>JAUMHI010000034.1:11742837-11765049 GCA_032359435.1 Enteromius unitaeniatus
TAAAAGCTCAAAGCAGATAGGTCTCTCTGGCGAGTTCCCATATGTAACGTTGAAGTGATTCGACTGAAAGGGTAACTAAAGTTAACTCAAGATGTGGGTGAGCATGAGATGCATGCTAATATAATGCAATAACTTCGCTGGCCTCATTTTTACTAATCTGTTCGGCTATTGGGGTTTGTAGGATAAAAGAGACCCTGCACATCAGCAGGTGATTAATATATACTCAGCTGTCAACCAGTATGGAATTTAGATAAGTTGCGCAGCATGAAGAGGCTTCATAAATCAGGCTTTTGAAATAAATGCGCTACAAGTATAATACTGGAAGACAGGTGGGTGTTACATCAACGCTCTTCTTTGACAGGCAAGTGTTCAGATGTAGGAGGAAGGGGAATTTCACAGACCTGATTTAACTGCACAATGTGAGCTGTGAAAATGTCAAACATATTAACAGCTGGGCTATATTCATAGCTGAAGGCAATGGGAAGTAACGGTCGTTGTTGTGTAACTTCTATAAAATGATCTCTGTAAGTTTCCGCTTGTGCTTTTTTTGTATTTAAATGAAATTGATATATAATCCAACCAAGAGGATTTTCTTTAGTGAAAATATATGATCTTAACACACTATAGAGCAAGCACCGTCTTCAAACATCCTACAAAAGACTATGCCAACAAATACATTGGAATTTAATGCTGCTAAATGATTTTCGGGAGTAATTGCATTAAAAATAAAAGTTTTTGTTTACACAATAAATGTGTACTGTGTATATTTATTAACAGCGATTGATACATTTATAGCCATGGATTTTAATGCAGGTTTTAAGAAAATGCTAAAAGTTATTGATCCTTCCTAGCACTACTAGCAAAGAACAGAAAGGTTGTGACCTTTTTTTAGCTGAAGCACATCAGCAGCCTGAAGCATGTGTTGAAGACGATCTATGCTGTCTGAAGAAAATGTGGTCTGAAACTAAATTCTTTTCTTTCTATTACTTTATAACTACTACAACATTACATTTTTTATAAGAAGCATTTGGTTTTGGTTATAAAGGAAGTTTTGTTTTATTTGCTGCTAAGAGGAAACCCCAGGAGATATGTGAAGTATAGCTCCATTGTTGTTCAAAGTAAAAGAAAATGAAAAAACAACAACAACAACAACAACAAAAAAACAAGATCATACTTTTATGTTAGTTTTAATAAATAAAAATGTGTAAAAAAAATACTGTATCAGTACCATGATTTTTGTGAACCGTTACACCCCTAGTATATATTTATAATCATATAATTCAAATATAAATATTTTTTACATTTTTTTCTAAAATATATACATGCATGTGTGTCTATTTACATATACGTAATGAATTTAAACAGTAAAAACATTTATTAAGTAAACAAAAACTTTCATTTTAGATGCTATTAATAACGATTAATTTGTCATTTTTGGTATGATTGAATGCACATTGGTTGTAAAACATTGTTTTTACTCAGACACAGTATTATATATATTATAAATGTCATGCAAAATTGTTATGTTCAATGCAAAATAATTTACTAGGGCACAAACTAATGGACGAATAGTAAAGTAATTTTCAGTTTGCATATCCTTGCATTGTGATTAAATTAAATTTAAAATAAATGTGCACATATTAAAACATTACCAGGTTGTTATTTAAATGTGAATCTTGCAGGTTTTAATTTACCCCTATGAGAATTGAGCTTTCATCCATCTTGAATGGCTGCACACTGAAGCAGTGAGGAAAGTCTGCGGACCCCAGTGCCCTTAAGAGCCGATGTCAAGGCAATGAAAGTCTGCCTTAGTCCATGTCCAAGACACGCTGTTCACCCAGCCTATGTCCTAATCTTCAAGTACCGCCGTAAGCAATTGTGCAGCCATTCAGACTCTCTGTAGGGCTCAACTGTTTTCATGAGCTCACTGACACTACCAAATCTTATTACAAACTAACAGCAGGTCAAGCCAAAATGCTCTCGGCGCTCACATTACGAAAGCACTGCGCTGACATTTGGATAGAAAACTTTCAATGCTAACAATCCAAATCAAACATCAGAAAAAAAAGAAAAAAAAATCTGATTGCAGCAGATTGACTTTTATGACACCAGTAAGATTAGTCTCAGTTCTGCAGGATGGTAAAGCACCTCTGCTCCAGCAGTGTTGGCTGAATGAGTTTTACAGCTGAAGTGTTAACAGTGCACACAATCTGACCAGTGTACTGTATGAGACCCACTGCTGTGTGGTGGATAGCATATGATGTTTCTCTATATGCTTCGCTGGCTGAGCTCCAAGTGTTTTCCCTTCTGAGGGAGGCCCCTGATGTGTTAGATTGTTCTTCGTAACATGTGTAACAGAAAGCTAGCCCTTGATCCACCGTTGTAAATCCTATAAGCAAAGTGCATAGCCACAATTGCAAGCTTGTTAAATGGGTTATTTATGTTTTTGTGCACGAGTGAGAAAGAGACGCTTGATCCCTAGAGGTACTGTTGTTAGTCTATTTAAAGGAACAGTGAAACCAAAACCAAAAACTAGATTTTTTTTTTTCAGTTATTTTATCATTTAGTCACCCTCATGTTTTTCCAAAGCCATTTGACTTTTCAATACTGCTTTTCAAATGCTGTTTTATTTCAAACCGACAAAAAAATGTAAATGGGAACTAAAGAAAAAAGAGTTAAAATTCTGTTCCATACATACAAGAAAATATTTTGAACATTGGTAGCCAGAGAATTAAATCTCACTTAAAACTACTTGATTACCATAATTCTTCAGAACATCATATTTTATGTTCCACAGAAAAAATACAGTCATGTGTTTTGAACGATGTGAAGGCGAACAAATGATGACCTAGAGTTTTTAGGTGGACTATTATTCAAAATAAATGGTACACAAAACTCACACATTATATATGTCCGAAGCTATTACAACAGCTGTGCAATTTAAGAATTTATCCATTGAAAATGTTTCATGAGATGTTGGATTTGTGAACAAATCATTCTTTTAGTAAATGGGTAAAAAAAAAAGTATGACTTCTGGCAAAGCTGCCATTTTAGAGCATTTCTGTTCCCAAAAAAGTGGGAACCAATGAAAAACGAGCACCCCACTCGAGACCATACCGGCTTTCAAACATGGCGTGTACCGAGCAGCAACAATCGTTCGACTTTTCATGAGAGGTTTTCTTTGGAAACGGAGCAGATGTAATTAAAGTAAGTAAAGACATTTTCCTACTGCTTTAATGAAGCTTGCTACAATTGGTTACGGAGGCTTCAGGTTCTGTCGCTACGGATACGTGATCGGAATGAGTGGTCTTATTGGTTGTAGATTCGTCCAGTAGTATATAGAGGCATCTGATGGATGCAGGTTAAGCCCGCCTCCAAGAAGACAGGTAGTAAGGTAGCTTGGCCAGACTAAGCTCCTATGAGCTTTAAAGTCGTGGAAGCCTGGCTAATACTGTACTGCTTTAATCATACTTTTATGATGCTTTTGAATCCTTTTTAAAGCTTGAAAAGAGTGACAGCCTTTAGATTTCTCCTTGTTATTGTGTTACACTGATTTGAAGATGCAACAGTAGCCTACTGAAGTGTCTCATGTGACTTCTCTAAAGCGCAAATCTTCAAGTGAAGAACAATTATTTGTCATCACACTCCAGCTGTACGTTGTTTGGGGTTCGGCAGAGA
The DNA here is from genome assembly GCA_032359435.1 of Enteromius unitaeniatus. Lineage (NCBI taxonomy): Eukaryota > Metazoa > Chordata > Actinopteri > Cypriniformes > Cyprinidae > Enteromius > Enteromius unitaeniatus. The sequence goes on from JAUMHI010000034.1 coordinate 11,746,516, forward strand.
CCATTAAGGCTATCTATAACCCAACCACTCCAAAGGAATCCTGAAAAACATGTTATGAAAGAGACAAGGAACACAGATGTGCTCTGTAGAAATGTAGTGGAGTTAGCACAGGTTTCAGCGGCATGCAAAATCAAAATTCTGGCAGAGTGTGTAAGCATGCAGCCCCACGAGGCTCAGCTGGAGCACAACCAATCACATTCTGAACCCCTCCTTATTATCTCCCTAAACATCTGCCCCATGCCTCCATGGGGCTCAGAAAATAGAGGAACCATTTGATTAATGATTCAGAATTGCTCTCCTGAATCGTTAAACACATCTGCATCAGCAACCTTGTTTCACATACTGTAGTAATAAATAGCAGGAATCTGTCTGGATGCCTGACCTGAATCTGCTTTAATGGAAATCACTTGATCCCTACTAAAATGCTGAATACTGATGTAAATGGAAATAGTTTCAGCATCAATACAAATACTTTTAATATTTGAGACCTGTAGGAATGCTGACTGGTATTTAAAATAATTCTCAAAAGACACATCTATATAAAATGTATGTTGAACTTTCTATTCTAAGAAAGAATTCTATGGTATCAAAGTATCCTTATGTATTATAATAATAAATGTTTTTGAGAAGCAAATCAGCATGTTACAATGGTTTCTAACAGAACAAGACTGGAATAATGAATAATGAAATAATGAAAAGTGTTCATACTGTATATGTACATTATTAAATATAAATATATATAGAGAGATTTGATATAGCACACATTTAATAATATTAATAAAAAAATCATTCAAATTAAAAAAGTGGGGGAAAAAAATTGTCAAGTAGCTGATACACAAAAGCTCACTTAAATTCTTCTCTTTTTTATTTCTTAACTGAGATACTCATATTCTTCTGCATTCAGCAGCCATCAGTGAAAGTTACCAGCTTTAATTTCTCAGGTTGTCCATACAGTAATTGATTTCAGATGAACTGTGTCGATTTGCTCCACTCTAAAACCAGATCAAATTCAGCCAGACTGGAATCCTTGAATACAGTGTAGGACTTTTGCAGCTAATCTAACTAGGGTTAGCCATAATTGGACTGCCTCCATCCCTGACCTCAATTTCGCACTACTTAAAAGGTCAGGCTTCAGGGAGACAATGCCTTTCTGCGTCAGTCTCTTGCTGGCAATCTACAGAAATGAAGAATGGACCTAGAGGATATGAGAAGGGAAAAAAAAAAAAAAATCAATTATGAATTTACATTCATTTTGGCTAGTGGGCTATATGGAGAAACATCTACAGCACAGTAAGTAACAGCTATTTAAGTTATTCATTAAATAACCAACTGGACAATCCCTTAAAGTATATGAAAAATATATGTTTATGTTTAAATGATATATAACTCATGTTTCATAGAAGAAAGCAAATAACAGGTTTTGAAAGACATGAAAGTGAGTAAATACATTTCTGAGTGAACTCAGCATGAGCCCCTGAAGGACAGACAAATAAAATGCTGCTGAACTGTTTGCGAGAAGGAGAAAACAGACAACCTACTGAAGCATTATTTTTGCCTGTCTGTTGGTTTTTATTCAGCTATAAATTTAATGTAGCATGTAAACACAGAAACACAGTAAAGCAGCTTGTTGACTAGTGCATTGTAAAATCGAAATGTTTTCTTTTTCAAGGCTGTATATCTAATGTGGAAAATATCACATCAACAATAAAACGTCTTACGAATATATCATGCGTTATCAGAGCAGCGGGCCATGTTTACGGAAGCACATTTTTCCCCTCATCTGTCGGCTCCTTGGAGCGTAACGCTCACCTTCATAAACTGCTGTCAAAACAGTCCCTGCTTAAAACAGCCCCAGACGAGGAGGGCAAGCAATTAAAGAATTAGACCTTAATTTTTCTGATGGTCTTTAGTCTGCAGCTGCTAATAGAATTGTGCATTTAAACGAGAGTGCGCTTTAGGAAGAGCTTTCTTGATTTGTGTTGCCTGTGCGCTTAACTTTAATTACAAATCCCATTAGTCTTAAAAACGGTGCATTACACTGGCAATTTGATAAACAGATGGCATGACTCCCTACCTCACATCCACCACAGCACTCCACTTTGAATATGGGGAAAACATCATTACTTTCACTTAGGAGCCCTTGCCCAATAAAATGAGCCAATTACCAAAAAGACGCTTGATCATTTTGCTGTTTGTCCTTCAGAAAACTTGCAAGCCAGCCAGCAATTTGCAGTCCTCCTCTGGGTACGTGTGGGTGATGTGCACAACGATTAGCTGGATATGTGCCTTGATATTCTCAAATGGATGTCAAATATCTGGAATATCTTAATATTTTTCAAAGACAACAAGGGAAACTCTCTGTTGTTCATAATTTCACCCCTCGATTTATCACAGAGAGTTCGGTATCAGCCTAGATATATTATTAATGAAGACCAAGAATTAAACATTTCATGAGAATATGTGCACTTCACCACAATTTCCCAGTATTCTAGCAAAGAAACTTTTTGTGGGCTTCCTCACACAGCTGCAAGAGTACAAAACAAAAAACAGGCAAGGGAACGCATTCTCTTGTGTAATAAATAACTGATGTTTCCCGTGATTCAAGGTGAACGTGCTAAAAAAGGTAAATACTAACTGGCAGTATCGAGGATGCTGAGATGAGGGAGTAAAATAAAGGCCTCTCATCTTAAATGATGGATTAGGCCTGCCACACAAGGTCTGGAGGCAAAGAGCCCCGTCTGTTCGTGGCCAGCGCTGTGATATGCCATCTCTCTCTCTCTGTGTGATCTTAGGGTAGTGCCCATGGGACGTTTCCACTCTGAAGGACAGCCTATTACATGGTCAGGGTTGAGAAGTGCTGTCTCGCCTAGATTGGAAGTGTGGCAGGTGGATTATGCTGACACTCACACCATGGCCCTGGCTAAACGCATGAGCAGGTGGGTGAACCACTCAAGCAGAGGTCAAGGTGCCAGTGAGGCCCAATCTGCCCTCTCACAGCCTCAGTCTTAGATGGCATAGTCCACCCACAGAACATCCTACAGTATGCCTACTGCAGCAAACTGGAAAAAACTTCTTGAGCTGGCAAGCTCTGCCTGGCTGACTAATTTGGATTTGGCAAAAATTGTAATGTTAGTGACATCAAATCTTTAAAAAATGCTTGAGATGCTTAGTAGCAAGATTACTAGATATACACAATAAAATTAACCAACCAACCAGCCAATCAAATAATTAAATCAATCAATCAATCAATCAATCAACATTTACTTGATATAGCTACCTTATGTACAGGGTGGGCCATTTAATTAAGGAAGTTAATATCACCAACCATTCCCATTTTATTAAGGTGCATCCATATAAATGGCCCACCCTGTACATTACATATACAGACAGATAGGGACAATATTTTTCAAAAGTCTCTTATGCTCACTATGGTTCCTTTTTAAAACAAAAATAAAGTAAAAAGAGTAGCATTATTGTAATCTGAAATAGCTGTTTTCTTTTAAATCATCTTGTGATGGCAAAGTTAGATTGTCAGCTGCCATTTGTTCAGTCTTCAGTACTATGATTCTTCAGAAATTCTGTTCAATGAACAACACTTATTTAAAATTGAATTCACATTACAAATACAGTTACTGTACATTTTGATCACCTGTATGCATCATTTCTGAATAAACATAATAATAATCCTAGGATCTTGCTTATATTTTCCCCCGTGAATAAATATGGGAGTAGTAAACATTCCGTATAAAAAAGAGAGGGAGAGATTGTGAAATTTATAAAAAAGGCAACACACATCAAAACAGCTGTGATGTGCTTGTTTGTTTGTTTTATTTTGTAAGAGAAGCAGAACTGATACCAAGTCTAAGAAACGTGTCCTCGAAAAGAACCATAAGTGAAAGCAGACTGAAGTACTTCAAATTGTATCTCCAGAGAAACTCAAGCTTGTAGGTTGAGTCTGAAAGCAACTCATTTTAGATGCTGTGCATGCTGAGAGATGCTTGTAGCAACTCCAGTGTTTTCTTCAAATGCAGCCCTACATGGAGCAGCGTGTGGACCGGCTAGTCTGGTTAAATTCAACAAAAATCGCACACCACTGAGATATGAAGTGATTGATTGCATTGGCCTGGTAACTATAGTGAAAAACCCCACAAACCCTGTTGCAGAGCGAGGATGAAACATTACATCATTAAAATCTTTTCCACCAGGACGTTTACATCCCCCGATCCCCCGTAAGCTTTGAGAGGATCCACTCTAACAACCTTCAAAAATTGTGTTTTTGTCTGGCTTCCAGATTTTGTTTGGAGGTGCTGCACAGGATGGTGAACATGGATGAATATGTGAAACGAGTAAAGAATTGTGAAGGTTGGAGGAATATTCTGAAAGCCATTAAGCAGAGCCCACAGCAGACAGAGAGCTCAGGCGACATCAGCATGCCCCGGCATACAGCTGGCCCCCAACCTTATCCCTCAGAGGCGAAAACACAGCCCAGAACAACTGCAGCTACTCAATTACATTAATATCACAAATTGGAGGCAGGAGGAGCAGATAACCATAGAAAATGAATATACTGTACACTTTAAACTCACTGACTTTAAATGGAATTTTTCTGTTTCATGCAAATTAAACAATTTTGTCCTATTTAAAATTGGAGGAACATGCTTCAAAGAAGCAATCTTATCCAAAGAAAACCCCAAAAAACAAAAACGTAATATGTTCACAATCCATTAAGATGAATCCCAAGGTCTAGTGTTTACTCAATGACATGTTATTTCACCACCAATATAAAGTGAATGGCTAAGTGCTCTTACAAACAGCCAACCCAGGGGCAAAACATTTACTACGAATATAGAAAAAAGGCCAGATTCAAGCTAATGTTTCATATTATAAGTTAGGTTAGAGAGGCCAATTGAACAAACTATTATAAAGGCCTCCTGACAAATTTGTTCTGCACCTACATCTGACAGACACATGCAGGGCCATAAAAATAATATTAAAATAGATAGCATGAACATGAAATCAAAATAAACTCTACTTTCATAATAAGAGTTTCCATATTTATTGCGGAAAAACATAGATTTACGTTCCGAAAAAAATCTTTGCAATCTTTAATCTAAATAGTTGATATAGATAGATAGATAGATATTGGTGTTATATTTACAAACACAATAAAAAAAAATACAGTACAGTACAAAAAATACACAATAACTGAGACATTTGAAATGAAGGTCAGAGGAAAATGCAAATAGTAGCACAATAGAACTGCCACCAACAGAAACCATCGTTCCCTCCCAACATACCGCTCCATTATATCTGGGCAACAGCCTAAAACGACAGCACTGATTATCAATACTGACCCTGAATAGCCAGTCACCTCTCTGCTCTGAGCGCAGACGACGCAGGGACTGCTGAGCACATAATCTTGATTAAGCAGAGCTGGCAGACTTCAGCTCTCGGGTGAACTCAACAGTTCTCAGATCAGTCTCAGCAGGGGTTGTTTTCATGTTATGGCAGATGCTTTCCCAGCAAGGTCAACTGCTACGCTGAGAGAGACAGATGAAACATAAAACTGAGACAGAAAAGGAAAAAGTTGCAGATGAAACCGTTCTTTATTTTTTATCTCAAAGTACACCATAACCGTCTCAGCAGTATTATAGGCAATAGATCTAATAGAGCTCAATCTGGCCAAGCGACAAGACATCAACGACCAGCATTATTGTGCTGTGTCAGAGCAACTGTGCAAACTGATTACTTGCAAACTTCATGACATTGATTACATTTCTAATATTTAAAAAATATATAGAACTTTGGCTTTTCCCCATCAGGTTTCCCATCCAGGTACTGACAAGTCTCAAACCAGTGAGACTTCAGTACCTTAGCTTCAGTGAGTAAAAGAAACAGTTTATGTGTGTAACATGTCTGCTTGCAATCCCAAACGATTGCTCTTTGACTGGCGATAGACCTGGAGATAAACCTTAATAGCTCCACACTAACTCCAGAAGGCAAGAAAGCTATTTATTTATGTATGGATGGGTTGGAAAGTGTAATGAAAACTAGACATGAATATTTTAAATTCTGAACATTTAAATATGTATATTTTCTAAATGGCAATACAACAAATTGGGTAGCAGCCAGTCCTGTCCTATTATTAGTACTTCTGAGTGGAAAAAGCAGGTAGAATGAGAGTGTGAAATTGGTATTCTGAGCTTTGAAGAAGAAATATTAGAAGACAGATTTCACCTGCCTTTGGTTAAATGTGTGGTCACGGGAGTTTACTTTGAGTCCTATTAGGAATTAAGCACTGGTGCTGCACTATTAAATCTAAATAAAATAAAATCAAACAAAAATTAAGTCTTTGAGTGATGCTGCATGCAGCTGTTTTTTAAACACTTACACGTGTATAACCATGCGAACTGTGAAGAACACTCTTGGCAATGCAGCTGCAGTCAAGAGCAGTCAAATGCACATATATTATGTAAACAAAGTGTGTTTTTAACATAAGTGAACATAAACTAGCAAAGGAAAAAGTAAAATATCTGATTTCTGCACTGGACCTTACAGTGTAAATGCAGCCAAACAGACTTGCCGTTATCTGTTACTGTAGAGCGTATGCTATTAATATTCATCAACCAGTAACGCTGAATATACAGTACATTCAAAGGTTTGGGGAACACACGGGGAAAGTGCAAAGAAGGCTTAAGGGTAAACCATTAGGAAAAAGCTAAAATTTAGAAAAGAACACGAGAGAGTCAGTTGACCACCTGTTAAACCATCAGTGCCGTTCATAACGGGTCCAATAACTAATAATACACCTCTGTTTTGTTTAGTTATATGTATGATACTTGCATTGCTCGTTGGTGAGGGTCCGATGCAGTCTCGAAGTCTTGATAGTTCCAAGTTTTTGGATTGGCAATCATGTTCTTCCTGGTTTGAAGAATAATGAATTCCAAAGATGTCCTGAGTTGATTGGTAGATGAAAGAAGAGCTGGGAGAGAAATCCATGGTTCTTGAGTTACATGAAAAGTCAAGGCCTCAGCCCGGTGTAAAATTTAGGTGTTACCGTGGAGTTAAATCCTTGTCTTAGTGTCTCACAAGACTGCAGACTGCGCAGCATCTAGGCCCACCCGATGCGTTTGCATCGGTCCCGGGGGCTTAGCCAGGAGACGAGAGAGATGGTGGGGGTCCAGCGTCCAGAAAAAGCAAAAAGCAAGGCAGGTCCCTGTCGTGGGGCCTTTTGAAACATGTTGAGGTCACACCTCTTGTGGCTCAATGAGCCGATAGTGTGTGGATAATTTGGAGGGAACTTTATAGCTCTTTATTTCCAAGCATGGTCATTCGCATATGGATTGGAGGTTGATATACAAATTAGAAGAGATTTTTTTGTTAGATTTAAAAAACAAAACAAAACAAAAAATTGGATATATTTTGCATGCACTGTATTTTGTTTTGCTCTTAACGTATAAAACGTATGCACATAAAATTATAATTAACGGAGTACAGTATATTAACTGAAGTACCAGCATTTTTCTAATCTGAACAATATCCAATCGACTGAATCATAGATTGTCTTCAGCACTAGCTAACAGACAGTGCTGACAGCGCAGAAGTGTCTGAGATCTGTAGTGGCCATGGGAACTGGACTCTAATCACGACGCAAAACGCGTCCATGTCAAACTCACAACAACGCTCCTCTCCCTCCTCACGGATCTACCAAGCTGGCAGCCGTTTGACTGAAAATCTTAGAAATTGTATCTAATCTCATTAGAGTGACAGTATACAATACTGCACTCACCCCAACACCAGAACCACAGACAGCACAAAACAATGACACAAACACAACAGGAAGAAAGCCTGCTATTGCCAAGTGAGTGACATGCAATAACATGTTCAGCTGTTTCCCTGTTGGCTCAACAGAGGCTTGAACATCCAATCTCCCCGAGCTCAATTTTCCCCCTCTGCAAACAAATAGTGAAAAAAAAGGCTGTTATTCACTCTCATTCCTTATTTATCCCCACATGAGCAAGAGGCAGGCAGGTGGAGGAAAAGAACAGAGCAGGAAATGACACGCTGTGATGACACGACATCTAAAAGGTCAGCGGTGACGGCAATGCCACATCATAAATATCCCGCATCCTTCTTAGCAACCATCAATCCTGTGTATGTTAAATGCATAACTGAAAAACATGAACTTGATACCACACATTAAATCCTGCAGAGGTTCGATGCCTGAATTTTGGCTTTGTTACAAATACCAGCCTCTGGTATAACTGTATCCATACTCATAAAGTAGCCTTTGGCATCTGATGAAATTAAATAATCTGTATTTCAATATTTAGCTAATTTTTAATGTTAGTGAATTAGGTTTTTTGTCAAATTTGTGTGTTTTACGTTCAATATATGATAAGTATATTAGACAGGATCGTCTTTCTGCATAATACATGTTAAAGCTTGAATCTCATACATTATTATTAGCATAATTTCATCATTAATACAGACTTAAAATGTTCTTGTAGATACATGAAACATGAGGTAAAATGCAACTCAAGGCTCAAAGAGGGTAATTTGTACATGGACGTCTGTAAAAAACATCAAACTGAGTTATGCTGATACATCCCATCAATGCAGCCCATCGTGTTGTATTATTGAGTACAGGTTTAGAGTCTGCATATTAACATGTTTCATTTTCTGTGCATCTGGGAAGTTGTCCAGTGAACACGATCTGCATGATGGGAGGCAGGGAAACATTGGCCTGTGTCCCTGGCAGTCCCTACCGAGACACAGTCCTCGTCCTACCCAGCACAGAGCTATCATAACTAGACATGGCAGCAATCAGTTTGTGAAGCGGCTAGAGGCCCCCATATGTGAGCTGGAGGATGTCTGAAGGTTGAGAAAGAAAGAACAGGCATGCATTTTTTACATTTAAGAGGAACCATTTTGAGAAAATCAAAATAAAGAATGCAACATATGAGACATTTATCCATCTATAAATGCATGAACTGCAGTTCAAATGTTTGAAGTCAATATTGTTTTTAAAGAAATTATGTAGCCTGAGAATTTAGTTTCTTTTTCTACAGTTAGTTTAGAATTATTGATATCGTTAACGTTATGATTATTTGACTATCATATATATTTTTTTCTGGTAGAATACTTCATTAAACCGAAACATCAGTTTTGTTATGAGAGAAATAAATTAAATTTTGAAATACATTAAAACAAAAACATGTAATATTTTACATATATTTAAAACATTACTAGATTGTAATACTATTTCAGAATATTAATCTTTTTACTGTATTTTTGATCAAATTAATCCTTGGTTAGTAGTTAATAATACAATCTTAGAGCTCACACATCTGAATAGAATATTTATGGACCACAAAACCAGGCTAAAGTTGCAAAAATCATTAGGATATGAAGTAAAGATCATATTCTGTGAAGATTTTTTGTACATTTACTACTGTAAATATATTAGAACTTTTTGATTAGTAATCTGCATTGTTAAGGACTTTATTTGGACTAATTTAAAGGTGATCTTTTCAATATTTAGATTTTTTATATCTTGACCAAATATTGTCATATACTAACAAACCATACATCAATGGAAAACTTATTCATTAAAAATAAAAAATAAATTAAACACTTGACTAGTTGTGTGATCCAGGGTCACATTTATCAAAATTAAATGCACAATCCTTGTCTAAATGGCAATTTACAGATTCATGGACTCATAGGGTCATCACATCCCACTCAGACACTTCTGTACTCAAAAACATTCCCAAAGACAAAAAAATAGCCATAAAGTTTATCTGCATTTAGTCAAATAACTCAAAAATAGCTTTGCCATCCTTTAATATGGTAGCTGGCAGCTATTCAAGTAGGCAAAATATATACATATCCTTAATTGCACAAGAGATTTCACGCAAAAGAGTTGTAAGGATTATGCTAACAATAAAAACATTGCTCCCAGCAGGTGATCTGTAGTATAGCAGTTATTATCTTTAGATTTAGTGCTGTTGAACAAGCACTGCTTTTAAGGCAATGAGTCAGAGACAAAATATTTCTCACAGTGCTTGTCAGAAATCCTCTATAAAACAACCCTGATTAAAATAGTACAAATTAAACAATTATTTACAGATGATAAAATGTTACACAACTCATGTTGACATCTGCCTACAGCCTTTAATTACTGCATTTAGCACTGTGTATTTGATTTTTGGCGTGGTTACGCACCAGTTGAGAACCACTGGACTAGTTTAGTTTGTTTATGAACTAACTTTGTAATAAAGGATTAGTTCACCCCAAAATTAAAATTCTGTCATTAATTACTCACCCTCACGTCGTTCCAAACTCATAAGACCTTCATACATCTACGGCACACAAATTAAGATATTTTTGATGACATCAGAGAGCCATCTGGCCTTCCATAGACAGCAATACAACTCAAATGATCCCAGATACGTAGTAAAAACACCAGTAAAACAGTCTATGTGACATCAGTGTCCCACCGCTACACCCTTCCAAACCCTCCAATACAACACCCTCGGGACTTGGCAGCATTTATCCGGCAGCCCAAAGATCTGAGGAATTAGCATGTCTCCCAACCAGTCCTTGGTAAAACGGCCTCACTTAAAATCATTTAACACTCTAGTGAGCATGATACATGAAGTACTCCCAACTGTCATCCCGTGGAAAGTGGAAAAGTGGAAGAGCAAAAGACAAACCGGAAGGGAGGGTGAGACGAAAGAGTCCTTATTGACCTGCCTTAAATGCATTTTATTTTTTCAGCACCTGTCACGTTGTATTGTGTTCACATTATACAGTGTGTTTTTTAGAGGGTGATACTGATGAGGGATGACTTGACATACTGTAGGCAGCGCGTGTGTGTAAACCTTTAAGAGAAAACTTGGCTCAACAGGTCTGTCCTTTAAATTAACTGGATGAGACTCAAACTATTTAAGTTCAACAGAAAGCAGAAGAGGTCACAGCAAAGATGCATCATCTTCATCTGTAACCTTCAGCATGGCAGCCTTTCTGTGGAAATGCAAATCGTATGTGAACATATGAATGTTTAAAGGAGAAATCTATTGCCATAAAGGGCGATTTTAAAATAATGCTCGTTATATTTCACTTCAGTCTAATGAGGCCATATTTTATAAGCTCCGACTCGAGCGTAAGAAAAAAGAAATAAAGCATTCTAAACACTTCCAGTTCCTTAATAATGTGATAAAAATGTGGATTGTCATTAAAATGCAGTGCCTGAGGAATTTAATAAAAAACGATCTTCATAAAGTTGTGATTTTATACCATTTTTCATACAAAAAAATAATTTTGATATTTCATAATACTGCTTTTCACTATACAATGAAAGTCAGTAGGAACCTGTGATAATAAATAAATAAAAAAAGTTATAATAAAAGTAAAAAAGTAATAAATAAAGAGGTTTTTAAAAAATAAATAAATAAAAATATTTAACGTTCCGAAAAAGAAAATCAAATGGGTTTAGTAGAATGATGACGGATTTTCATTTTTGGGAGAACAGTACAATTTGTTCAATTTTGGTATGCTTTCAAAATGTAATAAACTTTTTTATAAAAAGTAAAAAAGTAAAAAATAAAAGCTTTTGTTTTCTTTTCAATAAAAACAGGCCATAAAGTTTAAATAAATAATGATTTTTTTAAAATACAGAAATTATATTCCTATTTTTCTATAAAAGATGCTAAAGAAAGATTTTAATGGATTCAAGCACTTCATCAACAACATTTCATGATAAGAAATGCTTGTGGAATTGGTCATCTGAATATGTCTGAGGCTGAATTTACTCAAGCAGATTTAATTTTAGGTAAAAGGGTCTTGAATAATGAATTATAAAATAACTGAAATACAGAATAAAAATTTACTCTGACAATTTCAATGTACCATGTCTTGTGGTGAACACAATGGATAATGATCAATATTGACACAGCCCTCAATCAAAAGTGAATTAAAGAACATTTTTAAACAGCGCTAATGTAAAAAAAATCAGCTTTTTTTTGTATAAAAAAACAAAAAATTTGTTGTATAAAGCATGTAGTCCTTTAAAAATGTAAAGGGTCTTGTTGTTTGTGTCTCCTAATGGTAGTTAAACAGGTACTCTGGATGTACAGTTATCTACACCAACATACAGAAATGCCCTCATTTAGCAAACAGCTTGTGCTGAAAAACGAGCAAAACACTGGCCCTATAGCTCATTTTGTTCAGATACATTGAGCTGAGCGAGGAAATTTCCTGTTAATGCTTGCGTAATGAAAACACAGAGTGCTTAATGTCACTATTGAGCGTGTATGTGCAGATGGTGTGCGTCCCTTACTGCTCAGCTCTGACAGCGCAAATAACCAGCTACACATTTTACATTTTTGATGAGATCCTCTCAACACACTTTGGCAGCACTGCTTGAGCAAACAAAACAGACATGCAAACAACATCTTTCCATGAATGTTTGCATACGTTTTTTTAGGGTATCTCTGAAGTCCCGACATAACTGTTTGATATGAGAATACAACAGAAAACATCAAAAGTGTGCAAAATGGCAGCATTTTTTTAAGTAACAGATCTAAATAATTTAAATAAATTGTTAAATAAATGCATGACTATAGAATATTATGTAAATTATATATATATATATATATATATATAAGGGGTGTGACGAGATTTCGACTGGTCTCGCGAGAACTTGCCAATATCCTCGCGATAGTGGTATGATGCGGCACAACAAATCTCTGAAAGGAAACTGCTGCTGTGTTCTATTTATGACGTGCTGACACAAATTCAAAATGGTTTACAATCGCCGCTTTATCGTGTCCAGTGTAGGCAAACTTAAGGCCGCTTCAACAAAGCTTTCAAAGTGTACTCAATTGCAAACTAGTGCATACGGAGGGGCTCGATACATGCGCAATGCCACAAATTGACAGTGTCTCGTCACACCCCTAATATATATATATAATATATTTAAACTAGAAATGAAAAATGTAACATTTAAATATCATTATAAATATCAAATAAAGATAAATGGAAATTTCCAATACTATGAAAAACTTGGTTAAACAGGACAATTTAACTGGTAATTTAACACAGTAATAAATTTAATAAAAAAATATGCATATTAGTAATATCTCTCAAAGTTTAAAATAATCACTTTTGCTGAATTGCAGAGTTGCTAAAAATGCAATGCAAAGGTTAAATTTTTTTTAATGATTTTTTAATGTATTAAATTTACAATACAGACAATATAACGTTACTTTTTTAAATTCATTACTTTACGCCATCTTAGGAATAAAAAACCTTTCAAAAAGATAAAATTAGAAATCATTACTTTAGATTGTAATAATATTTTACAACTTTATAGTTTTTATTGTGTTTTTGATTAATTAAATGCAGGATGGGTGAGCATATGAAAATAAAAAAATTATTATATTCTTACCAAATCCTAACTATTGAACAATTGTATATTTTTTACATCCTTGATACAGATCAACATTTCAAAAGTAGTGTCAAGGAAATGCAAGTCTACATCAGGTATACTGACAAAATTAATAATGCATTTTTTTTTTAATAGCAAAAAATTAATAGCAAAATGTATTTCTACGAACTACAACAAGCCAGTTATATACAATTATATGCAAATAAAACATTTACAAACATTTTTTTAATTGTGCAACACTCAACATTACCTAATTTCGACATTCTCATCTGGTGTTTTTTTAGATTTATAGATTTCTGCTTTTTATTGTGACTGATTTACTTATCAGTGCATCCTGCAATTAATTTTATTGTAATTGACTGACAGCGCAAGTAGTTATATTGTCTTTTTACTGTTGTTTTAAATCTCGAAGATAAAAAAGGTCATAAGACAAACATCAATCTGTCACATATTTAACCTGCATTAAGTGATGTGATGCCTCTAAGGAAAGAAAGGTAACCTTAGCCCAGAGTTCAGCAGATGCTTCATCCATTACAGACACTTTGCTCTGGTCTGTTACTCCACAGATAGATCTCTCAGCACTCGCTGCTTGACGGGCCACATCATTACTCTGCAAACTTTGAAGATGGATAGCTGCAAACTTTTGATCGCTCTCATTAACACAAACAACCGGCCTAGGCAGACAACAATGCGGCAAGTAGGCTAATGATTTCTCATGGCCTTGAACATCTCCGCCGCCCCTTCAGGGTCACTCCACAGACAGAACAACAGACTGATGAAAGAAGGGAGGCGGAAAAGCAGTAAAGCTTCCAGCTGTTTACACAAATGCTTCAATTGCTTGGTCCAAATCAATCCTAACCACCTCCCCCAACCCCCATAGGTTGCTTTCCATGAAGCATTCTCTGCCAGATGTTGGAGGGGCTATCTAGACATGTCTATTATTTGAAAAAAAGCTCCAAACAACAGCACAAATTTGTGACAGTAAATATGTTGATGATATCCAGCAAAAGAGTCAATCAATATATTAATTAATAAGCTGTTTCTACATAAAAGCATGCTAAAGCATCTCCTCCATTGACTTCCATTCAAACTCAACTACCTCTAGGCTTCCTACTTTCAGTCACAATTTTTAAGTTGACTTCAACAGCAACCACTATGGTACAGGTTTAGATATTTAGCTCTGAACTGTAATATGTTGTCATCAATGTAAGCACCACAGTGAACAGACCTAGTAGAGGCAGCTGTTTTCCACTGAAGCTATATAACAACTCAGGAGCAGAAGGTGAATTTCATGCTTTTTTTATCAATCTTTGTGGTTTCTTGATATGAAAAAACTTTCACAGCAACCAACCACAACGAACTCTGATATACTAGCTGGAAAATGCAGATTAAGGTGGTTATTTCGGAATTTGTGGGTCATGAGCTGGTCCAAGTTGTTCATGTTGAACCAACATCAAACTTACAGGCTAAAGGAAATCGCTACCATATTTTGAAAAATAGGATAATTTTCCAACTCTCCTAGAGTTAAACGGTTTTGGAATCGATTCAGCCGATTTCCGGGTCTGCTGGTAGCACTTTTAGCTGCAGCTTAGCATAGATCATTAAATCTGATTAGACCGTTAGCAACTTGCTCAAAAATGACCAAAGACTTTCTATATTTGTACTACTGAAAACTTGACTCTTCTGTAGATAAATTGTGTACTGACAGAAAATTAAAAGTTGTGATTTTTTTAGGCCGACATGGCTAGGAACTATAACCTCATTCTGGCCTAATAATCAAAGATCTTTGCTGCCGTACCATTGGTGCAGCAGACCCAATGATATTACGCAGCACCTGAAAATGGTCCCCAGCCATTTTTGAGCGAGATACTAATGGTCTAATCAGAGTCAGTGATCTATGCTAAGCTGCAACTAAAAGTGCTAGTGCCAGCTAGTGCTGGAGATCAGCTGAATGGATCCGAAAACAGTAAAACTCTTGTTTGAAAAAAGTTTTTGCCTAATTTTAAAAATAGTGGCATGTTCCTTTAAGATGGCAAAGTTTGTTTTTCAAACTAGATGGTTGTCAATCAGTTTGGACCAATTAATGCCTACCTCTAACTCTAAAATGAAAATTCTGTCCTTTGTTCATCACAAATGAAGATATTTTTGATTAAATCTGAGAGCATCCAGATGCAGCATAAAAAATACTGACATGTCCAAGGCCCATTTTAACAGTCCTATGAGTTTGGAACAAATGAGGGTCAATAATTAATGACAGATTCTTTTGTTTGGACTGAACTATCCCTTTTAAAGCTGTAGTGTTAAAGTGTCCAACACAAACACACATATATACACAAACCTGGTTGATGATATAGATCCCATAGTCGATCTTCTGTCTGCGCAGGACTGGGTGCAGGTAATGAAGCCAATATTTTAGGTGGTTGTCTCTGTGTCTGAACGGGATGATGATGGCCACCTTTTGTTTTGGTCGGCAGTCCGGAGGAGTGTATTTCCCCCCTTCTGTCACATTAGGGTTCTCTCTCTGCACCCGCTCCAGGGTTATCTGGGAGCTGAATTCAATGAGGAGACGTCCCACTGCAGAGCAGAAAAAGTGAGACTTTATGAGAAGTTTCAACAGCCTTACTTCAAGCAGAGTGAATTGTAAATGGTTATTACATTCAGATCATTACAATAACAATACAATCACCACTAGCTGTCTGTCCAGCAGAGGGAGTGCAAAACATATCTTTGAGTCCTCTTCATTGATTCAAAGATCTTAAGTTGAGACAACCAATCAATAAGGCAGACTAAGGCTTGATTACATGTTCACATAAAGACTTTGAACGAGTCTTAGCAGTAAAAGATTTCACAACTACACCTAGCCACAATCAAATCCCTATCTGCTGGTGTACTGACGTAGTTTTGGCCGCAGGGACTTCTACAACACTCATTAGTGAAGGAATCTGTGCTACTACTGAATATGTATGGAGGGCCATTTTTAGGAAACAGCTTGATGTTTTCTTGTCTAAACATAACAATTTAGTCCATCTAGAAAAAATCAAACGAATAGCAAATCAGCTGTTGTTACTGAAGAAAATATGCTCATGAAGGAAAATATTAGATAATTCTAGATTAGATTTACAGTGTGCTAACTTTTAAGGGCGACTGCATTACTTTTAGAAAGCAAGCCTTTTCCATGATCTGTAAATCAGCAAATGAGTCCTAAATTGGGGCCCGTAAAGAATTTGATGTGGTCTGCAAGTTGATTGACTACTAGCTGAGAGTAGAAAATAAAGCTAAATTAAGCAAATAATTAAACTTGGCAAGAAACATTGAATTAACACTAAACTGAATCAGATGAAATCGGCTCATAGCAATGACCTAGCAAAATGGCTTAAAATGCATTTGCGATGAAGTGTTTCTGTTGTGTCCAATGGATGAGTTGATTTAACTTCATTAGCAAAATGCAGCAGTCTAATTTCAAATTACGGTTAATACCTTGGGGTGCACAAAAATATAGGATATGTATTGTACAACCATTCAGAATTCAGGGTCAGTAAGATTTTTTTTAAAGAAATTACTACTACATTAACTTGATCCAAAGCATCACTAAAGTCATCTACTGCATATTGGTTTTTTTCTCCACAATAGTTTTCTATTTCAAATAAAAAAAAAAGGTAAATTACATTTGTAAATGCATTAGAACAAAAAACAGTATATTTAAAGTTTAATAACATTTTACAATATTATTACTTTTACTGTATTTAGATCAAATATTTTATAATAAAAATAAAAATATTTCCAAACTTAAACTTTTAAATGGTAGTGTATAATAATATCACGTATTTCATACAAGTGCATGCATTGTAACTCTAAAGTATAGGTAGGTCACAGCTCTTAAAAGATCACACAAAGATGACCACTGTGAAATCCAACCTCTCGACACCTGGAAGTGATGAAACTAATAGTAATCGAGCTGACCTTAGGTACCGCAACATCAATTTAGAAGTGAAGAACAGCTGCTTTCTGTAAACATCTCACGACCTGCTACTCTATTTTGGGAGGCAGAGGACAGGTTTGGTTAAAAATACATTTCTAGTTGATTGTATGCGAGGCCTATTGCTGCACCTGTGCTCGTTTCCCTATCAGCCACATCATTAAACTAAACAGCAGCAGGTCAGCAGGATACAGCACGGATGTTTCCGGATGTAATTGAGACACTGTTCCTGTTCGGAGATAAAGGAACTTGCCCTTAGATAACCTTCTGGATGCAAGATCAGTGTGTTTATTTCTAATTCTATTCATTCAATCAGATATGTTGGCCGTGACAATTACATAGTCAGATGTTTATAATGACATTACCCTTCTGTGGTGTTCTGCTATTATCATCCTGAGCTCATTCAGATTGTTTCCATAAATATGCAGTAATTGACTGCTCCTCATGGACACAGAGAGAAACAAAAGAACAAAAGAAAAAAAATGGGTTTCTGTGTCCATTTTATGAGATGCGGCCACCTACCTAATCACAAGCTCCCTCTTTCAATAAATCCAGTGTATGGCGTCACCGTGTGCCGATCCCCTCTATCTCTCCAAAGGTCCCTTTGAAGTGATCTCTACAACGGCTCCAGCTACTTCTAATTAGCAGTGTTATATGAGTAAGGCAAGCAGTCAAGTGGCATGCGTGGAAGGGATTGGAGAGAAAATGGTCTAGAGCGATGAATACCTTGCGATCTGAACACCTGCTCTCATAAAGAGTGTTCCATCCACTCTGATCGTAAATGACTGAGGTCATCGATAAGACTGGAGGAGGTAAACAATTGCCTCCAGTTCTTCTGCTGCCTCGTCATAACATTCGTGTTGCAGCGTAGTCTCAGCTGAAATAAACTATTTTCAGTCTCACTGACTGACTATGTTTTTTCCAGGAGTCAGGCTGAAGACATTTTTACAAATATCAAAAGATATGGATTTATTATTAGTCTTTAAATATTACAGCTTTTTTCTAGTGAAAGTGAAAGTATATGAATGAACTTATTACACGGCTCTCTGGAATGCTTGATTCTGATTGGTCAGTTGAGACATTTGCAGGTTCGTTCTTTTCAAAT
>JAUMHI010000034.1:11765968-11776046 GCA_032359435.1 Enteromius unitaeniatus
TTAATGCTCTGACTGAGGGAAGGAGGTTTTTGCCCAATATGTCACAATACATGGCCCCGTTCATCCTCTCCTTAATAAAGTGCAGTCGTCCTGTCCAGCTTTACAGTAAAATAGTGTGTCATTAACGCCAAAGGACAATTGTAAACAGTGATGTCATCGTCCAGTTTAGTTCGGTCTAAATAATTGTCTGTGCAATAAAGTTGATGATGTCGCTGGAAATTAATTGGCCCCAACTAAGCAAGCCAGAGGCGACAGCAGCAAGGAACCACAAATCTTAGGAGAGACCAGTTCTACCTTAATTCAGATTGAAGACAAAAGCTGGATAAATGGCATTCTAAATGAATTTCTCAAAGATACAGAACCCTAGAATTTCACATGGTATAATGCAGTCATTTAAACTTCAAAATATATCAAAGTATCAGGATTTTCAAGTTGAAATCATCACTAGACCATGGTGCATTTTTTTGTGGGCCATTAGTCAGGAGATTAAAAGTGAGATTAGTCACAACAAATGTTTTAAGACACACAGGGTCATTCCAGTGCTCCATGGGAATGTCTCCAGCTATGGTGATAGAGCATTGGCCGCCCAGTGAACTACACAGCAGAGCCACGTGGCTGTAAGTGACCATTGAAGCAGAAAAGAGAGAGAGGGAGAGGAAGAGGAAAGATGAACAGATGGAGGAGTCACTGAACACAACACTGCATGCTGAGAGCCATGAGAAGTAAAGCAGTAGAGGGATTGAAGGTGGGGAAGAAAGACAGAGAGAGAGTGGGAGGACAGAACTGGAGGCGAATAGTCGGAGAGACAGAAAAGAGAGAAATGGGCTGAGGGAACATGACTAAGGGGGAGTGGGCAGGAGAAGAGAGCTAAAATGAATGTCTCCAAAATTTTAGATGGCACTTGAGCTAGAAGATATATTGAATATTTCACAAGATATTAACAATGATGATTTTTTTTCAAAAAAAGATTATTTTTATTTTCCAACTTACCATTAATGAATTAACTTAAACATTTTTTTTTACAATTCTTATGTAATATTCTATGATTACAATTTTTTTTTCTGTAAATAACTGCAAAAAAAACAGTGTATAAAATGGCTATTAACGTATACTTCCCTTGCCTTATGTTCAGCAAAATAATCAAATAAAATATTTCTAAAAATATCCTAATGGGTCATATACTGTATATCATACTATATATAGACATCAGCTTTGCAATCACAAGAATAAATTAAATTTCTAAATATAGTAAAATATAAAAAGTTATTCAATGGTAATGATACTTCACAATATTAATGTTTTTACAGTATTTGAACCTTGTGTATTTTACAAATAAATTAACTTTTTTTTAATTTACAATATTTATTAATAATTATTTTTTTATTTTTAATTGTCCTTTATTTGCAATAGACATTTTAAGGACAACAGTTGACTGAAAACTAAAAAATAACACAAAACACCCTTTTGATTATTAGGTATATAGACAAACAGATGACTGACAGACAGACAAGACAGGTAGGCAGGCAGGCAGGAAGACAGACAGAGAGACTAATGGATGGATGGACGCCATGGCCCAGAAGTCTCCAGAACAGACTCCTTCAGGCTATAGAGAGCAAACACCAGACTACCTGTAGCAGACCAGCTGCTCCACGCACCTCATCCATGCAGAAAACCAACTGCTACTGGGCAGAGCGGTTCTCACAGCAACACTCAGCTCTGTACAGATCAGATGTTTAATTAAACCTCAGCAGGTGCTAGTTCAAAGTCATGGTGCGAAGAAACATACAGGCCAATCTGCCTTTTTGGCATTTTTTTTACATTTTTATAGAAAGTCATGTCTGCAGTTTTCTATATGCTTATCAAATAATTTTGAACTATTTCATTTTTTTTGTCATATATATTATTTGTTAAAATTCCCTAGAAAAGCACTGATGATCTGTCTTCTTTCTTTAAAAACATAAATAAATTATTTGTAGACAAAAGAATCTGTTGCTTATTATTTTAAAGTTAAATGTCAAGGTAACTCTCAAACTGCCTACAACTCTTAAAGTAAACCTTTAGCAAGGATGATAACTATAAAGTTTTAATAATCATTCTAATTCTGTGACAACAGGGAAGTACATACAGTACCACATCTCATAACGATAATTAAACACAAATTATATGTTTGGAATCACTTTCCAAATGACTTTTTCCAGTTGATAAATGATAAAAAAACAACAACAGCCAATCATAACCCACCTGACTTCAAAGCAGTCAAAGGAGATGACATAAACATAACAGGCATAATCTGATAATAAGTTCCATTCACACCCTGAATGAAAACTACATTTGAAACTTTTTTGGGGTAATTTTATCATTTTAAATTTAAAAGAATAGCACACCACAATTACAACGGCTATGGCACAGATGAAGGATATTCAAAGAAATCCCTTTCAAGTTGATGACTGCTAAAAAACTTTGAAGATACCAAACAAAACTTAAACATTTAAAGCAGTACATGCTTATAAAAAACAGATTGTTATTCCAAATCAGAGAGGACAATGATATAGTTATTAATATATTTTATAGTAGTTTTTGGTGTGAACAGGCCTATAAACTATAGTCTCTCAATGCAGTTGGACTGTGGGAGTCCCAGTCAGCATTGTCCTTTACAGATCTCTTTCGTAACGTTATTCAGTTGAGATTCACAGCGTATTTGAACTCTGCTCCCCTTTTTCTGACCATCACAATTTAAATTTCACACAGGCCGACACAATAGGGCATCCAAATGCATCTATCGTCCCGGGACTCAATAATTCATAGTCTCTGCCCTCAGCGGCAGATCAACACAGTCCGTGGCTCTCTAGAATTACATCCTGCTCAATAACACATTGTTTAGTGCAGCACGACTTCAAAGGTGAGGACAGAGGTGAGGCGATAGCCTTTCACAGAGGGTACAGTTTCACCCTTTGCTACTCTATTTGGCATGTGCCAACCTAAATGGACTGATCCTCGGACACGCCGTGCTCGATTGGCATTTTACAGAGCGGCTTGGTGACTCACTGACAGATACTGGAGCCCTTTGATGGAGCAGCTCCTTCAGTGCTGGTGTCAGCCAGCCGTAAGTAAGGCAGACACTGGGGAACACTGAGAGTGATGAATGCTAGCACGCTATGCTGCGAGCAGGACACAACGTCAAGTCAAAGCAGGTGCTTATAAATAATAGCGTTCGAATATTGGCATGCTAATAGGCATGCTAAATAACTGGGGAAAGACAAAGAGGCACACTGATAAAAGCATGATTATACATGAAAGAGATGAAAGGTGATACTGATAAGATCTCTCTTATCGAAACAATCAACATACTAGAACATCTGACATTTTTAGCAATCGCATACAACTGATGACTTATATGAACAGACAAGCTATAAAGCGAATCACAACATTATAAACTTTGATTTAAAAAAATGTACAAATGACATTGAACGAAAAATGATGGAGAAATGTAAAACTCTTTATTTAAAGGGAAAAATCATACCTGCAAACTCTGAACTCTCATATTATATGTTTTCAGTTAATCATCAGCTTAAATTCTTAATGGAAAATAACTAAATGTATTGTAGATAGTAATGTTCAAATTTCAACCTTTAAACTATTTTTTAACAATTGTTTTAGGAGTCAAAACTATGAATAATGTTACAAAACTCATCGGATTTACACAAATCATGTCAATAGCCCCACTTCAGTGTCAGAACGGTGAATTTTACAATACTGATATTGCTCATTTATTGCAAAACATGCATGTAGGGAAACAAAATCTAAATCAGATTAATAATCTGTGTGAATAATGTTCGTCTTAATGCTCGGCTGATTATTTTGTACACAGTGATGGACTATTTTTTTCATGTCAGAAGATTTGGGATAACCCACAGGTAATACAATTGACGTAATAAACATTTTGAATCAAACTAAAAACAATAACTGATTGAAAAAAAGTGTTTTTCTTTGTTTTACAACAATGTATAAGTGATTAAATAATTTGAACTTAAACTTCACATCCACATATTTATGGTTGAGTAGGCCTATAATATCAGGACTTTGTGCAGTCAGCCAGTCATTACTGCAAATAAACGGTAAAGGGAAGCAGCTGACTGTATACTGTATATTATCCCTTACACTGCAGTGTGCCGAGCCATTTCTCACAGTAGCAGCCATAAGGCTTCAGTCGATGTCAATCATCCGAAAACATCGCACTTACCGCCAGCACTATTTCTGTAATGAAAAGGTGCCATATTCCCTGTCTTCTCTAAATGAATCGTAAGACTCACTTCTCATACACCACATCTTTTGTTCAATAGAAGAAAACATCCTTTTCAGGCCCTGCCAAGCATCCTCTCGCACAGTGTAGGTCCACTCAGCAACATTTCTAAGTGTGCAAGACAAGAGTAAAAACACTGAATGTACTTAGCGTCATCAAGTACTAGTAACTCACTGGCATCTAAAAGAATGGAAAGATGGCAGAAACCATTAATGATGACTCATTCCTATTTCCTGTTGTTTTGACTAACGATCACGTGGCAAGAGAGACATCTTCCTGTTATTCTCATTAAAAAATGAGCGGTTCTCATAGCCCTACGCTGTAAAGAAATCAATCCACTGCAAATAGTCAAATAAAAACAGGTGTAGTAAAATGTGTGAAGAATATTAAACGGCCATCTCTGTCAATAGCGATTCTTAAACATGAGCATATGACTCTGGTTCAGTGTCATAAATGAACTGTAAAAGGCAAAGAAGCAACCTCACATTGTGCTTTAATACTGACGGCATTTCTGCCTGCATAAGCAGTGCGTTTATGTAGGCAGTGTGATAACTGTAACCTGTTTGTAAGGCTGGTGAAATAAATGGGCTGCTTCAGTTTGCGGTGTGAAACGGGCCTAATGGAACTAAGTAAAACAGAGAGCGAATATAATATTTTATCAGCCTTGACTTCAGTGATTTGTTTGAGGAATACATGCATAGCAACATTCATACACCCACAAAGAATATGGTAAATAAATAGTAAATTGCATACAAATCTAAGTAGCACAAATAGGTTTATTTAAAGAGTTCAAAATGTAAAATGACTCACGCTATTCCAAACCTGTATGGCATACTTTCCTCTGCTGAACACAACAGAAGATATTCGGAAAGAGTTTTGTACTGCGATGACATTCATTTCATAGAAGGAAAAAAATAAATTACAATGCAATTCTGCTTTTGTGTTCATACTGGTTTGGAATGCCATGACTGAGCAAAGATTGACAATTTTTGAGTACTACAACCAACCCAACAAACGATAAACATGGAACTAGATAGTTCTCCAATTGAAGTTTCCAGTGGTGTTTAGTAACGCACAGAAAGATTAACTAGCAGTAGACAAAAGGTCGGAGCAGTGCTGGATGTCAGGTGCATTCTTTCTGGGGAGCTCTGGAAATGGTTTCCCCAGTGTGTTGTTGGAGTTTTCCCATTTGTGCCCTGCTCAACCCAGGCAACCGGATTCCATCTTCCTCACTGCCCATGTAACAGATTTGACTTCCAAAAGGGCTAGAATCTTGGCAATAAAAGGGCCAGCTGAGAGCGACACAGAGAGAAGACAGAAAGGATCCTTTTGTTTAGGGATCCCCAGCTGCCATCACCCGCAGTCAAACCGGGCCTTTCATGTGAAACCACAGAAGCTGAGCCAACCAGAGGGGAAGGCAATCTCACACCACTACCTCCATAGGTAATGAGCAGGAGCCGGAAGCAGCACCCTAGAGCTGGGAACACACACTTCTGCCAAGCTCTGCTAAGGGTGCCATGAAACCAGGCCTATCAATAGCAGAGCTGAAAACTACTCAGAGAAGCATGTCTAGAAACGGAAAAGATCAGCCAGCTATCACCTCAAAAGTGTTTGATAATGCTCTCTGGTTTATGTTTGTATAGTTTAGCAATATGAAACTATTTATCTTCATTCTTGCAATCTCTCTTCTCAATGTTCTATTCCAGGACAGAAGCAAACTGCTGTGAAATCGTGCTGTTTCCACACACTGCTTTTGAAACACATTTCAATGCGCCAATTCCTTTCCACTTACTTCAAGGCCAATACAAGGTAAAGAAAAAAAAGGTAAAAATGAAACAATGCAGTGTTCCTGCAGGATTGTTTTTGCAGAGGGGGCACCAATTCACTGAGAGCGTTGCATCTTTAGATCTGTAAAAAGCCTTTCCTAGTTTGTTAATTGGTTTTATTCACTTAACTAAATATATTGTATTGATATTATAGTTACTGACCGTATGTATATATTCAATTCAAAAACGTATTGCTCACATACTGTACCAACACAGTGATATTCACAGCCTATTTTATTTCATGGATACCCAGAATTATCTACGGGATGCTGTTAATTTAGTAAATGATCATTGAAGCTACTATAAAGTTTTCTAATGACCCTCACATCAGCCAGACATGCGGATTATAAGAAAAAACACAGGAATCAATAATTGATTACAACATTCAATAAAAGAACAGAATAAAACACTTGCTTACCCTCTAAAACTATAATGATGCTTGAAAAATACATGAACTTGCGTATCTCTGGCAACCTTCCATAGGGTCAACGTTAAGAACCACTTATTTAAATCAAACAAATACACTAGCATAAATAAAAAGTTCATATTTACAGTTAATATATATATATATATATATATATATATGTGTGTATATATTGAAGCCCTCATGAATTCATGGTAATTGCAAATAAACTTTAAATAATTCTAAATAAGCTGTTAGATAAGGTCGCTAATCACTACAGAGTGCTATTGTATGAGGTCAATGATTTCAGCTGATTGTTTTGAGTTAATAACCTCTTAACAGAGGCTGAGACTATGAGACAGCAATTACACTCCAGAGCACATTTGCATTGTGCATTTCAATTTTTATCTGCTTGACAGTCTTTTACAATCAAAAGCCCTTATCAGGCTGTTTGCTGAACATAAGATGGCAGTATCAGAGGCCGTCAGTACTTAGTAGGGTAAAATGCTGTATTTTGCCTTCCGAGAACAACATATTTCCAGAAAATATGCCATGCCCCTGAGCCAAGTGCTTGGGTATGTAATTAATAATTAGTGAGATTTCAGCTTGGCAAGCCTTTTCTGAACAGCTCTAATCCTAGATCCCAGAAGGTACTATGATCACTTCCTCCAGCTTTGTCATTGAACACTGCACGTCCTTTCTATGGAAAACGAGTGCTGTCTTTGTTCAGGAATTTAGTAGTCGCTTGCAAGGCATCAGAAGAAAACAGTTTCTCAAATGAAGGAGAAAAAAAAAAAAATACTGAGTAGTAAGTTACTGTACATGAATGTGCCGTCGGTCAAAGGGGGAATCCATAAAGCTGCTATATATTTTGTTAGTTCCTTTTCCTTGAACGAACCATAAATATGACCCAACAGAAGCCATGGGCAGTTTTGATGGCCGCAGTGAAATTATACCCCACTAAACTGGCTTTCATGTCCATGCTGAGAACTCAGAGCAGGGTTCCAGTGTAATTGGAGTTTGGGCCAAGCAGTTTGAGGGCTTGTTACTGGCTCAGCCTTATCATTCTGTGGCCGCACCAAAGCCTGGGGTTTAACTGGGCCACATGCACCCCTCTCCACTGCCAGCTGGAGAGATATCTGAGCAGAAGGCCTATAGCAGAAAATGATTTTGATTGAAAGCTCCAAAGCAGAATTTTGGTTCTGACCATCAGTTCTGAATTAAGTCCAAAAAAAGATACATTTTATACAAAGAGCTGAAAGAGAAAAGGGAGACAAACAGAAAATAAAAATCTTCTTTAGCTGATTCAGCCAAACTGACAGTCGACTGGAAGAGAAATCAACAAACACATTCTGTGCCAGTAAGGAGAATATGAACAATGCTTTGCTTTATGATTGCACAAAACAATATTTTTAACATGTCTCATAAGAAGCTTATAAACGTTTAATGAATCATCAACAGAATTACACTCAGGTAGGGTTGTAACGGTATACCGGTATGGCGGTTTATCGTGATATTGACATGTACGATTATCATACCGTGCACATTTGTGTATTACTTTTATTTTGAAAAAAAAAAATGAAACCAGATCTCACTTGCGCTGCAGTACATGCAACGTCTTTGTGCTTGACTGCTTAGACTCCTCCCACACAGTGGAGAAAAAGTCTGATACAGCGGCTGCTAATTCTAATCTCTATCTCCCGCCGAAAAAAATTTTGGGGTATCCGAAAAATTATTTTGGGGTTGTCCTTGAAGATAGATATCCACATGTTCTCCCATATTCGCGAGCACCATCCCTCCGTAAACATAAAAATATCAAAGACGTATTATTTCTGTGTTGCAGAGGGAATCCAGTCATGTAATTGTATAAATCAAAATCTAGCTGTGCAGTAAATCAAATTGCGATGTGCGTGTCAGTGAATATACAGCACACAAACGCTGCCATATATTGTAATTCGATATTCTGTGTCTCTGTGAAAGAGCAGCGCCGTTTCGCCTAATACTCTATATCTAGTACACACTCAAGTCCGCATGATGCTCGTGGTTTTAAAGCGTCTGCTGTCTCACTCACTATGTGAAGACGTGAACATATCCAGAGCTGCTCTTAGTGAACACTTAATGATCATTTTATAATTTTTTTAAAAAGAATATATATCATCAAATACACAAACTGAAAACTCAAAGGTGTTTCAAACATTTCAGCAGGACCCTAAATTATAGGCCTGTGTGTCCTGTATTTTGCCGACTGAAACAGCCGTAAAAAAATCAGTTTTAAAATATTAATTTAAATAATATGCAAGCGATGACGTTGGCGCCTCTGTGTCCTGAAGAGCGCGCTTCAGCTTCTGTTGATGTCCCTCTAACAGCTCACATTTTTATAGCTTAAACATTTAAACTAATGTTGTGACATGCTTCCTTGTCCCTACGCGCAATACTGAAAAAACGCATAATATAATACACGGTGCAACGTTAGCAATCTTAATGTCATAATCAACACTGTCTACTCGTTTTTACTTTGTTGGCAACAGACGTAATATATTTCATTTGTTTGAGCAGGGGCATTTTTGTCCAATTTATTGGAATTTTTATCCCAAGTCCCCTCGGCCAGGGGAAGGCTAAGCCTTACACATGGTCCGCCTATGGGGAGATGCAAAGCTTTATTTAATTTTTCACCCCAAACGTATCAACAATAAACCATGTTCAACCAAAAACCATATCTCCTTTTATTCATTTAAGGGCCATTGTAGCTGATGATTATAATAATAATGATGATAGTTTAATACCGTATACCGTGAAACCGTGATATTTTCTGAGACGATTATCATACCATGAAAATCTCATACCGTTACAACCCTACACTCAGGTACACTTAAACACATTTTGTTAATCTGATGATCAGTAGTTATGTCTGCCTATATTTTTTATTTACTGTTTATTTATTTACTGAGTATTAACTGTTTATTTATCAAATAAAAAAAAAGGCAAAATGGCGTTGAAAATACTTTCTAAAGTCTCTCATTCTCAAAAAGGCAACTGTAAAAACAGTAATATTGTGAGCCCTGAAATATTATTATAATTTTCTGATTAAATATATTTTTAATGAATTACTGATAATGTACATTTATTTATAAATGTATGATTTATTCCTGAGCTTACATTTTTGTATTGACAATAGGGGTGTGAACCTACACTGGTGTCACGGTTTGGTTCGATTCCGATTATCATGTCATCCATTCGGGTTCAATACAATATCTTGATGCATCACGATGCACTGCATACTCAAATTTCAATTTGAATTCACATGTATATAATTTTGTTAATAAACACAAGCAGTCAGATATGTGAACTGAAACTTTAATTTTACCTTCTCAATGAAAACTCACTTCTTGAACAAACGTATAATGAAATTATATATTAAATTATAATTTATAAACCAAAATAGCATTAAGAGGAGCAATTGGATACACTGTTGGATTGCTCTCTTCTGACATCAGTTATCAGCTTGTGATTTCTCAGGCCAAGACATTGCTGTTTGACTTTCAGACAGTG
>JAUMHI010000034.1:11780002-11794518 GCA_032359435.1 Enteromius unitaeniatus
TAAAACGGCAGCTTTGCCAGACTGACTTTGCTCGCGAAATTGAATGTAGCATCACAGGAAGTATGGGTGGGCCCAGGCTAGGATGTGATGCCAATTCTAAACTAATAATAATAATAATAATAATAATAAATCTTAGAGAAAATGCAAGCTAGTTTCCCAATTTGAACAGGCCTACATTTTAGAAACTATCCAATAAACTATTTCACCTTTCCCTCCACTATTGCTTGTAGACATTTGTAATACTAAAAATGTACATAAAAATTGAATAATAAAAAAAAAAAAACTTAAAGATGACCAGAATTTTTAAAAAAACCTTTTCCTTTTTAAAGTCCACCTAAGCCATTTACAAACAAAAACAACCTATGTGTAGCATGTATAACAATGAAAAAAAATTGAATAAACAAAACAAAACAAAAAAATAATAATAATAAACTGGGCCCAACCCAACAAGCTGCGCTTTTCTTTACTGTAGGCATTTTCCATTTTGGTCTTCCTCCAAGATTAAAAAGCCCTGAAGCCACCCTCCTGCTCTTATTCAAAATACAGTAGATGAAAACACAATTCACCTCGGAGCTCTTCTCATCCTCATGATGAAAAAAAACCCACACTCTCTTATCAGGCTCATTTTCAAACAACATGCTAAGACTTGACATGAGGGGATTCAACCCATCCAGCTCCTCCTCAGAGAAATTAATTAGGCCTAGAGACGCCAATCAGGCCCTGACTTTGATGTTTAAAAGCAAGAGCATGTTTAATATGGTGGCAGCACCAAGAGGGTCACTCAACAGACAGGAAACTTTATCATACATGTTTGAGGGAATTGTGACTCTCAGCAGCACTATGATCAGTACAAATCATGAGCTCTGTATAAAGGGGAAAATGACTGAAAAGGGTTTTCTCCAGTGCTTTACTTTGGAAAGCTACCCGAATTATAAATCCAAAGAAATAAGAAATGGGTAGGATTACTCAAGCATACTATATATTTTAGCTTTTAAAATATTTTTTTAATTATCTTCCATTAAAAGAACTGTCACCACACATCATTATATTTTTTTGAAGATGCCAAGACGAGAGCTGTGGCCTGAATTTATCTTAAGTGCCATTATTTGTAAATTGATTTAGACTCAAGACAGGTCATTTCCTCACAAGTAAAATTTGAGCTCAACACCCAGTAACTTAAAAAATAAACATTTATGGACTGTCACTAAAGGCATACAATATCTACTACAGTATGTTTAAAGTTCATCAGTAAATTCCCTCCAAGCTAAATTAAATCAATTTGATAGAAAGGTGACTATACTGAAAACAGTATTTACTGGCACCCCATCAATAATCTATTTTCAAATATCTATACATTCTACAATTAAACTGTCATGGACACCATAAATGTGTGAATATTCAAACAACATATACTTGTAAGGAATGGAAATCACTCAATTTCTCTTAACACTGGCATGCACACTTTTAGAGTCTTGAAGGCCAGCAAGAAGCCAAGCAATATCTCACACCAAAGAGTGTGAAAACTTATCACACTTGAAGGCATGTATGAACTAGTGAGGTGTGAACCTAACTTATTACATTAATAGCTGTTTTCTGCTTAAAATCTCTATTGCTTTGCTCAAAAACATATAGCTGCCAGACATTGGCAGAACCATATAAATTACCATTTACATTACATATTTTTATGCTTATTTGTGAGTAATAATAATAATAATAATAATAATAAATACACTGACCAAAACTTTAAACGCAACACTTTTTTTGCCCCCAATTTCATGAGCTGAATTCGAAGATCTAAGACTTTTACAATGTACACAAAAGGCTTATTTCTCTCAAATATTGTTCATAAATCTGTGTAAGTGAGATCATCCATCCATCCTACAGATGTGGCATATCAAGATACTGATTAGACAGCATGATTATTGCACAGGTGTGGGGGGGAAACCAGTTAGTATCTGGCATGATCATCATTTGCCTCATTTCCTTCTCATAGAGTTGATCAGGTTGTTGATTGTGGCCTGTAGAATGTTGGTCCACTCGATCCACAACGCTGACATCAGCAAACCGCTCACCCACACACCTTTGCAACATCTGTGGCATTGTGATGTGTGATAAAACTGTACATTTTAGAGCCTTTTATTGTGGAAAGTCTAAGGCACACCTGTGCAATAATGCTGTCTAATCAGCATCTTGATATTCTACACCTGCAAGATGGATGGATTATTTTGGCAAAGGAGAAGAAGTCTTAGATCTTGCTGTCTTGCTATCGGGCAAAATAAGGGCTGTGTTTATAATTTTGGACAGTTTTCATATATGCATATAAATATATATATATATATAGTTTTATATAAATCAATAAACATAATTTTGTCAGAGCAAACACACACATTAAAAAAAAAACATTCCAATTGAATTTTAGGGTTATTTGACCTAAAAATAAAAATTCTGTCATTAAGTACTCAAATTATTCCAAACATCCTTCAATATCTATCTATGGATGGTCAAAAATGTCTAGGATTTCATCTGATACTGATATTCCCCAAAGGGTTCATAAATTTCTATTGAGAATTTCGAAATAAACATCAAAACATGTTTCTACCCTCTCTATGTAGAAATTGGTACATTTAAAGCAGTATTGCTCAGTGAAAGTGGACATGCTACGAGAATTGTAGTTGTTTTTAATTAGGCTGCAGACCGTTCTAACAGCATGCAACATAATATGGTGTGACATTACACCAAGAGTATAATATGATACAGTATTTGGCATGTCACACCATAAACAAATACAATTAGTCACATTGTGGTTGTTTTTAATTATAGGCTGCATTATGAACTATTATGTTTTATCCTAGATGTAAATATTATAGATATGTCTATATCTTTTTCTTTTTTTTCATTTCCCAGCACTGCCACATGGATGTGAAGTAGAGGGGTCAGTGGCATGACATGTCATACCCGTGCAGGACTAAAGAGTTGATAAACACTCATGGCAGCAGGTGAAGAGAGTGGAGCTGAGAGTCACTGGCCTCTGGCTATCATTTTATTACTCTGAATCCCAGCCTCCCTGTGGACATGACAGCACTCACCTCACACTGGCACACATCCCTAAACTTGTGCTCTAGAGCTCTGCAAACAACATATGCTACATGCCACTTTATAAAACACTTACGCTTCTATTAATGTAAAGTGCGTTTCATACTGTTTAAATCTGGAGAGGTGTTAAAAACAGAGAAGGTTACTTTTTACGACTTTGAATTTGACTCTTAATAAAATCTTAATGAATCCGACTAAGATATCGATATTTGCTACAGGAATATATGGATCTGGGACATAAAGACCTTTGTTAATCAGGGTTATTGGCATGTTGCCACTCCTATGAATTGAACAAGTTGACAAGTAATACTGTGTAACAGCCTAAAGTGTTCTCCATTCTGCCAATATTTTGTGATATACATTTACAATTACGTTATGACTGTGTATGTAAAAATGTGTGCTTCTATTTAAAGTGGTATTACAAAGATATATTCATTTCAGCATCAAGACATGGCTCATCCAATAATGTGAGTTTGGGGGCAGGACTATCTGTTTCACTGGCCAATGGCAAACAGGGGGTGTGCTTCGGAAAAACATATCCACACTGTCTAAACAAAACACTGCCTGCTTTACCTTACTAGACTTTTTATATGAACTACGCTAGAGGAAAAAATACACAAAAGAACAACGCATCATTCACATGTACTACTAAAACACAAAAATCAGCGAGGAACCCAAAATCTATTTTCTTTCAAAAGAAACATAATACAGGCATAAGTTGTTTTGCATAAGCTTCAACCAGCTTTGGCAATACTCTGGTTAAAGCTGTCAAGCTCAAATTGGGTTACAAAGTCAGACTCAGCAAAACATCCCAGAAGAAAACCCCACCCACTAATCGCTAAAGATTAAAATGAGCTTAATTAGATGCTTCATATTGAGGGGGAGGCAGCTAAGAGCCCACATATTGAAAATATCCGCCTAAAATTCCTTGACCTAAGACGATTTTTCCACATTAAAAGTGTGCTTTTCTGCCTGCAGGCTGCCATCCTCCTCTGGCTGGAAATCTGTGGCCAGCACCTGTTCAGTGGGATGCAAACGTGACATCAATTTCAGATTATACTGAATGGTACTCTGCTATAAAGACCCACTCAGCTACGCTTTCAATCTCACCACAAGTGTAGCCTACACTTTTTGAAACACATTCAACTCACTCCTGTGGTGTAAACATCACTTACTTAGATCCTGTGTTGTCTTACCCTCTCTACAATAGCTTAGAGAAACTATGTGAGAAAATGACAAGTCTGGAAAATACGAGAGGTGTAAAATTGGAAACAATATGATACTAATATGTCAGTAGTGCTGTAGTTACAACAATGCAATATTTAAACATTGCCATCTAACAAAACGAAAAGAAATAATCCATGCTCAAAACAAGCTAAATTAATGGCTACAAGAATCATTTTAATCAGTGCCTCCTTTTTCTTGAAAACAACAAAACAAATAAAATATTGGGTTAGTGATAGTGAGGCACTTCTGTAAACGTAAAAATACTCACTTTATGGATTAAATAATACACAACAATTCATTAAAGATTTTCATGTTTGTTTGCATTATTTATATAGTATTGTAATATATATTTACAATAAGATATTTTATTAGCATTTTTTTTTGCTATCAAACGATTAACCACATCCAAAATAACATTTTTGTTCACATAATATGTGTGTACTACTGTGTATATTTATTATGTATTTATAAACACAAACACATGCATGTATATATGTAAAAAATATATGTTATGTTCATACAATAAATATATTTACATATAAGACATAACAAGACTCACTGTGACAGTTCTCTGCAACACGTGAGCGACACAGTTCATGTGTTTATAGCGTGTAAGACGAATTGCTGCGACCATGTTGAGTTTACTGTCAGTTCCAATGGTTGTGCAGTTAATCCGTGATAATTGTTGCTCCACTTTCCTAACAAATAATTCATCACACTGTGCACGCGTGAAATGCGTTAAAAGAAATAGACGTAATTAATGACGTCATGATGAAAATTTTGACAGCCCTAATATATACGTAATAAAAATGCACAGTACACATTTTGGATGCGATTAATCGTTATATTTTTTCCTTTATAAGTTTTAGCCGTCAGCTTTTGTGTCAGTTTCTAATGCAAAAGTTCAAGTTTTCCCACCTAATATACATTTTAATTAACAGAAATCATTTTGCTACTTTTAGTTTAACAGTAACAATGCCGCTCCACATTTCTGCTTCCAAAGTCTGAATTTTTTTTTTTTTTGTGGTAATCAACATTATCTCACAATCACATTTGAATGAACTCAACGTGTATTAAACCCAGTAAGGCCAACTCAAGCCTGACATAGTTTCAGCTGCTTTACACGAACACTACTAAACAGTTACATAATCGAGTCCTTTCACTACGTTTCAGGGTTTGAAATGTATCTTATCCGGAATATAACAAAGGTAAGTCATCGCACCGACGTGTGAACCCCAGTGGCTAATTATGAGACAGCATTGTCTCCCTACACAGTGTATATCACAGCACACAAACAAGCAGAAGGAAGTCTTGGGTGGCTGCGCTCCAGCTCTGTTAGCTTGTAAGCTCCACAGACCGCGGCCCCAGCTTTTGCCTGCCTCAAGTCCAGCTGCTCACTCTACTCCGAGCCAAGAGACAAATTAAATCGCCACAGCTGAAGCCTTCGTTTGGACGGACCTCTAAGTTGGCATCTGGATAGACTTAGACATGATTATCCCCATTCACCTAAATACCCTTGCAACTCCCTAAGAAATAAACCACAAACGACAAACACATTCTGTACCCCTGGGCGCAGCGAGTAATAACTAATAATTAGTTATTTTCATGCTCATGAGTGCAGAAAAATGAACTTTAAACTTTGAGGAAGACACAAAAACCAAACAGTGTTGAAAACAAAGCAGTCCACCTCATGCCACCTTTGTGTCACGGGTCTTACTGATCCCATGACAAATAATCCCAACGGTTTTGCTTCTCATCTGTATGACCAGTGATCCGTTGTCTACATTTACAGTTTAATAAACCACAACATACACTTGCAATCAAAACCAAGCAAGAAAAGGAATCGCAGCAGACTCAAAAGGTCATTTATCTCTGGTGGATGGAGGTAGATTAGCCAAACAGAGCAGCTCCTGTTTAAAACAAACTGTAAAATGGACCAACGGACACTCCACCCTTGGGCTCTCAGGTATCGCGCTGTAGAAAGAGAGCTTGAAAAGCATATTGTGTGGGTGAAGGAGAGGAACAGATACAGACGCTGAGAGAAAGTCATTCAGAGGATCCACTGAGAACTAATGGAGCACATATCAGACAGCAAAAGTGATTGACTGCTAATGAGTCAAGCTGAAACGACCAATTGCCACCTTTACTTTCCCTGCTGTCAGTGATACGCATATATTTGTGTTCACCATCATAACACAGTTAAAGCAGAAGGAATCCGAATAAAAGGAAACAATTCTGGTTTACTTAAAGACAAAAAAACATTTCAATTATATTGTTTTTCTTTGAAATTTATTTGAAAAATTAGAACTTGTTCAAAAGATTCAAACCTTACTGACAAGTGTGTGTTATTGTACAGTAGAATCAGACCCGAACAAAAGGTTACAGAAAGAAAAATGGTTTGCTTAGAAGTGAAATGAACAATCCTGAAACCCATTCAAATTTCGAAAAAGAAAAAAACATGAGGTGACAATATACCGTATGAGCTGACAATAAACAAATGTGATGTTTATTTAAGAATGGACTGTGTTACAATATGTGCAATTAACACCATATACTGCAATCACCGATTAAATAAATAGGTAGAACAGCTGCATGTTAATTGGACCCGTAAACAGCAGTTGCCATGAGACTACCGTGCTCTCGTCAATAATTTACTAATCAAAAGGTTAATAAGAAATTGTTTAATATGTGCCAAACAATAGTAAATATTCAACACATTTCTAGTCACTCCAGCCTTGATTCATAAACCACCTCAAGCTCACCGCAATTACACTTCAACAACACTTTCCATAGAGTCTGTTAAAAAATGTTCATAAAAATAATAACCAATAATAAAAGATTTTAAAATGCCCCTGTTCGTGTTTAAGAAAGAGTACAGATGTGAAATATGGAAAGTCCCAATATCAATGTATAAATGATAATGTTATTCGTTACGTGTAACTAAATCTGCAATGCGTAAATAAAATACCATTATACATCCAGACTTTATAAAAAGTGTTACTCTGAATTCTTCTCCACGCTCATAGATCTCCAGCCACAAAGTCACACATGTCCTGCCAGCTTCCTATCTGGAGACACTGGGCAAGATGCTGTCCATGGATGCTGTGGGTACCATTACACAGCATCTTCCCTACACCCGACTCTGCTGGGAGGAGCTGAAATGTGCATGTCGATGAAAATAAAGCCTATTTTGTGGTACTGCGATCTGGCCAGGAGTTGAGACTGTATAGGAGGCATCTCTACGTGGAATATCTCTACGCCTTGATCAAGATGGCAGGCAATAAAGATAGCGTGCGATATAAGAGGAAAACAAAGAGCATCGTTCAAAGGAAGTCATGCAGAGATTAAAAAAAAATGTTTCAAATTTGTAAACCATGAACACAAACATGCCATAGCTTACCTTGATCCTTCGCGAGCTAGGGAGCTCCTCTAGAAGGGATTCATCTTTGTTGTATTCACTTCAGCTGACTGTCTATTTCAGAAGAACTGTCAGTTTCAGCCATAAATGTGTCATCTGCGTGAAATACAGTTGGTTTTATCATAATATCCATATAAAACGAGGGAGTTACTTGCCGGATAGCGTTATTTCTTTCTGCCGACAACGCCGATTAATTCATTTTTCGGAAAGGAATGCACACTGACGAAAGGATTATGCCATATTGCACGAATATTATTTATCTCCATGTTGCTGAGAGTCCTTGACAGAGGCGTACACTCCAGTGATGATGCTAAATATTTTGCCGTGTATTTTCATCTGTCCGTTCTCTGTTTTTTTGGCGAGGAGAGATGATGGGTGTGCGAATAAAGGCATAAGGAGGCAGGTTTTCTTTAGTACGGAGACTCGGAGGGCTCAAACGGAGGTTCGCTTTCTCGCCGCAAGAGGGCGCAGTTAATATAGCTTGATAGCCGTCTTGCCATGCAAGCGTGTACTGTATTGTTTTGGTATATAAATTACTTTTATGTAAGCATTGTTTTTGTCCTAATAGCAGCTCTTTTCCCAAATATCATGCGGTTTAAGTTACACACGGGTAACTGAGCGCGAGAGGAACAGACATCCATCGTGGTCCACTCTCTGGTCAAATGTTCGTTCACTGCAGTCCAGTCAACAATGAAATGCACGTTACTGCTGTCACGAATGGAAGGCGACGCTGAGTGTAGATTCATGTTTCTTAAAGGGATACCATATGTGTGTGTGTGTGTGTGTGTGTGTGTGTGTGTTTGTGTGTGTGTGTGTGTGTGTGTGTAGCATCAAGCGATGCACCTGCTAAACAAGAGATGCTTGAAAGCCACGCAACAGTGTCGCATCCTTTGGCGCCATCTGGTGGATGTTTAAAGCTGTCACCAGATCGCTGAGGCTTAAACAATACTGCATTTAATAAATCATGAATAACCTTTTTTTTAAAGGTAAAATAATGCACATCGTTGTATACACTGGCAATTTCCCTTTTATGATATGGACTTTTTTCCGATTTTATGTTGATTTGCTTTAAACAGGAAAAACGGACCAGTTTTTGTAAAAATAATAATAATACAAATCTTGTAAATGTAAACATAATAAATTTGCTTCAAGACATCCATAACAAATACTGTTATCCTGCTATGTTCCAGAATAAGGACAGATTTTACCCACTTTTCTACAAAACCCCAAAAAGTAAATAAATATTACTTGAATAATAAATGTGCACACTGCAGAAAATAAAATGCATAATCAAATTTAGAAATAATTTTTTTTCTTTCAGTTTATTAATTTACATTATGCATGTTTCATTTTTATTTACATGGCATATTTCCATCTGTCCTTTAAAAAAAAAAAAAAAAGTCTTTTGTCAGAATACTTGAACTAAACTGATCAAAAGTGACAGTAAAGAACTGTACATTGTTAAAAACTAAATTGACCAATACAATCTGATGTCCCAGGACCATAAATTATTAAGCTGGATAGAGTGAATAACAGCCATAACCTTTTAAAGATGCAACTGTAGAACCCACTAAAAATTACTGCTTTAACAGATTTTTTATTTTTGCAAAGAATACTGATAAAATATTTACCAGCATTTCCCCCCACATTGACAGCAAGAAATGTTTCTTGAACACTAAATCAGCATTTTTCAATGATTTCTGAAGAATCAGGAACTGAGCCTGACACCCTTTTAAACAGTACTTCTAAAAATGAGAAATATATTACATAAAATACATTTAATATTTGAAACCCTAAAAGATATTTATGCTGTGATAATACTAGCAACTATAAAACAAACAAAAAACAATGCATTGAACTTTTTCACATTTCTTTTTATTTCTTCAAGGACAATTATGGAGTCTAGAGGATCCACTTGTACACATCAAAACAATGGAATCACCACATTAATATATTTGACAATCACTGAAACAGGAGAAATGCTTAAGAGGTTCTCTTTACCGCACGACTCCTGAATCACTAAACCACAGACAGCCAATCCAGGTCCTGGAAGCTCCACAAGAATGGCCGTGTGAGACAGCAGGAGTGGGTTGATTACAACCAGGTCTAAGTTGGAATGTTTTAAAATAAACACTTATCCATGTAACACAAAAAAAATGATGAGAGATGAGGAAAGCATCTCTCCACAGATCCAGTGCAAGAAAACGATCTTGGTCACTAGACTGGAATTGATTCACAAGACCATAGTGCCTTTATGGATCTGATTAATCATTAATATTAACAGATATTTAACAGAAGCTGATTTTGGACATTCAGGAGTTAGTAAAATCATGTTTAATATGTACCTCCACTTCACAAAAACATCATAGACAGTAAAGATACCAGCAGAGCTAGATGAAAGCCGACTGATCTTACAAGTTTGATCGTGGCTATGAACATTGGAACACCATATTTAAGCATGAGGCTGTGAGGGATAAATGGGTTGAAGCTTTAAATATTTCAGCTGATGCAACACTGAAAATTCACCCTCCAAAAACATTACAAATAGACAAAAATGTTGGTTTTTTTAAAGGAGATCTTAAAATCCAGTAAAATATCCAGCCTCATTTCTGTATGTTTAAATATGGCATCTCAGGTCTGTGACCAATTCAAGTCCACCTCACACCTCATCTGTTTGCAGTGCTGTTAAGCTGTGAAGATTATTTTCATAATTAACTCATGTGAAACGCAAAGAAAATATAACATTGTTCACAGAGTTTACAGTAACTCATTATGGAAGCTTGTTTCTGCCACGGGTTAAATTGTTTTCCTCATCTCACAATTAGGGATCAAATACATTTCACAATTCAGATTTTTTTTCTTGCAATTATGAGAACAAAAGTCATAATTGCTAGATATAAACCTGCAATTGGAATGGGAAAAAAAATGTAAAGTGTGAGATAAGTCACAATTACTTTGAAACAGAAGATCAAAAAATCTGAATCGTAAGATAGAAACTTGGAATTGTGATGTAAACTATTTTGCAATTCTGACTGCAGTTCTCAGAATAATAAGGGGAAAAGCTAAAATGATTTTAGTTTTTCTTCTTTTTTTTTTAATCCACGGTGTAAACAAGCTCCACCAGTGTCCTGGGAGATAAAGACCACTTCTTGCCTCTCAAAAAAACAAACAAACAAAAAAAATGATGATAACTACAAGACAACTAGGAAATACAGAATGGCAAACATCCTCATGCTTCACAAAAAACTAACTGCTTTTAATATGTACACAGATCAGATTATTATTTCCTCTCATTTATAACCAACCAGAACTAAAGAAAGCCCTAGAAAGTGAGGGTCTACACTGGTAGAAATACGATTGGAGATGACTGGTATTATTCTTTTTGTCACTGTTTTCTTAAAGATAGCATTTACTTGAATTCAGCAGCTACATGAAAGAACACAACACATGAGAGTGAGATCAGTTCTAGCACACCGGATACACCAGGTGCCATCACGCAAATACAAGAACATTCTTGCATACAGCGATCAAGAAAATACTTTACGATTTACACCCATCCTATGCAAAGAACCACACTAATGCAATTTATCACTTTTCATGTAGTGTACAGAACAATCACAGCGAACTATATACTGGAATTTGAGATGATTACAAACATAACACCCTATGTGTCAAAACAGACCCCAACACCGGGTCTACAGACAGTCTGTTCTGTCACCATACGCAGGATCACTGTTTATATTATTAGGCTATTTCAATAAATAAAATACCTTTTAATTTAAAAAAAAAAGGAACAATTCTATCATTTAAATTGGATATTATAACATCATGAAGGTATGGCCAAAAACATTAAGTGATATTTTTATTTTCAAAATTATGAGATGCCAAACTAAGTGTGAAAGTCGTCAAAAATCTGCCTCTGACATCATCATGCACTCTTTTAAGACAAATTGGTGCACATATAATATTTCAATCTTCAGAAAACGATGGTTAAAAACAGACAAAGGAAAATACATTTAAATAATTTACTATGTATTTACACCTCCTGTTTGCACCAGCAACACAGCATCTTTGATCTGTAGGTTGTGTAGTCATCTAATCTCCCATTTTTACTTTCGATGTCTAAACAGAGAGAGAGAGCGAGAGAGAAAGTTTCAAAAATAAAAAACACACTGAGGCATAAAATATAATACTGAATACACAAAATATTGAATGGATAGACCAAAAACATATAAACATCGTGAATATCTTATTGCAGCTACAGAACCCACTTGAAGCCATTTTTAATATGAGCTGCTTTTGTGTGGCTTTAATAATCTCAATCTGAATTCAAGCATGCACGTCAGATCAATTTACAGTGTGTGACTGGAAATGGTGATAAAATATTCATTTTCCAGAGGGTGGTCATAAGTAGCTAGATGGATATTAAATGACAAATAATTCAAAAGATCACCCAGCTGGAAATCAGATGGGGAAGAAGATGCTTAATGACAACACTGTTATGTAAACGAAACCATTCACACAAAGA
The DNA here is from genome assembly GCA_032359435.1 of Enteromius unitaeniatus. Lineage (NCBI taxonomy): Eukaryota > Metazoa > Chordata > Actinopteri > Cypriniformes > Cyprinidae > Enteromius > Enteromius unitaeniatus. The sequence continues at coordinate 11,792,269 of JAUMHI010000034.1, forward strand.
ATGAAAAGAAGAAGTGAAACAAAAGCCTTATTCAGACAAAAAGCTAAAACAAAAAATGTTACTTTTACATTTTACTTTAAAATACAATCCATCTAGTGACAGTGACAACATAATATATCAATAATGGGGTTCATTACAATAATACTGCTGTACTGTGTATATTTTTGCAATATCCATAACAAATAATCACTCCTGGCATAATAAATGCCTCATGACTATGATTATTACTTGGGTAATGAATAAAGGGCACTCCCTAAAATGAGTTCATAAATACATTCAAAGAAATAAATTCTTAAATTAAAAAAAAAACAGTAGCATCTCTCAGATTTCAAAATGTTTTAAACAAATGAAATGTTCTGCTGTTACTAGAAATCAAATGATGAAGTCTAATAAATTGAAAATACGGAAAAACAGAAAATGCATGCGAAAAGTTTGGAGTCGATGTGAAAGGAGCTTTTATAAAAGGTTCTACAAATACGTTTTTCTTTATGTATTCCAAGTAAATATTTGATGAACATACATTCTGTTTTCGCTGTGCTATGCCCTATTCATTAAACCATGACCACAACAGCTCAAATTGAAATATTACAAGAATAGAAGAAACGTTTATAGAAGTATTAGAAAACAACTTGCCTGCAAGATGGCTACGATCACTCCAAACAGTCCAATGGCACTGCCGAAAATTTCAACAATGAGGATCTTAACAAAGAGGCTGGCATTCTGAGCATCAGCGAGGGCAGCTCCACTGCCCACAATGCCAACACAGATGCCACAGAAGAGGTTTGAAAAGCCAACAGTGAGTCCAGCACCAAACATGGAGAAGCCTGAAAAACGAAACAGCACAAATGTGTCATCCAGTCATTTTACAGAGGCAGAGGAAAATATTTCAAGTCACATGGGAAGTGATTTAGCTAAATTTACCTGCTAGGTAGTTCTTTGACCCAATAGTCTCTGGAGTCGTAGCAGTGAAGTTCTTAACGACAGGAAATGGAGAAAAAAAAATAGTTTTACACCTACTACAGCTGTTCATGTAATGCAGAATTTAAATATGGTAAAAAAGCTCAATAATAATAATAATAATAATAATGAAAAACATCTGCTCTTAACACACAACAAATACAACATAACAAATATCTTTAACATAAGATTTGCTCTAATAACCAAAGCATTTTAAACAAATGTGTCAATCAGTTTTAACTTACCTCTGCCAAATTGCTAATAACAATTGCCATGATGATCCCATAAATGGCAACAGCTTCACAAAAGATAATGCTAGAAAAAAAAAGAAAAACATAATGAACTAAGTTCAGGGTTGTTGTTTTTTTTTTGTTTTTTTTAAAGAAAGACATAACGATATTTCATATATCGCAATCGCCTCTGTGGTACCGCCTCTGTGGTGTGCATATACCTGACAAGATTCTTGGTCTTGATTCTAGGGGCTTTGACTCCACCACCAATGATGCTGGACCCAGTGACATAAATCCCCCTGCAGAGTCACAAACTTGTTTGATTATCATATTTCAAATATCTAAGTAAAAATAACACAAAAGAAGCATGTGATATTCATTTTGGTGATTGAGCTATTGATAGAAACCCATAGTTGAATGCATATATTTATGGAGCTCTGAGTGCAGAAGAGGATATGGAAAACTACACAACAACATGTCAAAATTTCCAAGATGTTGTATTTTTATCAGTTTTCAACTTCTGTAAGACACACAAAAAAGAGGAAATAGCCTTACCATGCAGCTCCAACAACTGACAGAGAGATGGCCAGGCCAATTCCAAGATTAGCCCACATAAATGGAGAAGTCTCTGTTAAAAACCTGCAACAGAAAAGGTTACCTTGACTTCATTAGAAGCGTTTCATTCATCTCAAGTCTTAAAATAGGTCTTGTGCATATGAGATATGCTACCACAGTCAACAAGACAAGCCATACTTTGAGGTTTCAAAAACTAATCTTAATGATCACATACCATGCTACATCAAATCGAAATCCAAGGTCAAAAATTGTATAGCAAATACCTGTGAAGAAAGAACAATAAATCGTGGATTAGTACTTTTTGTGCTTAAGGTTAACCGGAAATTAAAAAAAAGTGTAAAAGGTGACAGAACTTTTATCTAAATGAAATTTTAAAAAACGATCATTTCTAAGCAGGAAAATATCTTATAAAATGGCATAGTCTGGATAGATATTTTCTGCAGGGTCATAAAGGGTATGTGTGAAAGCTCACAGTCATGTGAGAGCC
>JAUMHI010000034.1:11794618-11805451 GCA_032359435.1 Enteromius unitaeniatus
AAATGGCATAGTCTGGATAGATATTTTCTGCAGGGTCATAAAGGGTATGTGTGAAAGCTCACAGTCATGTGAGAGCCATCTTCCTCATTTGATCATAAAACCACTAAGTTACCCTATAACTGCTGTAACAAATCCACAATACCTACATATTGAATTAAACGTTGCTACTCTCCTGTGCGAATACAGCGTGTGGAGTAAAAGGTGAAAATGCAAATAACGTTACCAGAGAAACATTTCAACTCCATCACAACAAAAACGCTCTCTTTAGAGCAGGTGTATGTCTTATTACAGCCTTTAAAACGATTGCTACCAACTCCATAACTTAACTTGAAAGTATTTACACCAGTCTTTTAAGATAACAGCGTTCAATGCAATTGAAACGACATTTAAATGAATGTTTGACGTAGTCGTGCTAGTACATGACTGCTAACGTCAGTTAAGGCAAACTAAAAAAAATGGCTACCCGGCCGGAGAGACGTAAAGAACAGAAACGAAATAGAAATGACAGCTATGTAAGAATCAAGAAACATGACTCTCTTAGGATGCGTGTGTTATTAATGTCCATATGTCAGGTGGTCTCATTAGCACTCACCGACGATCAGGATGGTCGTCCAGAAGGCCAAAGTGACCCCGGTGTATAAAATTGCGTGCCCGTTCATCATCCACTCCAACAACAGCGCCAGGTTTGCTATCTAAAGGTTCTCCCGCGAATAAACCTTAAGCTACGGTGATGTTATTTTCACTTAGATGATTATATTTTGATGATAAATTGATTCCTGTGAGCCCTTCGAAGCGGCGAAGGCTGGAAATCCTGCATCCATCAGAGGGGAAGGAGTCATCAGCTGATCATGTGACGCGCTCGAACTGCGCACGTGACTCGAAGCGTCACGCTTCCATCAGCGATCTAAAGCGCTGATCTCCGATCAGGCCATATAGCGGGTTCTCTTTGATTATTTATTATTATTCATATTTACGTTTTAGTAATAACTTGAACTTGAAAATACCAATGAAGGATAATTTAAACATGAGTATTCTTGTTGTTGTTATTGTGGCTGTTTACAATATTTTTTTTTCCTCAAAGATCTATACTATACATTTTTCCAGAAATCCAGACATATATAGATAGATAGATAGATAGATAGATAGATAGACTGTAAACAACCAGAATAATATCCATCATAAACTAAAATAATATAAAATATTTTAAAAAATGTTTTATAGGTATCTGGGGGGGGGAAGGATCAAATAATTTAGATTTAACGTCAGGCCTATTAATTATTGTAGTTCATGTCTCAACCAGACGATGGCAGTGATTTCTCAATAATAAGAAAAATCTATATTAAGGCTTCTGTCAGGAGAAAATCCATTGATGTCTAGCATCATCACTCTAAACCTCGAAGAAAAATTCAGTTGAGACACCGTTTAGTCTGTTTAATGATGCTAAGGGTGCAAATGTCATTTCAAAGGACAGCGTGTTCTTCCAGCAGACATCAGACATTGATATGTGCGCCCTCTGAACTGTGAATTCTTGTGAGATGGTGGGTGAACAGATAAAACATTTGTGAGATAGTTTTATATGCAGACGATTTCTCAGTCACACATTGATATAAGCTTATCTGTTCCACAAATGGTCAATACATCGCACCACAGGAGTCTTATTTTCAGAGCTAGCAGAGGACGCTTTGCTTCACGCCAATTCTTTTTTTCCCTGTCTGTCCCTGAGAAATTCATCACTTTAGCAAACAGTCAAATCTATGGCCAGGCTTTATTAGCTTTCTTTCCTTGTGGCAAAGTCAGGCTTTTTCATTTACTATTGATAGTGTCGCAGTTTCATGTTGGGCTGCCTGAAATCAATCCATCAGTCTATCAGGCAAAAAAACTCAATATTGTAATAAACATTTCATATGCTGAAATATGACTTATATTTCACAGTGAGTTTTAATAACAGACTTCTGAAGTCTTTTAAAGTTAGACCCATTTATACAGTTCATATTTTTGCAATGGAAATGTTACAAATCATTGAGCCACAGCTCTCAGTTTCTAATTAAGTGAGTTTGTTTTTTAATTAGAGCTATTAATGAGCTATTAAATGTGCTGGAAGAGATTATGGCTACTTTGTTAATCAGACATTGTCTCTATAAAATCCAGCCCTCCAAAGACGGATCAGTAAAACTGAAAACGTCAAAGGCAGTGAAGCAGAGAGTGTTTTGTTTTGGGCTACCAAAAAAAGGCTTTTTTTCTGTGTGTGCAAGGCTGGCTTTCACAGAGAAAGATGTACTGAAATACAGCTGAAATAAAACATTAAATAGAAGACTAAAAACTTGGAAAATATTTAAGTACTAAAGTTACTGTAACTGTAATAAAGCTAAAGCTGAACATAAATAAAAATTACAAAACCATGACAAAATTACAAAAATGTAAATTAAATTTAAACCAAAACAACAACGAAAAAGTGTACTTGAAATAAAAATGGTAATCAATACTATAAATAATATTAAAATAACAGCAAACATTTTTCTGTGACCATGAGTCAACTAATAGGACCATTTCATGCTTGTTATTCTGAAAATGTACAAGGCATACAGAACCTTTAATTATGAATTATGAAAAACCACTGTGCACATATAAAGTCTTCTAGAATAAAGACAGAACAAACAGCAAATAAGGTCACTCTCCTGTTATTTAATGCATGGTAATCTTCAATGCAGGATAAAAGATGCATGATTCATTTTCTATTATTGTTATATTATCGTGTTCCTCAATCATACTACTGAATGCAAGCTGTCCGATTATGTAAGTTGGCACTGAGTTCCATCCAACCAAAAGATTGCATTTGTCCTAGAGACAGTCACTTAGTCATCCCCTATATAATCAGTTTAAAGCATTACATAGGTGGATGGGGGACGAGAGATAATTTAAATGAAATATCTCCCTGGGTTAAGTGAGGGAAATTGAAGTGCAAACAACAGTGTAACCAAATCAATGTCCTGAGTGTGTTTTATTCATTCTAGGCACATCTCCACATCTAAAACCCAAAGAGCAAAAAGCTTTTCAGCTTTAGTAAATAGGACTTAATGAGTGTCAAAGCCTGTGAAGCATATGTGAGCGAAAGTGACAAAACAAGGGTGCATCTGAGAGCATATGATGTATGATAATTTTAACATCGCTCGCCTGAAAGGAACATATGTCCGATATCAGTAGGCTCGGTGCGGCAGATTATTAAAAGGCTGAATGATGTCCTCGTTCTGTCCTTGTGAATTCAGAATTGAATCAAATTTATGAGATAATAACTTAAACATTTTGGGGAAAACATTTTGCAAGATAATTCTCACAATTCTGAGGTTACAGTAAACCAATTTTGAATTTCTCTGAATTCTGAGGCAGCACCTTACATTTCTGCCTTAAGTTTTTGCCAAAGAAGGTTTAAAGGGTAGTTGCAACTTTTTGATCTCACACTCAAGGTTGCCAGGTACTCAAAACCAAACCTGCCCAGTTAAAACTAGACCTATCGCATTCCAGGGTGGATGAATCTAACGTTTTGAGGAGTATATCTGTCAGTCACCACACAGAGTGGATACTGAGAGAGATTCTAGACTAGGTCTTGGAATATATTATCCAAATAAGAATTTTCACTGTATATTGTCACCAGAACAAGTAAAAAGCCACGTTTGTTCTGTCTAACTGAGCAAAAAAGCATTACAATAAATTGCGTTACCAATGCTGATATAATCTTACGATCACATATCTCAACAAGCCAAACAACTTATGAGTGTAATACTTTATTCTCAAACTTTTAATGTTAATAAGATCAGCATTGCATGACTATGAGTATTGTGTGTCTTAGCATCTAGATTTCTATTTCTGTACAGTCTAATCTCCATTTGATTTTTCAAAAATTATGCTCCCTTTAAACTGTTTGTCTTTAAAATACAAATCTTGTGTAATCAAAGGCTATCTGTAATCAGATGCAAATTTAAATTGGACAATAATTGAATTTCATTCACAGGTTTTTTTGTGACAAAAGGCTTTGAATGATGCTGTGCCATGCTTGAATTTCCCACGAAAACTTACCTGTACCACTCATATTAGAAAACATTATTATAAACTAACTTGTGAATTAGGCTAAAGCATAGGTTGTGAACACTGGGTGGTTATGCCCTTGTTCAAATATTGATTTGGGATCATTTTTTACAAAAAAAAAAGTTGACTGCAGATTTAATATTAAGGAATACAAAGATTTTAAAAAATGTTGCAATTACCTTTTTTATTTTTTTATTCCATTTTTACCATGATGCTGGAGGAGAATGAAATTTTGATTACATGTTAAAATGAAGGACACGTGAAAACTACATTTTTAACTGTGAACCTTTTTCCCCCATGCAGTAAGGAGGAAAAAAATTCAACAAGGAATGTGATTCACATTTTGACATGTCCTTGAATGAGGATTTGAACAGCCGACCAGCTCTTTTCAGTAATAGTTTTATGGCAAACAAAACCAGCTTAACCACCTCATTACACCAGCAGACATTTTTCTTGCAGCGTTACAGGTAAATGGAGCCAGTGCAGCTGCCTTGTTTTTTTAAACAGGGTGCAGCGTTCACGATGATAAAGGATCTGGGCTGTTAACTGAAAGGCTGTGGATTTGGTCCCAAGTATGTGAGTGCCCATTTGGAGAACACAGTCATGAAGATCATAGTCTCAGCTGCTGCAAGAAGTTCCTTGAAATTTTTTCATGTCGCTTTAGGGGGGAAAACTTCACAGCGTAGCATCTGCGACAGTTGAGCAAAAACCTATAATGAGAGAGTGTAGATTGAACATCTCACTGCACTATTTGTCACAGGTCCACTGATTGCTTTTCCAAAGCAGATCATGTGTCTCGCATTAGAAAGTACATCTCCTGCTGCTAAAGTGAATATAAAAAAATATATAAAAAGCAAATAGATTTTTAGTTTGTTGAATCGAGAAATGCAAATGTCACAACCATTATGAGATTTTAGATCAATGACAAAAATGAATCACAGAATTTCAAGATCTGCTATTTTTGTACAGAAAACAACATCAAAGATGACAAATTTCCATGTTCACTCCCCTAGATGCGGACCTTTTCCTTGCTTATGTAAAGTACTTTATTTCCATTTCCAGATTCCGAGTTCCTTTTATGTTAAATTTAAAGAGTGAATGAACAGGGGACAATTCTTAACAAGCAAACAGAAGCGATGCCTGAAAACCAGAGAGCCTGAGAAACAACTACAAGAGTTCATGATACTGGAATATACTGGCTATGAGCTGCATACATTGTCATGCTGAAAAATATATGCATAAGTGCATATTGTGCAAATGAATGGTATAGAAATCCCCAATTCAAATACCAACAACTGTCAGTCCTGTCCTGTCTCTATTGAACAGAAACTGAAAGTGTGATTGCATAATAGTTCAGAATCTGTTAATCATGTGCCCTTTGGAGAAAAGAAAGAAACTGGCAATGAAAAATGCTTAGCTATTGTGTTGTTTTTACAGAATCCACATCAACATACCTCAACAAAAGTGATGTCTGAGTATGCAGATAAATGGAAGTTCACAGGTCGAACCATTTACGCAACAAGAGTGCTTTTTGTCTAACTATTGAATACTAGTAATTTGCGATGATTAAGAGGTAATTTTGTTTGCAAGAGCGGAATAAATGTTGAATGGTTTATAGTTGAACTGGCAGATACAACAAACATTATGTCTCTTGTGACCTCAGTATCTGTGCACCAAATCATGAAGGACACAGTGTATCTTATGCAATTATTTTAGAGCCCCAAACTGTATTGATCACCTATTTGCTATTTATGTTACTACAGTATTGAATAATCTACTGTAGTCAGGGGTTTTCATTGTAAAATAAAACCAAGATCCCATTAAAAGCACTTATTGAACGCTAATCAACAAATAAACATATTATTTAGAGTATTTATTTTAAAATATGTGGCTTGCAAATGCAAACTAAAATGTGTTTTATGCAAACTCTGGCTTATATTGTTTATATTGTTATATTGTCTAGCTTATATTAAAATGTTTTGTTAAAAAGCAATTCTCAAAGGACGCATTATGATGCTTCCTACATGCTCTGTAGTTGAGAGAAAACATGCTGAAGCAGACACAGTGCATTTAATTCTTTATTATATTATTTTAAAACGAGTTTGGGTGGTTTAATGAAAAAGAAAAAGAAAAATGTTGGCATGGTTACCAGCCTAAGGTCCACAGCTTTCTCAACCGCACTGTCCTTTATGAGCTCACTGGACTGTAGTCAAATGTTAGGATGTATTTCTTTTAGAAGATTCCTAACTGTGATATTTTTATATATACATATATTTGGTAGGAGCTGCTCTCCTGCATGACTTCAATGTAGTCTTTGATGTTGTTAATAAAGAAAAGCACACAGAACAAGATGTGTCGAGTTCTCAAAATGAAGTCAAACAGAAATCAAAGTAATGCAAAATTTGTAAGATAGCAGTCAGCCACATGCTTTAATTTTGACTCAGAAAACACAATGCTTTAGTTAATGGTCACTCTGACCTTGTCTTTTTTTAAATATGGACGAGGAACATTCCCCACAGACTGTCACTTTATTGCAAATATTATAAAAAAGTAATTTCATTAGGATATTCATTAAATATGCACATTGCTGTTATGAATAATGATATTCACAGCCTGTGTTTAATGGGGAAAAATTGTCTCCAAAGTCTGATGCATTATTCATGGTGGGTACTACAGCCAGCATCACTATGACTATAGCTCGTAATTTGAATCAGGGATTTGATTACTTTTCTAAATTTGTGATTTTTAGTTGGTGGATGATAAAACAAGAGAAGCAAAAATCAATGAAAGAAGGACCCAAGTCATATCTCAGGACTGCAATGTCAGATACCACAAAAAAAACAAAAAAACCTTGACTTTAGATATCCCCCCCTCAATTTCAACAATCATTCTGGTTCCCATTGATTTTTTATTGTATGGACAAACCCACATGAATGAGTGAGTGTTTTACTATTGTCCTTTTGTATTATTACACACTATTTTCCATATTTAATACTTTAAAGCTGCTTTGACACAATCTGTACTGCTAAAAGGGCTAGAAAGTGACTGGACTTGACTATTCAAAACAAATGATTTAGCATTCCATAATAGTTAATCATAAGTTTGGGATGACATGAGGGCCAATAAATAAATTTGCAAATGCAAAAGTCTGAAATCCTTTTCTCCTGTGTTTTAACACAATCCCTACAGGGAAGGTGACAAACAATGTCATAGAATTTCCTTACATCGCAGTTACTCTTTCCCCCCATTTTACAAGCTCATCACTGATTTTCCACTGGAACATCGATTGAGAGGACCAAAGCCTGTAATTTCAGAGAGAACTTAGAGCAGATTGAACTTTGTGACTTCAGACACAACATTCCCTTTACTTTACCCTGTTTCACTGATGCTTTTATAATGCTACTATTGACCATTTAACAAAATCAACATCAAAATCTTGAAGTCTGAAAGAAGACTAATTTAGCCTGCCGTGTAGGTGATCTCCTTCGATTACCAACAGTGTGAAAGGACGTAAAAATCATCTTGGTTTTAGCTTTTAAACAAGTCATTTTTTCCACTTCAAGGTCTAATAGTCTCTCTAGTTTCTACAATCAGCATCTCTTCAGCTTAAACAAACCACAGAGGCTCTGTGATCAAATGCATGCTGCTGTTGAAACCACAGGACGTTTAGGTACTCACAGCCACATACCAGGTTTCATGGCCTCTTCAAGGCTATCTACCGTCAAGAGACCACAAGACATTTTGAGCAATGTCATTACAAACTTTGTTTAATTCATACAGGAAAGATAATTTTGTGAATTTCATTTGGAGCCACTTCATCGCCAATCAGCAAGCTCTGTGATCATCAACAATCTCAGTCAGTTCCAAATCTACCTCACACCTTTTCCGAAGGTTTGATTCATGCAGGTAAGTGCATTTCCATTTGAAAGAATTCTCAGCAATAATTACAGTGAAGCACTCTTTGCACCACTATCTGTAACCATTACGGCTACATTTACCAGAAAGAGACACATTGACACTGGTCATTAGAGAAAACCATATGACAAGCCTGTAAAATTTCATAAACATCAGACAGTACTTACATTAGATGTATTAACTTCTAAAGACAATATTTCTAAGAAGGCAGATGTGCTTTTCCGGTGTCTGCCGTGCAATGCTGTCTGTATAATTCAAACCTATTTTTTATTTCTAAAGCTGGCATCTAAAGATAACTTCAAAAAGGTGTTGATTTGAATTATTCGTCTTACATGCCTTCTGATGTATTTGTTACGTACTGGATATGAAAGCAATCATCCATTTATCTTCTTTAATACTCTAAAAGAATGTGTATAACATTAATGCATGTGTAATCTATTATTGAACAAAAGTGGCCATGTGAATTATGCACATGTGTCGCTGGGGTAACATCACCTTTCCTCCTTTCTATATTTTCTCACCAATCACTATGCCACCACAGTCAGAAGTATGTAAAAAGCACTGAATCACCTCATCCATCAGCACATTGCTCTCATGGTGTTGGCTGCACAAGTCCCACAGATATTCCAACAGTCTGCTCGGCTCATCATGAAAATGAGCATGATTAAATTCAGTGGGGTGCATGTGGAGATGCTGATGAATAAGTTTAGGAAAGGCTGGAAGCAAAAGTTTAGTCTTAATGGGGTGGATAGATTTTCTTTTGGCACTGCCTTCGAGATTAAAGCGAGATTCACTGTGGAATAGTAGCTGGCGGTATTGCTTTTTCCTGGGGTACTGATGTTTTTGTCTTCTCCAAACAATCATTACAGAGGAAACTCCATAGGGTGACACATTTTTAAAAGAGACATAGGTATGGTACTGTAAATTGGAGCACTCTGGCAGCTGCTATCTCACCTACGGAGAGGAGAAACACAACAGAGGGATAAAAATATTATGAGGGATGTGTACTTTGTAGGGCTTTGTTATTGAAAGATTGGTTCAGATGGTATATACTTGGTGGGAGTGGTTGCTAAGTGACCATAATGGCCATAATTTATACACCTATACTAAGCAACAGAATTGTCTTTATTTATTTTTTTTAGCCCTTCCAGTCCTTCTGTGCTGTTTTTCATGAAAGACACTAAACCTGAAAACATTACAGGCATTAAATCTATTATAATGTTATAGTACATTACTCAAGATTTCTATTTGAGATAAATGTTCTATTGAACTGTATTCTCATCAAAAAATTCTAAAAAAAAGAAAATCTGTAGTTATTTGTCTGTCAGTCACTATGATGTTATGTCGTGACCTACGCAAGTACGCCTTCCCAACAGTGAGCCTGCTCGCACAGACACTGTGCAAGGTCAGTGAAGATGAGGAACAGGTCATGCTGGTTGCGCCATACTGGCCCACCCGGACCTGGTTCACGGAACTCATGCTCCTCGTGACAGCTCCTCCCTGGCGCATACCTCTGAGGCAGGATCTCCTCTCTCAGGGGTACGGCACCCTGTGGCACCCACGCCCGGACCTGTGGAACCTCCATGTGTGGCTCCTGGACGGGACGCAGCAGACCTGAGTGTTCTTCCACCGGCGGTGGTTAACACGATCACTTCGGCAAGAGCCCTCTCTACGAGGCCAGCTTATGGTGTTCTACTACTTGTGCGGAGAACCCCCGATCATGCACAATTGGAGTAGTGCTTTCCTTCCTGCAAGAAAATTTGGAGCGCAGGCTGTCGCCCTCCACTTTGAAAGTGTATGTGGCTGCCATAGCAGCCCATCACGATGCCGTGAATGGCCGGTCCAATGGAAAGCATGATCTCGTCGTGAGGTTCCTGAGGGGTGCAAGGAGGCTAAACCCTCCAAGATCGCCCCTGATACCCTCCAGGGACCTCTCTGTTGTGCTAGCAGGCCTACAGAGGGGTCCCTTTGAGCTGCTGGAATCAGTCGAGCTGAAATACCTGTCTCTTAAGACAGCGCTCCTGACTGCGCTCACTTCCATCAAGACGGTCGGGGACGTCCAAGCATTTTCGGTAAGCGAAGAGTGCCTTGTATTCAGGCCGGCCTACTCTCAGGTGACCCTGAGACCCCGGTCTGGAAACGTGCAAAAGGTTCCCACCACTCCCTTCAGGGACCAGGTGGTGAACCTGCAAGCACTGCCCTCGGAGGAGGCGGATCCAGCCTTGGCGTCGCTGTGTCCCGTCAGAGCATTGCGCTTGTACGTGGATCGCACCCAGAGCTTCAGAAGCTCTGAGCAGCTCTTTATCTGTTACGGAAGTCAGCAGAAAGGTAAGGCTGTCTCCAAGCAGAGGTTGGCCCACTGGATAGAGGATGCCATCGTCTTGGCATACCAGGCCCAAGACGAGCCGTGTCCCCTGGGTGTGCGCGCTCACTGCACTAGTGGTCTAGCGTCCTCCCATGCGTTGGCACACGGGGCCTCGCTGGAAGATATTTGTCGAGCTGCGGGCTGTGCTGGGATAGGCTGGGATATCACTGTGGTGGGATAGGTGGCCGCATGCCTGATTCCCCAAGGGTAATCTCTTGTGAAGGTGACTCCATGAGAATGTTTCCCAGATGGTAAACTCGTGTCTTCCCTCGGCCCGTCTATGTGTGACTAGCCTTTCCCCCTGCGGGCAGAACTAGTCCCGTAGGCATTCGCAGATGTGACATTACCCAGTAGGGTCAGTCCATGCTGCTTACCGCACATTACCTCCCTGCAGCTAGGGTGCGGTTCTCCGTAGCGCCCTTCTACGGAAGGAGCGCTTCCCCCTCGTTCCGCCAAACTGTAACAACAAAAAG
>JAUMHI010000034.1:11810465-11831775 GCA_032359435.1 Enteromius unitaeniatus
GTCTCTCATGCGAGATCCCATATGTAACGTCTCCGTTCCCTCCTTCAGGGAACGTGGGTTACCGATGTAACCTTAGATGTTTTATTTACAACTTCAAAAAAGGTTTGATTTTAAAGTATGAAACATACTGCAATCAGCTGGTCATAATCACTAATAAATGTTACACAATTCGATTATATTTCAGTGAATGATGACGTTGTACCTTTTCTGTTAAAAAAAGTGCTAGTTTTTGTGGAATTGAACAGAAATTGTGGGAGTGTTCGTTCTCCGTGTCTTCATCAGTGTTCTGCGAGACCACTGTGCTCTTATCAGAGCAGTCTTTGTGTGATTCAGCCATGATTGTGAGCTCATTCTCCGAGACCTTAAGTCTGATTGAATTGCTCATTCATAGTCTGAATTTACTTCAATTTGCTCCAAGAATGCATATATAGTCTTCAGTAAGAAAGAAGTAACCTGGACTCAACAAAGGAGATCCCATATGGCAATTTGGCAGGATGCAAAGTGCAGTCCTGAGAAGCTGTAATTGTGTTTTCCCATGCTGTGGCCAGTAATCTCTAGGTTACAAATATCAGGGGTGATAGTAGAACAAATTGAAACACATTGATCTTTTTGATTGCACAGGTTTGTGTATCTTTAGGCTATGTGAATATTGCAGGGTAAATACCACATTTATATTTTGCTCTCTCTGCACACACAGAGCGGTGGAATGAGAGAGCGAGAGAGCCCTAAAATTGTTGCTAGGCGACCTGACATCAGTACTTCATTCTACAATCGTTCTGTTGCCCACGTGTGTGCAGGCTGCGTATAAAGCCAATGAGAGAGAATCCACTCTGCCTTTGAGTGGATACTGCTCGCAGGGCTCCTTTTTCAAAGAGCTGAAGAGAAATTGCAGCAATCGTCTCCTTCAAACACCCGTCTTGCTGAAAAACTGCTTCAGTGACTGGCTTGAAGTTTAGGAAAAGATACCAGTTTCTATCTGCTTTTTCTAAAAATTAATTGGATTGGTGGGCATGAGGATTTTGCCACTGCCAGAAAGAAGAAACTTTACTTTGTTCATCTTGTTTCAAGGTCTTTCTGTAGTCTAAAATTATGTTTCAAAGTGAAGACTGGAACTCAAGTGAGCTGCTTAACAGCTCTATTGGAAACTCCTCAATGGAGGACATGGACGACGAGGAGCACCCCTTCCTGACGGATGCTTGGCTGGTGCCCCTTTTCTTCTCTCTCATCATGCTAGTCGGGCTGATCGGAAACTCGCTGGTGATCTATGTCATCTCCAAACACAGACAGATGAGGACCGCCACTAACTTTTACATTGGTGAGTTGCAGCCAATTTACCTTTTTTTTTTCCATGTCTAACAATTTACCATGTTAGACAAGCGCTTTTAAAAAGCTCCTAAAACTTAATATTTGAATAATATATATTTAATATATTTTAGCACAGGAATAAGGTCAGATGGTCTACAACATCTCAAATAGATTTTCAGTATCACTGTCAGAGCTTGCATTTAATTCACTGCATTTTCACCTCACATTTTCACAATTTCTGTCAAATTATTTTTGACTACACAAAATTTCAAGCACTGACAGAATCCCTGTACCCCTTAGGGATAACATTAATACAGCTTCACCTCACATTACACATTTGCTGTTCGCATAGCTTATAATTAAAGAAAGTGATTGTTCATTTCACATATATTTAATTCCTCAGCTAACTTGGCTGCCACTGACATAATTTTCCTGCTGTGCTGCGTGCCGTTCACTGCAACCCTCTACCCTCTGCCTGGCTGGATATTTGGGGACTTCATGTGCAAATCTGTTGCTTTTCTCCAACAGGTAAGCAGAGGACCTCAAGGAGGTCTTTGTAAAAAAGAGGCATTGTAAAAATAAAAAAAAAATATTTTGTGTTGTGTAAATGTGTCATCTCAGATTGTTTTGAGGACAATGGCCATACCATCAAAGTCACTGTGAAATGAAAAGTAAGAGGAATAAATGTGTAAAGAACAATGCCTATAGGATTCTAGACTTCAGTACTGCACCCAGTTCTGTCCCCCAATAGCAAGAAATGAATTTGTACTCCAATTAAGCAGTAACATAGCCCCTATTTTTATTTTTTTCGATAGACAGAATGAGTTTTAGAGTTGGGGGCAGCTTAAGATGAGCACATTGTGACATCGTTATATGGCAATAAAATGATTTACTGTAGCTCAAGTCATGTTACCTAATTAATGACCAAATGTTTGACTTGTCCTAGGTACAAGTAGCCTACTTGTAGTTGTATCGCTTTGTGTAAATTCATCCACCATCAAAAACTAATAGTATTAATAAAAATAAAAATGATTATTAGATTGAGTTAGAAATACACATTACAAATTATAAAGTAGAAATTCAAAACCAATGTAGTTGCATTAGTACGAGAGGTGAATAGTGATTCCATTTTATGATTTCCACACCTATTTCACACTCAGTGTTCCTCTCTGGACAAGCATGTTCTGACTGTCTGGCAGAGACAACGCTGCACCTGGAACTTTGATTAGAAAAAAAGGTAAATAGCAGTCTAGGTTAATTGAAAAAAACATGCATTTTCCTACATTTTTGCTTAACTCCAAAAACCAAAAACAAAAACACACACAAAAAACATATACTTATAATTCCAGTCTGTAGTTTCCATCCACTGTATACCTTTTTAAACAGTATGATTTCAGTGACAGATTATTGATTAATAAAGATTTATTTTTGTGTTCACATCACAACCTCAAAACACTTTTTTAAACTTTTGATTTATAAGCTAAAACATTTTGACATCTGCAGCACTCATCAAGCTCTATGTAGATTGTACTTGATTGCTCACCTGGTACATTCAGCAAATGTATTTTTTATAATCTTTATATTACATTTGCTTTTGTTAACACTATTGGTAGGGTTTAGTGTAGTTGGTACTTAATTTGATTAAGATTAAGTTTTTGCATTTTTGCCTTTTTATTATAATAAATAATGTGTGCCAGGTGTGCCTCGTCACTACGTGAGTATAAGAGAGCACAGATGCAGTTCACCTTCAGGTTTTTGCTGAGGAGCCGAGCCAGCGTCAGCGCAAATTAGGGTCATGGCAAGGGGATGTAACGTCTCCATTCCCTCCTTCAGGGAACGAGGGTTACCTTCGTAACCTAGACGTTCCCCTTCAGTCGAGTCACTCAGACGTTACATATGGAAACAGACCCGTGGAAAAGGCCACCTCCCTGAGGCCGCGTAACGCAGAGACCCCTGTGCTGACAGGCAAGCATGCCAGCAGAGGAGTCTGCATGTAACCTTCCCAATGCCCTGGGGGCCAAATAGGGGGCCCCACAGGGATGCCAGTAGTTACTGAAGCAGTTGGTTGGGGACGCGGAGCACATGTTTCTAACTTGCCCTTTCTACATGTAAAATTTTGCCTCGTAGAGGGAGCTCTAGACTGAGTGATATTATCAATCATGGCCTGAGAGAGGCCGGAGAGGTCTGACACGTCCCGTCTAGGAGCCAGACGTGCAGGTTCCAAAGATGGGGGCCAAATCATGCTCATCTCCTGAGAAAGGAGGTCCTTCCTCAAGGAGCATTAGGTCGGCAAACCAGGACCGCGAGGGCCAGTGTGGCGCTACCAGCAGACTCTGCTCCTCGTCCTCCCTGATCTTGCGCAGGGTCTGTGCACGGAGGATCACTAGGGGAAAGGCGTACTTGGGCCCTGGAGGGCAGCTGTGTGCCAGTGCATCCCTGACGAGGGGCACCTTGGAGAGGGAGTAATACAGCTGGCAGTTGGAGGACTCAGGGGAGGCAAAGAGGTCTATCTCGGCCCCGCCGAAGTAGCTACAAATCAGCTGAACTATCTGGGGGTGGAGCCGCCATTCTCCAGGGTGGGTGGTCTGCCGTGAGAGCTGGTCTGGAAAACACCAATCCGGAGAGTGCCACGGTGTCATGCCCATCTCAGGACTCGATCGTGTAGCAAACGCTGAAGCACTCTCATATGAAGCACTCTCATATGCCTATCCACCAAACGGGGGGATAGGGCACCCTCCGCGACCTTCGTAAAAAGCAAACCGCAGAAGGGGTCTATGTCAAGGTAAGATCGAGACATGAAAGTACACGTCCTTCAGGTTGATGGCTGCGAACCAATCCTGGGGCCGAATGCACGTTAGGATGCGCTTTGGCGTGAGCATCTTGAAGCCTGAGAAGGGACTGATTCAAAGTTCATAGATCTAGGATGGGTCTCAACCCACAGCTCTTTTTGGGCACGATGAAGTAAGGACTGTAAAACCAGGGAGGAAAGGGACAGGCTTGATTGCATCCTTCGCCAGTAGAACTGCAACCTCCGCATCACCAACCTGGGATCGTGAGCCTCAGCGGGGGACGGAGCAGAAGGTTTTGGAGCCGCAGGGGGGACGCGCTCAGCGTCAGGCAGGTCGAGTCCCTACGGTGCAGGATGTGAGACACACGATAACCTTCGTCGCCCAGACAGCGAAGTTCCTGCATCACCCCTTGATCAGGACCACTCTCGTGCAGCTGCTTTAATGCTTTGGCCTGGTAGACCTGCAGCATTGCCATAGCGTGCAAGGCGGTGGTAGCCTGGCCCGCGAGAGTGGACGAAAGCTTCAAGCTTTGGACAGGAAACGTGGCTGGCCCCGCCAGGCAGAGGCACTGTGCGGGCATAAATGCCCTGCGTCAGCACGCTCGACCTTAGGGACCACCGCACAAAAAAAAATTGCTCTTTTATCTCCCGGACTGCCCAGGAAAAATTTAATCGTCAATTTATTCAAGCGCATTTCGCCAGTAAAGCCGGTTCTTTGATTAGCGGTAAATCTCAATCATCTGTTTTTAAAATGAGTGGCGGTTGATAAACAGAGCCGTAGATCACTGACGAGCTACACAATATCGCATTCAAAATCTGAAATGAATCGCTTCGGATTTTGAACACAATTTTGCATTGCTCGGCAAGTTTCAAAGCTTCCCCAACACATACTCTCTACAACAATACATAAAAGAATAACTACAATCACTGTATACATCAAAACAGAGAAAACCACCAGTGAACAGAAATGCGCTGAGGAATACATTTTTTTTTACATTTCATGAAGGAAGAACTTCTTTTTGTTTGGCATTTCAACATTATGATTCATCCCTCATTTCATGTAGATAATAGAAGATGTGAGTCAATCTCTATTCACTGCCTTGTGAGAGACGACTTCAGCCAAACAAAAAAAATGTAGGACACAGTATGTTTATATAAGCTACCATTAAGAACATAGGAAAAGCAAAAGAAAACTACCTATGTGATCAAAGGGATACAGTATGTCAGCCCATTAAACACATGACTAGACATTCATTTCAGCTATACTTTGAAGTAAATTCACTTAATAAGCAACGTTTCAGGGCAATTGGAACTAAATAAAATTGTACTTGTACAGTACCAGTCTGCTGTTAACTTGCAAGTCTTCCTTGTTAGTTGTGTTTAATTACTGAACAAATAAACAGCTTACACAAACACCAAACAATCACTGTGGGAGGAATAACTGCATAATTTTTTTTTGCTCTTTGCTAATCCTGTATTCTTCATACAGGTTTGTTCCAAAAGCGCTGTGAAGCTTATCTTGTCGGACACACCGGTCTCCTACGATTGAGGCCAAGCACACATTTTTTGTTTAATCATAAGATACCTTGCACAAAAGACGATGGGATGGAACAGCTCTTTGTTCACACCTGTTGCATCAAAGAGCTAAGGGATAGTTAAGCTTGCATAAAAACACTCGGCAAAATGATTGACTTTATTCTCTAAAGCCTCTCCTCCTACCTGATTCTTTTAATTTAAGATGAGCAATCAGGCCCTTCAGTTCAATTAATTCACCAGACAAAACCACAAGTGAATGGGGCTATTTTTTTGTGTGTCTAGAATTAATTCAAAAGGCGATGAGCTAAAGACCGTCCTGCACTGAAAGCATTATGCGGATGTGTCTTTGATGTGTTAGATTTTAGATTAGTTAAATCCAATTTTTGTCCAATTTAAATCCAATGTTTACTCTGGTGCTCTGGAGCATGTCTGTCTTGCATGTCCTCATAATGATATGAACACAAGATAACAAAGGGTTTGGCAATGTGTAGGTGACCGTACAGGCGACGTGCATCACTCTTACGGCGATGAGCGGAGACCGTTGTTATGTGACTGTGTATCCTCTGAAATCCTTGCACCATCGCACCCCTCGTGTCGCAATGATCGTTAGCATCTGCATCTGGATTGGTAAGTCATTTAGTACAATTATATATCACTTACACAAACCATAAAGAAAGATAAATGTGTTATAATGTCATTAATGGATAGTTCAGCCAAAACTGAACATTACCCCATGATTCACTCAAGCGTATGATATCCTAGGTGTAAACTCTTAAAAATAAGGGTGGGTAAGCCAGAGATTACAGTTTATACATTTTAAATATGGATGTGTTTCTTACAAAAATGCATCAATTCATTTTAGAAGGTCTTTATTCACAGTGAATAGGGGGTCAAAATTTGAAGCCCAAAAAAGTGCATTCATCCATCATAAAAGTACTCCACACGGCCCAGGGGGTTAACAAAGGCCTTCTGAATTAAAGAAAAATATCCATATTAAAATTATTTAAACCATAATCTTTATAACTTCATGTTCACAACCACTGACGTTTCAGCATATGACGTCAAACCGTTTTTGTATTTTAGCATTTTGCTTTTCAATATGGTTTTTTTTTTGTTTATGTAAACTTATGCACTAGACGGACAGCATCCGTCTAGTCAAAACACATTTTTTCCATTTAATCCGTTCTGTGTGAATGGCCCAACAGTGATGCCCATGCAAATGGGTGATGGATCCATTCATATAAAACACGTTCTCTATGTGAGACAAAAGCGGCGGAAAAGAATGCAGTGTCTCGAGACAAAATCTCAAAATCTTTTGACACAGATCATTAAAAAAACATGGCATTCATGCACGAGATGCAGCCACACATGGAATAACTCTCAATGGTCTAGATGTTTGTTTACAAAAAACAATTAAAAGCAGAGGAACAAGACTGCAGAAATGCATATGTGTGAATCAGCTCATAGAATCTCTTTATTATTTCCAATGTTGACTGTCCATGATCTCAGCCTGGTCTCATTAGTATTCATACACAGCATTTACACACACACACACACACACACATTATATTAGGTGGCCTTTACTACTATGTACTAATATTAAAGTTAATTAGTTGAGACAATGTGCTTATTGTGTACATACATTTACATTGTACTTATATTTAAAAAATGAAAAAAGAGGTCCATCTACATAGACAAGTAGTCCCACAAGGTTTAGACAATTCTACATATTTTTCCTATATATATGCTTTAGTAGAAAATCACATTCACATTTATTTTTTTAAACATATACACTTCCATGTAATTAAATGACAATACTAACTGCATTTAACCTAGATTACTCCTATAAAATGTAAAGTTTAAAAATAAAAAAAGCATTCAAATTCTCATCCTCCTTTTTTTATGCAACAAGGTTCGTTCATCCTTTCCATACCAATCTTCCTGTACCAGAGGCTTGAGGATGGCTATTGGTATGGACCAAGAAAATACTGCATGGAGAGGTTTCCATCAAAGACCCACGAGAAAGCTTTCATCCTCTATCAGTTCCTAGCCGTTTATCTATTGCCTGTCATTACCATCTCCTTCTGTTATTCCTTCATGCTGAAGAGAGTGGGACAAGCCTCTGTGGAACCTGTGGATAACAACCATCAGGTATGACACTCCACTGAATGGATATGAAAGGCTATGTGCTTTAATCTATTATTCAGGTATATATCCTCCCGAGAGGTTGTGAAACATCTTGGTTCCTTTTCTTCTCTTCAAAAGTAAAGAAAAAGAGAAGTCGTAGTAGTAACCTTTATTTAACAAGGTAAAAATAAAAATAACTTAAGGACAAAATAATATATGTAGAGCCTTGTAATAAATAAATAAATAGCATACAGAGCTTGATTTTGTACATGCTACATTTAAAGATCAATAAAAATGAACTATATTAATATAAAATATTTAACATTGAAAATACTTTGAATGTTACTGACTTTTAATATTTTGTAAAGCATTGTCATCTTTTTAGGTGTGGTACAGGTTCACATAAGCGGTGTCCGAAACCTAAACCTGACTTTACAGGCAGCGTTTTGTGTTTGAAGGTTCCCCCATAAGGAAATTAGTTTCTATAACAAAAAATAAATAAATAAATAAAAATAAAATAATAATAATAATAATAATAATAATAATTGGTATACAGAATAGCATTTTTTTCTAGATTTTAATAGTTGTTATACTCTGCATTAGCAAAGTCAGTAAGTTTTAGTCCAATGCATTAATGTTAACTTTTCTGGAAAAAAACAATCCTCTCTGGGTTAAAAAATGAGAACAAAGCAAGCCTTTGATGATAAACAAGCTTATATTTTATGACTTATGAATCATATGTTAAAACAAACAGAGAACTACTTAAAATATTTACTATAGATACACTTTCACTCCTCAGACACTGCTTTATTCTTTTCACCAGCTGCTGAATTGATCATATGTTGCCTACAAAAACCAAACTACGCTGAACAAATGATTGGATATTACACATACACTGGGTTGAGACCTGCCTTGGACACGTCAGACAGATGAAACATTCGCATTTGATTTAATTTTTTTTTTTTTCAGACAGATTGGCGACAAGGTTCACACCTGCTGTATGCTTCACAATTTTCAAGCAGTGGCACAATTTTTTTTACCAGACTAAGATTTGCAGTATTTTCTTTTTAATAAGAGAGTCAGTCCCTGAAAATGAAAAGCCACCTCACAGCTTGATGCTGCCATCACCACACTTCTCTATCAATATAGTTACTTTTTAAAACATGGGCAATACAGCTATGCCACACATTCGCTTTGAATTCCAGACTAAAAGCTGCTAAAAGCTCTGTCTTATCTGAGAAAAAGATCTCCCAAATTACAGCTGAGTGACCTCTCTCACTCCTGAGTCACCATATACTGCTTTTTGGCCAGCAGATTTTTACTCTTTCTTACAGGTATTTTTTCTTTTTTCCTTGTTAGTTTTCAAGAATCAATCACTTTTATTTACAGTATATAGCGCTTTTAACAAGACAGATTATTTTGCTGATTAATGCTTTTATTTCATGTTATTTTCTTTGCTATTTTATTTTCCCTGTAAATTCTTTGCAATGGTCTGTACTGTTCCTTTTTAAAAGCCAATAGATTCACATAATGAATAACAATTTCACTGTGGGATCTTGAGTAATTCAGAAATAAAACAGAAATTGTGTTTTATTAATCTGGGTATAGTTACCACAGGATATTGTGATTCTGAATTATAGGAACATTTCAGTGTCAGTGATAAAAAAGGATATCTTAAATGATAAAATAGTCATTGTATTCATGTTGCTTTCATACCTTTTTTATAACAAATTAACAACAGATAAATAGTGTAACTTAAAAAATACTAAACTCTATGTATCATTAAAAAAATGTAACCACAACAACCAACCACCTAAACCACCACCAGTGTGCAGCATCCACCTGGATAGATTCTTAGCATTGCTTAACATAATTTGCTTTCATTTTTCATAAAAACAAAAAACTGACATTAGCAACTGTCTTGTCTGTCACATTACTATTATATCAGATTTTACAACATTAATAATATTTTAAAACAAAATTGTGTTTATTTTAAATATGTAAATATGAATGAAGGATTATGCAAACTACTTATGTCAACATTACTTTTTTATTAGAATTTAAATTTTTACTTTAAACCATATGAAAACTGTCAAAGTTCATTTGAATTAAGAAACTGAAAACATTTTCATCAAAAAGAGGATTTTTATCTTAATAAAAAAAAACTAAAAAAAAGTGTATTTTCTTGTCAGATTTCAGTACAATAGAAATAGTACAATAGTACAAAAGAAATGCATTTCAGTGTATAACTTGGTTAGAATGACTGTAATTCTGTATACATTTGCATAATATGTTCAAAAATATGTGGACTTCTCAGTGATCTTTTTTTTCTTTTTAAAATCATATATGAGACTCATTTGCCTGCTAAAATCTTATCAAAACCTTGTTTGTTTCAGGTCCACCTGCTCTCAGAGAGAACTATCTCCATTAGGAGTAAGATTTCCAAAATGGTAGTGGTCATTGTTGTTCTCTTCACCATCTGCTGGGGTCCAATTCAGATCTTTGTCCTGTTCCAATCTTTCTATCCCAACTTCAAAGCCAACTACGCAACATATAAGATCAAGACATGGGCCAACTGCATGTCCTATGCCAACTCCTCTATCAACCCTATTGTCTACGGTTTTATGGGTGCCAGCTTCCGCAAGTCCTTCAGGAAGACCTTTCCCTTCCTCTTCAGAC
Source organism: Enteromius unitaeniatus (assembly GCA_032359435.1). NCBI lineage: Eukaryota > Metazoa > Chordata > Actinopteri > Cypriniformes > Cyprinidae > Enteromius > Enteromius unitaeniatus. The sequence continues at coordinate 11,820,901 of JAUMHI010000034.1, forward strand.
ACAAAGTGAGAGACAGCAGCGTCGCCTCCCGCACGGCCAATGCAGAAATAAAGTTTGTAGCAACAGAGGAGAGCAACACAGAGAGGAAATAAGAGCAGATGACACCTCAACCCTGAACCCATGACTGTCTAGTCGCCGAAGAACAGACTTCCCTCATAAATAAGGGTTATATTCAGTTCACTGAGTTGTGAAAAAATTCTAATGTGGTTCAAAAGACCATTTAGAAGGCAAAGAACTGCTGAAGTGCACATAAATAATTACAGTTATAATTACGGCTGGAGTTAAGTAGTGCTATTTGATATTGAAATCCAACAGCTCTCATGACTGGCCCTGCTGTGTTACGAGAGCATGCGTTTTTATAGTTATATGGAAAACTCCTTTTACAGGGTGTAAGTTTGCGGATGGGGAACTGAACGGATGTTCTGCCAGGCAGCGGAGATGTGTAGGAGCTTGCCTGAGAGGATGTTGACTAAATCAAACATGGCAACTGTTGACTCATCTATTGTGTTTGACATATACACGACACCTCCCTGTGCACACTTCCTCGTGAAGAACCGCCCCAAACTGCCCTTCATCGGTTGTATTTATATATTATGAGCATTCTATGACATGGCTCAACCTGAAGAGATGTATTCACAAAGTATAGACTCTCTCAAAGCACTTCTCAAGATTGAACCAATGTTGCTCAAGCACAGAATAATAAATTCTGCTAGCAAAACTATATTACACCATAAAAAAATTACGGTCAAAACCTGTTAAATTGTTAATGGTAAATTACCTGTAAAATTTGCAGGGAAAAAAATGTTAACTAACATTCTCAGAATAACTATGTTTCTTCTTAGTTTTTCTTATCATTTATGTTTATTAGGGTTGCATGTTATATGTAATGTTGTTAAATTAATGTTTGTTGCCTATTTCAGATTAATGAAAGTCTCACCATGATGGTGTTTAGTGCGATGTGCTTTGGTTCATCATGTGAGTTTCTCACCACCACCTGCATTTGGTGGTTATCCAAATGTACAAAACAGATTTTAGTACTTTTAGTACAGGTTGGTAAATTAACATTATATCAGTTTTTTTTCAAAAGTCAATTTTCAAATTACGGTATTCAACTGTCAATTTAACATAAAACCGTAAAACCTAAAATTATGTTACCATAATTTATGCTTTCAGATTCCAGCAACCACAGCTGCTGTTTTTTTATTGTAAATTTTATGGGTTTATTTTATTTTTTTTAGCATAGACACTGAGGGTTAAAAAACATGTGTGAATGAAATTGAAGATGATAAAGATAATATCATTAATGTGATAAATGTAAGATTTGTGTATTAAAAAAATAGGATGCAGCATAATGCCTCAATAACAATGAGCTTTTCAATGAGAAGTTCACCTAGAATGTTTTTTGATATCAAGTTATTTACTAAGGATGCAGATTAGAGACTTTTTTATGTTTCAGTACATTTAATCAGAGCTGCACATTTATAGTATATCAAGACATTGTGCAAGTTGCTGCTAAAAATGCTAAATGGGCACACAACAGTTAACTACTACTAAAACTAATACTACTAAAAATAAATCTACTCTATTAAAAAATTATATATTTAAAGTACATTTATTTCATAAAGTATCTATTAAGATATTTACTGACATATTGCTCAATTTTATTTGCAACTATATTTGGAGTTCTACTTGTGCACATTATTCCACAATAGTTCCTCTTTAGCACAATCAAGCAGTGTATCTTTAGTTGGACTTCAGCACTACTTCTGCACGCAATTAAGTAAAAAAATTGTTGTTCCAATTTAGACTTTCAAACAGACTTTAAGTATGCCAGTTTAGTATACTAAAACCACAATTGCAGGGTATTTTTAAGTACATAAATACATTTATTTGAATTATATTTAGCAGAAATACATTTATTTTGTATTGCATTGTAACAACATTTTCTTTGTGAACTCTGAACAGCTCCTTGATACGTTGCTGTAAAAATGCAGCAGTCATGTACAAGTGTGAAAAAGCACTGCAAAGCTTAGAGGCGATTTATACAGAAAGCAAATTTCCGTGCATGTGTTCACAAAACACACAAGGTCTAGAGGCTCATATTCAAAATGTTTATTTTCTTTTAAATGAGCAAATTGTGAAATATGTGCAAACAACATTACAAGCACACAAAGGAGTTTAGAAAAGTGAAATGCACAAATGTTGATGGGAATGCCTAAATTATCTGTATATAAAAAAAAAAAAAATGCAAATTCACAATTACTAAGAACAGGTTTTAGTGTTGAAAATTGTTAGACGCAAGCAAATTTGTAAAGGAAATTTACTCTGTAAATGCATCCCCCCCCCCCCCAAAAGTTCTTTCATCTTATTGAACACCATGTTTGTAACATGTTGTCACCTGCTAGACAGTGCAAAAGCACAATGGTTAAACACATCCCTCTGGTGCATGTTTAAATTGAAAAGTAGCACAGTGAATTGCAAAATGTGTTCTGTTAAATTGCTCTAAGTTGTCTGCACCTTGACCCTTGAAGACATCTAAACAAAACACAAAAGCAATGGTCAAAGACCGAAAACCATTAACAAGAAGAAAGTGAAGTTCAAAATACATTCTGCATGAACTGTCACTTAACATATTCCATGTTCTGGATTTAGTAAATGAATACCATCCTCCGAGGCTTTCCGGATGTGCCCATCTTTCCGATGTAATAATTGAGGTAAAAAAGCTCTTTCATGCACAAATGGCAATACAACGCGTCTACAGGGTAGATTTATTTACCATGCTAAGTGAGAAGGAATTCAAAGGGGAATTAAGTGTGATTTTGTTTTGCTAGCGTGTGATACAGCAAAGCTTGCTTAATTACTTTTGTCCAAAGCAGAAATAGATGTCTTATCATTAGCATTTGTGAAATGTTTTGACAAGCAGAGCTAAGTAGCTAAAAGCTTTTCTTGAAGTGCTGTCGGTTTAACCTTGCGATTAATAAATTATTCAGTATCCTTCAAGCATGGTCCTGTTAGCTCTATAAATGCCTTAATGAATTCAAATCTGACTTTACTTGAGTAGCTTTGATTGTCTTCCCATTTTGCCTTTTTATTTCCATATTTCTTCGTTATTTAGGAAGAACTGAATTAGTTATGGGTTTGTAGAATTCATATAAAACTAAAAGAGACTAAATGTCTAAATGTCCTGGTTATTAAAGAATCTTATAATCAACACTGTGTGTTGATAAACTTAGAATTTATTTATTTTTTCAATCGAATGTGTATTTGCATAAATCAATTAGCCAAATCTATTAATAATTATTCGACTTGTTCCAGTGACATCTAACTGAATTTTGATATTCACTGCATGATGCATCTTTAATTACCATGCAGAGCGTATGGCTCTGAGAAACGGCAAGGCAAAATCAAGCAGTTGGACTGATGGACTAATAGCATGGAAATAACCCCATGATGCCACCTACACAGGCAGCCAATTATTATCTTGATCAGTGGAAAAGGGGCAGGAAGTGCGTAATCAGTCCTGCTATTTCAAAGTGCTAAACTAGCATCTGTCCTCTTATTGGCCTCAGGTCAGTAAACAGAGCAGAGGCAGTGCAATAGTTTCACTTTAAATTCACTTTAAAACTGTGAGATGCAATGAGTCACTCTATTCATTATATTACACTCAAAATAAAATGAGCTAATTTATTCAAAAATTAATTAGCCTAAACCATTGAAATATCGCCTTGGACATATTTAAAATGTCAGCAGCTCTTTTCAGTGTCAATTATATTTATCATGTAGAATACAAATAAGTACATAAAGGTTGATGGTACATTACTAACACAGATTCTGTAAAACTGATTTAAACGTGGTATGACATAAATGCAACAATGAGTGAAAATGTTTTATTATGTGAATATTCTTATATATGAAAGACATGGAATACATCATTTAATAAATTTAAAAATGTTTTGTAAATAGGTAAGAATAATTTTAAACCTACACCTCATTCACATTTTAATTTAACAGTTATAATAAAAATAATAAAAAAACAAAACATTTGTATCTTTTAAACGCTTATCTGTACAGTACCTGTAAATTAAACTAAATTTTTACATTTACAATTTAAGATATGATTTATTGCAAATAATTAGTTTCTTCTTCTTCTTCCTCTTCAGATGATCAGTTGTTGATCTAAAACTACTAAAACTCTGCATTACCTTAGAGGAGGCAGATGTCACATTTATTGAATGCCACAATAATCCCTGCCTTATTTTTAATTTTTTTTATGTCAGACATGAAGAGGTTGTCCACTTGCATGGGGGTAAACACTTACTAGAATTTTTCTTTTGCATTTATTCAGAGGTTCAACAGACACAGAGAGGCTGCCTCTGTAATCACTCTCCAGTGCACTCACTTGTCACTGAAGTGTGTGTTTGAGTGTGTTTGGAATTTGGTGTTCATTCATTTGCATGGCAGAAGAAATGAAAACATATTGCTTGCAGAGGAAAATATGGCTCTGCTAAGAAAATATTGCTTGCAAACTTTCTTCACTTTTGTACACCATACTCTCACAGAATTTATGAGGAGCAATTACATTTTCATAAATTATTATTACTGAATGGATGTAGAGATAGTACTGGATTTTAACACTCAACACTAACGCCTCAACACACTCAACATCACTGTCAGCAGTGTCCTTCAGGTTTCTGGATTCAATCTCCCGGAGCCTGTGGGAGACTTATATTGATGTAAAAAGCTTCAACATTGCGTGTACTTCCTTCAGCAGCTGAGGAAGTTAAAACTACCACAGGAGCTTCTGATGCAGTTCTGCTCAGCAAGCCCTTAGTCTATAGCTGTCTCGTTTGTCTCAGCCACCAAATCAGACAAAAATAGGCTACAACAGACAGTCAAGACGACAGAGAAAAAAGATCATTAGTGCTCCCCTGCCTGTCCTTGTTCACTTCCAGAGTGAGAAAACGGCAGGCAAAATTATATCCCTCCCGCCGACCATTTTTCTATGGTTTTCTATGGTCTCTTTTACCAACAGTTACAGTCCCCGCTAAGGTTTCTTGACAGTATAACACATTCATTTCCTGTGAAATATGTAAATTCATTTCAAACATTTACTCACCCATCTGTGTTATGTTCAAATTTTTTTTACTATTTTTACAAAACAATTCCATTTTACTTGTACTGCACCATTGTAAATGACTACTTATTCTTTTTAGCACACAACTCTCCATACAAATACTCAAAATATGGTCATATAATTGAGTTTGTATTATTCTAAAAATGAGTCAATAATCAGCTATTGCAGTAATCAGTTACATTAAATAAAGTACAGAGTTAAGTTGTGATTTTGTACCACACAAGCATGTGGTACAACGGTATTAAATTCAATTAGATGTCCGTCATTACAAGATGAATAAAAAATCCTTCATATTGTATTCATATTAATCCATATGGTGTAAAACATAGAACATAATCATAATCTAACAAATATTATTAACCTAAGCTAAAAAAGGAATATTATGAACACAACTCTTTCTGGTCCAAAATGACTCAAGTAGTAGTCAAAAATAATAATAGATTTTGCATTTTATTTATTAAATTAATGCCTACAATTTACCACATTTTACATTTTGTGAGCATTCACATTCTGTTTCAATCTATTTGAGTATTTGCTCTATCCGCAAGCATTACGGCGGTTATTCACTGGCAGAGATCTGTCAATGATTTGCAAATGCACTGCGATTCCATTCTGTGCCCTAAGAGGGAAGCAGAGAGTCAGAGACGGCTATAAATAAGACACAAGCAATACTAAAAGTGATAAATGAGAACAAACGTCTACATGAAGGAGCTTTGTCATCTTTATTTACTTAGAATTGCTTTCACACAATAGGGAATAATTTTCAAATGGTGGTAACGGGTAAGAACATTTAGGGTGTCAAATTTTCCAAGCGTTGAGCAGCAATCAGAGACGCTGGTCTGGAAAACCTCTAACCCGTACCTGACACCCGTGGAGACTCGTGTGTATTAGAACACCCTGCGGTGTCTAATCACAGCTACCGTTTGGCAGAGTAGACAATTTGAAGTAAAGCGTTTAAGAATGGCGTGGTTCTCCTGACCTTTTTTTGGCCCCCGCCCGAAGAGACAGACGGAGAGAGCTGGGGCAGCTGGAGTCGTGTTGGATTTGGTCTTTGAAGGGGAAAAATGTTGTCAGCACAGAGACATGGCACCACAGCAGCACAAAGAACCCATTCTACACGCTCTTTGTGTGTGAGAGAGATGGTGTGTATGTAAGCATGTGTGCTCCACCGCTCTGCGTCACAACACGGCCAGGAAACCACCCTCAGCCTCTGGCAGTGCATGGTCTTTACCGAAGCGGGCCGTCTGGGACCCTCACAGCAGCCTTAATGAAACCCAATAGTGCACCCAACTAAAAATAAACTCGCCCATATGGTCTCAAACACAACAGTATGTACATATGGCAAGAAGGAGGTTTGTTTTTCTTTCTGCAGGTTTATTTGAGGTTAAATTAATAGTGCGCCTCCTGAAGGCACATTTCCATTACTACCGTCTAACTTACTGTATTAAGTACTTTCTTTTTTGTTATAAGTAACATTAAAAAGTTGCTAGAGGATTAAAATTCAACACAAATAATTGCTGTATATTAATGCAGCGCTTTGAGCCCTATTAGTGAGCTTTTTAACATTACATGTAATGTTTTAGTAATGAATTCCAGAAGCAGTATTGCCTTTTCCCTACTCTGGAAAAGTACTTCTCACAATTTTCCTACACTATAATTGCAATGGCCACTGCAGCTAAACAATAAATTAATTGTGCATCTAGTGACAAATTTTATTAACAAAAATTTGGGTTTGTGTGCTGTGCATGGAAAAATCACTTTACAGTAAACTAAAAAAAAAAAAGAAGTAAAAATTGTTTAATGCAATAAAATAACTCTGTATAATGTTAGAAATTCACACAAGCATTTATAGTCAATAAAGGTTCTTTAGACCACTAAAATGTGTGTCATATTAAAGGGTTACTTCACCCCAAAAGGATAATTTGGTCATTAATCACTTACCCCCATGTCGTTCCAAACTCATAAAAGCTTTGCTCGTCTTTGCAACACAATTTAAGATATTTTGGATGAAAACCGGGAGGCTTCTGACTGTCCCATTGACTGCCAAGTAATGAACACTGTCAGAGTCTAGAAAAGAATGAAAGACATGGACAGAATAGTTCATCTGCCATCAGTGGTTCAACTGTTACATTATGAAGCTACATTATGAGAATAAATTTTTTGTTGAAAGAAAACAAAAATAATGATTTCATTCAACAATGGTAACAAATTGTTAATTTAAATTGTTTTCAGCTTTTGTTTTCTTCCCTTACTAAACATTCTCATAGCTCATATTATTCTGCACCTTAATAGTGTTCATTACATGGGAGTGAAAGGGACACAAGTCACAAACCTTCCTGTTTTCCTCCAAAACATCTTAAATTGTGTTCTGAAGACGAATGGAGCTTTTACCGGTTTGAAACAACATGGGTGCAAGTGATTAATAACAACATTTTCATTTTAGGGTGGAGTAACCCTTTAAGGAAAAAATGATTCTTTTAAGACCTGTTGACTTAAAGTTCACATGCTTTTTTATGGCATTGCTTTGCCAAAATCCCTTCTGAAATATATATATTTTAAAATGTAGTCTTCACGCTGAATAAGTATGAGGCCGATCCACCTGGCGCAGGTATTTGCTGTGTGTCTGCCAAGAGACACTTAAAATGCAGTCGTTCAGTCTAGCACAAACACGCTCTTCTCAGCGTTCGTCAGACACAGACAGCTGCCTGCCACAGAAAAGAATGGGGGATGGATGAGGCTGTGGAGTGGGTGTTGGATTTTCTAGTTATCATCCTCTACGACACTCCCTTTCAAAAAGGTGACATAAAAATGGCTGTCTATCACAATCGTCAGAAGCTAACCTTGGATGCTAATTCACAAAAGCAAATCTCACACTCACTGCCAAGCATCTGTAGGAGTCGAGTAATTATAGTAGTCTGCTGCAAATTTCACATTTCCTTGCCAGCAGAGTTCTCTCTACAGAAGTTTTTGAGTCGTGAAATTAAACAGCGCTCTAAAAGATGTGACAAAGCAGCTGGACTCGTACCGAGGAGTGGTGAACAGATTTACTATGGCAGTGGATTTCCTCTCAAAGCTGAAGCTGGAGAGATGTTCTCCAGTGACCCCTTTCATTCAGCTTTAACTGTGCCTGACTGCCTTTTTAGAACACCACCACCACCATCTCCAGAAAAAACAAACACGCCTTTGGAATACGGGTAGTGTGTGGAAACAAGCGCTCTGCTATGGCTATGGCCCAGGTAGCAAAATTTTGTGAAGCATATTGTGCTCAAAGTCACTAAGAGGACACCAGCTACCATTTATAAAAGAACAAAGGGACATAATCACAAGAGAAGATGGCAAATAAATTACCATGTTTGATTGCTTGTTGAGATGACAAATAGCACTTCAGCCATTATTTTCGATAGTATGATAATTACTCCAGATTTCCATCTGGGTGTACCGAGAACAATGGCACACACCTGTTTTTTTGGACTAAACCTTATATTAGTCTCAAAGAATATACTAAAGAAAATGAGATGCAAAATTATTCTTTGAATTAATTCTATATCGAAAAGGTCTACATAAACTAAGAAAGCTTTAAATTAATAAAGACTAAAGGCTTCCTCAATAAAACAAACATAAGGCAAACACACACACACATATATATATATATATATATATATATATATAAAGTTTAGTCATTTTCATATGTTATTTTTATTGTATGAAACTAAGAGAAGGGGGAGAAAGCATTCAACATATCAGATAATTATATTTGAAAACCAATCCAACAAACAGCCTTTTCTTAAATTAGGTTTTAGTTGTGGCGTGAATTTACCTGAAAATGAGAAAAGGGAAAATTGGTCATCTTTATTTTTCAATAATAAACAGATGCTTTGAGGGTCCCTTTTTCTATATCCTCTTCCAAGAAAACAAATGAATATAGTTTCATTTAAAAAACAGGCTAAATATATTTTCAAAACAGCTTCTCTTGCAGGACCGGCATTGAATAAAAGCAGCTTTTGTACGGTTACGAGTCATTAAACACGGAGAAGCAATAAATTCAGTAAACTCCAATCAAGGTTAAGCCAACAACAGAAATTTTACCTGTTTGCTCGCTGAAAGAAAATTGTTGACATTTAAATAATATATATTGATAAGTGCACTGTAAGATCTACAGTTTTGTAGAATATAAGTTAAAAAAAATAAATAGAGTAAAAAAAATAAATAAACCTAAACACAAACTGATCATTTATCATAGAATTTCAGCCAATTTTATATATTTATGTTCTATATATTTGCCTGCAAAAGCATTTTATATCTTATAAAGCCAATTTCTGTGCTTGAGTCAGGAATAAAACACCTTTTTATTTGTTTAAACACTTTTCATTAATTTCATATGGCTCTGAAGTGGATATTGTTATTAGCATATTAAGTGGATATTATTAGCTCTTACAGTATGCATACGGATATTAGCGTTTGTTCATTAAATGTTTCTTTAGATTGCTGTATGTAGCGAGTAGAAAAGGGAAGGATGTCAGGTGCCTAAATTGCAGAACAGAGACAGCTGCCTGATGTGTACATAAAACCTATTTATTCAGCCAGTGCATATCCTCCTAATTATTCTAGTAAGTCTTAAGCAGACTATTTAAAGGTGCCACAGTGGCTGACATTTAACAGCCTCCAACTGTTTCACATGGTAAGGACAATAGGTTTTAAATGCAGGGAATGATTAATAATGTTTGTCAGGCTGTCTTAAGAAAGGCAAGTCTCGTATCGCTGAAAACGACACTCCTCTTCACATCAATAACGAGCGCTGCCTGAGCTCTCGCACACGCACAGACACATTTTCATGTAATTGAGTTTCTAATGGAGATCATATTCATGTATAACTTCATACAAGGATTTGTTTTTTTTGCACGGCCTCCTCCTGAGCCCAGCTTGGTGAAATCAGAGCTACTGCTGCTTCTTGCTTTTGCATGATAATCTAGAGATTGTTTTTTTTTATGCATTAGCTGGCTGAATTCGTGCTGTGGAATGGAGGGGAGTCATACTTCATAGATCATTGTTTGTTCCTTCCTGTGTGAGTCATTGTGCAGAATTATTGTACTTTACCATGGAGTCTCATTATGAGCTGCGTGACTTGTGCCCTCTGGATTAAGTGAATCACAATCATTTTTGCCCAGTTGATGCATTATTTAGTTTTCCACCAAGCATTCAATTTTTTGATTTGTATGGAACTGACTAAATTGCAATTTAGACATCATGCACAGGTTTTCATATACAGAGGCACTGCTGAAATACGTTATTCACAGCCATTATTATTTATTTGTTGAATTCTTTAATGCTGGACCACATGTGGTGACCCACTCCATCTAAGGAAAAAACAAACAAACAAGTATATATTAAAAAAAACAGCACACTGTCAAAATGTTTTTTAATGTTTTTTAAAAGTTGTAAATATATATTAGTGCTGTCAAATGATTAATCCAAAATAAAAGTACATAATATATTTTTGTGTACTGAATATTTTTATTATGTATATATCAACACACACACACACACACACACACACACACACACACAGTATTTATCCTGAAATTAGTAACATTTGTAAACATTAATATATTTTAGTGCTGTCAAATGATTAATCACATCCAAAATAAAAGTCTTTATTTACATATCTGTTTATGCTGTTTATTTATTATGTTTATATTAAAACACACACGTACAGTATATATTTTGAAAGTATTTACATGTAA
>JAUMHI010000034.1:11831875-11875466 GCA_032359435.1 Enteromius unitaeniatus
GCCTTGGGTTCCTCCTAATGCAAGACAATGCTAGACCTCATGTGGCTGGAGTGTGTCAGCAGTTCCTGCAAGATGAAATCCAGACCTCCATGGGTTAATAAATTTGATTTCCATTGATCATTTTTGTGTGATTTTGTTGTCCGCACATTCAACTATGTAAAGAACAAAGTATTTAATAAGAATACTTCATTCAGATCTAGGATGTGTTCATTTAGTGTTCCCTTTATTTTTTTTGAGCAGTGTATATTCACAGAGGTGTTTTAATATTTGATTTTGTTCATTAATGCCTCCCTGTTTTCTTGGAATCGTTGAATATTCCTAATGCTAATTTAGAATGGTTCCTATGTCTTTTGAGATCCTTTTTGCTATTCTTTTCTAGATGGAATGATCAAATGCGCGTGTCTGTGTGAAAAGATACAAGCGCTGGCGGCAGGCCTGTCTGCGGGGCTGTGGTGAGTCTGGGTTTCCCCAGCTGGATATGCTTGTTTATGCTTCCATTTCAAGGCGGCTAGAGGACAGCGTGCCCGTCAACACAGGTGTGCAAACCACAGAGTCTAACAAAGAGCGTGTATTATTAAAACTCATGCAGACATTAATTTTTTTACACCTTTATATAAATACACTCAACGAGGAATAGAAATTGTAACACGTTATTAGATTCGCTTTTGAAACGTAAAAACCAACTAAAGAAAAACGAACTGGTTTTCTGTGGATTGTCCCAGAGGCAAGAAAGCCCGCTCAGCACCAGTCAACACATACATGCTTACACTCTCTCATTTAAACATCCAGAGAAAGAGGGACTCGCCTGTCTCCGCTGCAGTGATGGATTTAGGTGTTGAGAGGCATTTTGTTTGGAATATTGGGCCTCCTTGTGCCTTGGCCTCGTCCCTTTGGGCCAAACGTGCCAGACTGAATACATAGCTCTGAATGAGGGCGAGAACTCCCTTGTACAAGAACACCATTTAAAGTGTCTTACTATGATAGTTTACAAGTGTCCACGTTTACAAGTGCTTTTTAGAGTGTTTACCCAATTTAATATGTCTGTAATTAAAGTTTAAAACAAGTCCATTCAAATTTGGTTTTTTTGTATGAAAGCTGAATTTGACTGTTGTGGGTTGCTGTTTTTCATATTTCAGTCTTTATTATAGCCTAAACAGCACCTCCTTGTGATTAAACACCTTCATGACTCCAGATTCGAAACTTCCACTTCCGAGTCAATGCACGCGCTTGTAAATTCTTGCAGCTTTTGCACTAAAACATGAACTATTTAAAAACTCTCGTGAACATTACACTTCAAATCTATGCTGCAAAACTACACTGCAATTACTAACGTTCATTGTTTACTGGTAAACGTCTGCTTTTCGTTTTGTTTAAGTCACACAAGATTACTTGACCTTGAGTCAAGCTGTAAGCAGCTACAAAGAATGTCAAATTTGCCAAAACCGTTGTTTTGCTTTCATATTTTTTGAAACCTGTCATTTCTAGTAACTCTTTGCCAAAATTATTTATTTTTTTTTACTCTCTCAGTACTTCAACCACGACAACCATAATATTTAATTAAAAAAACTGAACAGCAATGTAAAGGCAAAAAAGCTTGAGCACACTTTTTTGGATTGTCTTCATTACCCACAAGGCCACTTTCATGTCAGTACTGTGAATGAGTTTCAAAAAAGTGCTACAGCTACCATATATGGACAGACGTTTAAACCCAGAGCACCCGAGGACACATATGGCGCTACACAACATGTTGCGCTGGCCACATAAAATGGCTCTGCCAGTCTCCTCACTACGTTCATTACGTTTTATTGCCTCTCACATGTGTTTAATTATAATCTGATGGTCTTTTACCCAGAGTGCCATACCGCGCACAACCACTTTATGATTATTCCCTCTCCTATTTCGAATGTAGACTGCTCTGCCCTCTGAATTGCAGTACAATTTGTAGAGTGCAGCCCAGAAAGATTTACATCCCCAAATAAAGCCCTTGAAGCACACAATGCAACTCTAACATGGCTGGCATTCAAACTGTTATTGTTTTAACCAAACAAACCACTTCTAAACGCTGGATTTGCATTACAAGTTCATATTTACGCCCTTCTGTAAACATTGCTGGGCAGAATGAATCAATTAAAAGAGCATTACGTTAGTTCCTGTTTATTTAAAACATGTTTACACTGCAGGGGCCGCCTTGAAAATTCGTATTGTTCCTGCGTTGGAACAGGACCTAGAAATTGCAAACACATTTGTTATTTTTAAGCAATTTCTGTAAATATTAATCTGTGCTCTGTATAATGAGGTCAGTGAACTAATGATGATAGTTAGAGACTATCAGGACCTATAAACAAGACCTATAGAAGGACACAGGCTGAGAAACTTCAGAGCACTTTCTGTTGTGTTATTATACGAAGGGCTTTGGTTAAGTTCTTTAATATCCAGAAATTCAGTAATAATATTGCACTGATTCTTAAGTAGCAGTACCAGGACAAAACAAATGGCAGTGCTGACAATATTATTTTACTTTTATTATAAAAATGTTGTACATGCCATATTGGTTTTAAATGATAATGGTGAAATATTGTAATCCCATTTTCCCATTGCCCATTTTCAGTCATGCTGAGAGAGAGAGACCCGTGCCAGTCACCATAAATGTAAAGTCCACACACACACACACACACACACTTCTAACTAATCAGCCCTATTGAATTCAACCAACAATGAGTGCTCATCCTCTGGCCACCCAAGCAGCACAGCAGATCATGTGTTCCTTCTTTTGTTCTCACCCAATTTTTTTTCCTCCCCTTTTTGCCTGCCCCATATAGACACTACTTTGCTCCGATTGTTGCCATCCAGACGCAGCTATCTGTTGTTAAAGGTGTCAGCTGTTATCTCACCCGTACATTACAGACTATTTAAAAGATTCTTTGAGTTTGTGCCAGCTGCTGCCCTCCATTTCTGCAGCACGGCTCTCTCTTAACTTCTCTAACAGTTGTGTTCTCACACACACACACACACACACAGAGCTTTGTCTTTAAATCTCAGTCTCAATCTGCTCTGATAAAGTTTATAGAACGCAATGGGAGGGAGAGAGTCAGACCCCCCATTTTGAATCACACAGTGCCAGTGCCGTTTGGCTCCCGCAGCTCACGATACGCTGCCAAAGCCAGACATGAATGAGAGACAGCCCTATCTCCCCTGCGATCAGCTCTCTCTCTCTCTCTAGTTTCCTCACTTCTGAGCATGTTCAGTACGTCACAGAGCTCCTCAGGAAGATGTCGTTAAACTACGTCAGCTCTCCTAATCTCAGTGCTTCCCAACGGAAGCTGTTGAAAGCTCCGGACCTCCAGTGAAGACATTTAGCATATTTTTAGGAGTTTATCTTGACAGTGCTCTTTTATTTTAATACTTTGAATTTTTTATAGTCACAAGATGTTCTGCGTCTTGGCACATACATCAAGAATTTTCCTACCTTGCTTTGGTGTTTATAACCTGTTAAATGCCAGAGGATAGAGTTTAAAGTCACATTAAATGTGTCTACTAAATCCTGCTGTATACATTAATGCAGAGGCCACCTAAACTTAACCTTTCCATGATAACTAATAGCGTCTTTAAACTATGATTTGCTTGTTGGCCCATAAACATCTACTGTAAAATTTCTCAATCCAGAACTTCTGCAAAAATATGGCAGAAGAGTTTTCCTTTATTGAAAATAAACACAGGAATGTTAGAAACATCAGAGATATTTTTGTAAGATTCAAGCATTTTTTTTCCCTATTGACTTAATTATTTCAGGTCAGGGCGAGGTTTAATTTAGTTCAGATCAAGCTCATTCAGATCAATTAGAGGTTTACACGAAAGCTTTTTAACGTTACCTATTACTATAGGTTATTTGGCTGCATGCAAACATAGCTATTGTAAATGCATTGCAAGGAATTGTAGTTTAACATCAGCAGTTTTGACAAGGTGGCAGCTTTCAGCATGTTCCTTTTGAGAAACTGAAACTCTAACAAGGAGAACGTGATCGTGCCCTGCAGCCTCAATCGCTGCTCTCCGACTCCACAAGGCAAAACCCTTGACCCGCTCTCTGTCTTTCCTGATACTAAGGGGCCTCGACAGTAACTTCAAAAGCCAGAGGTGTATCAGATTCAGACAGGCCCGAGGTAGCTGACAGATGAGCCCGTGTTGTGGGAAGCCGAGGAATTTACAGCACACGCCTTTCATCTCCATTGGTGGGCTTATTGTACTGAAGACACTAGCCTAGGGAGTCACAACAATAAAACAGGAAGTGTGGAGCTGATAACTACCTTCCCTCCCCTCACCTAATCACCTCTCACATCTTTTTAGTATTTATTTAGTCACCCAAAATAGTTTTTTTTAAGTGACAAAATTTGTTTGGGATAACATATACAAACAACATCAAAATAGAGTAATGTTTCAAACAAAAAGCAGCCATCAAAGAAAAACGGTAAGAGTCGATAAGATTTTTTTTTTTTTACATTTTATTTTGTTAGTTGAATTCCTATAAAGGGTGAAGGAAATGATGGTCACAAATGGTTTTTCTTTTCTTTTTTCCTCAAAGTTTTCTGAAGTCACAGTGTTTTAGACAACAACAAAAACAGAAACTCTTCAATTTTTTACATGAAGAAGGAAAGGTCTACACAAGGTCGTAGGGTCATAGCCAACCCTTTCCTTCATTGTTTCCAACAGCAAAATGAAGTATTCAAAGCCCGCTCCACCCGATCCCCCCCAAAATAAAACAAAACAAAATCTCAGAAACAAATAGATATAATTATATATTTATATTTATAATATATTTACTCTTTAAAAATATAACTTCAGTCTAGTGACTAACATCTGTACAAACTACAAAAATAAAAATTTTATATAAATAATTTATATGGCATGACATACATTTGAAACAAAACCCCTATGCAGGACCCCCATCCCCTACCATTGTCTCCTGTCTGCCCAAGCCACTTCTGTCCTTAAGCTGTACATGTGCTTTAGATTGCTTATTTTGTGTTGCTTTGTTTTCCAGATACAGTAGCTACTTGGTTTGTTTCCGTTAAAAAACATAGTTTTTTTTAGATGTAGAGAGAAAAAGAAAAGGCGAGAAAAGCTGCCACTTACATTAACACTTTTTTCCCTGCATTTAATCTGGCAGTGACATGACCAATACTGAATGAGTGAGCTTTTAGCGGAAAATGGACCTAAGAAAGAGAACCGAGTTGCAGACAGGATACTAGGAAGACTAGCACCAGAGCTGTTTATCTGTCCCTACACTGGCCTTGTGGGAGAAGCCCAGAGGGCAAATAACAGGTAAAAATTGTGCAGGGCTTTTGCTATTTACAAAGCAGCCAACAAGATGGCATGGCCATCTAGGAGAATGCAAACAAGCAAACAAAAATCTCCTTTTGCACTCATGCAAAATTCCCTTTCTGAAAGATATTTGGGTAAACAACATGTTTGCCTGATGTCTCCCAAATTTTAGCTGGGGCATATATAGTGACAAACTGAAGCTTACTCGTGTATGGCTAAAACAACCATAAGGGAAAATCAAAGTATCATTTAACCACCCTTTCAAGTATATAAATGTAGACTGCAAATGAGTATATAATGGAACAATGTAACAGGAAACACTTAGACCCATATTCCTGCTGTTCACTGCAAACTGTACTACATATAGACCATTTCGCACAAGGATGTAAGGTGTAAAACTATGAAAAGTCATTAATCATGATAATATTACACTGATAGTCCAGGTCAGTGATCATGTTGACCCTTAACGGTATAGTGATGTACTACTGAACAGTTTGACAAATCAATTTTGTAAGAAAATAAAAGTTAAGAAGGCACAATGGTTGCTGTCAGTAAAAAGTAAAATAAATAGGCTAAAAGAGAAAACTGAGGAAACTGTAACTGAGAAAAACTGTTATCTATACAGGTCTTGATTTTGTACAGTGCAATCAAAGATAAGTCTACGTAGAACTTGTTAATATAAAGTTAAATCTTGGCTTATGCTGAGGAAAGGGGTACTGCATATTTTCAAGACAAGTCATCTTAAATTTGAAGTGTAGCAGCAAAAAAAAAGGAAAAAAGAGAACACTGACCTTGCATTTCAATAACCTAATATCATTTCACTTATTGTACATATAGCACATTTTATAATCTATACAATGGAAGGAACAAGGCCTCCAAATCATCTTATACATCTTACTTTTACACAAGAGAATACACAAGTTATACAACACATTTTAAAATAGTTTCCCTCTTTTTAGTATTAAAATATATATATTTATAAATGTCTAAGAAGACCTTTTTAATAATTTTAAAATAAATCCTCTTGTCTGTGTGAGGTCTATGTACAGTTCAAAGAGATTAAAAAAACACAGGGCTGGGGTTGGGAAGTTCCCAAAACAGCCAGAGATTCCAGACAAAAGGATGTGGGGGCTGGGAGCAGTCTAGCAATCTTTGGCTGCTTGGATCCATGCACCACCTGTAACACAAGATAGAACATTGTTATGACCGGTACAGACAATAACAATCTAAACTACATGATTCTCTAGTACTGGGATTTTAAATTTGAAAGCTATGAGAAGTTCATAGTCTTTACCTAGCGCCTGGTTAGCTTGATGCTGGTTCTTTTCTGTGGATTCCAGATCTTGAAGTTCCAAAGAGTCCCTCTTATAATGTGTAGCCTTCCCATACGTTTGAGAAGTCCTCTTAGAGTCATCAAAAGAGTCTGACTCGTTATCCTCAAACCCCTCGTGCATGTAACCCTGGTACGACCCCGGCAAACTGGGGTGTACTGCCACTGTCACAGAGGCTGTTGCTGTAACCATGGTGATTGCATTGTTAGGGTGCTGCAATGCCCCAGGGCTGTGGGCTGGGGCTGTAGTCCTGTTTTGCTGCTGCCCTCTCCCTTGTTGCGGCCCTGGGCCACACTGAGTAGTCCTACGAGGACAGTGGGTCCTGTCGCTAGGTAAATGTTGTCTTCTCTGCCCTTGGTACTCGTGTTTATTGTCCCACCGCGTGATCTGCGAACTGACCGAGTTGACTGCATTCTGTTTGGACTCGCTGTTCTGTCCTTTAGAGCTTTCGTTAAAAGGTTTCACCACCTTGGAAGCAAGAACAGGCACAAACACATTACAAAAGTTTCATACATGTACAACACAGACATTTTGATTCATATTTTTTTCTGTCAGGTTGACTTACTGTGAGCTTAGGAAAGCTGGGGTTCTTGCTGGCTTCAAGCAGGATATGAGAGGTTGGTGCTTGAGCCAGAGACGCGATGTATGCGCTTCTGTCACAGTACTTGTACTCCTCCTCGCCGATGCCAGAGGTGGCTGTGGTTTCAGAATAGTATTCGGAATCAGAGGTCTCGGAGAATGCTTGACGTGGTCCCTTGGGGATGTGTTCAGCGTAATACCCGTGGTGGTTCATTGGAGGAGGCATGGGCTCAGGAGATGGACTTTGCAAATAATTGCCATTGTTAGCGGGTACGACCTCAGCTGGGGGGCCCATGAGCGAAAGCAGTACCGGAAGTAGCACTAAACCATTAAGGATCCCCAACAATGTCAGTATGGCCAAAACTGCAAAGAAGTATCTGCAAGCAAGAACACAAACGAAGAGAATGTTAAAGTTAAAGCGGCCACCAAACATCTACAGCATGTTCAAACAAGATATGAGACAATAGGGTCATCATCTGAGAGGAAGGTGATATCCAATAGTTCCTGTAGGATGTTGCTTCCCTTTACCATCATTTCTTTCCCTACATTTCCTCTCTCCTGGTGACCTAACAAAGCTGGATAGAAATTCCTGGGTTCCATCTTCGTAGCGAGTACTAGCTCCCTCTGGGAGTCCTCATCTATCATCACTGCCCTGCCACTTCCTGAGGAGATGTGTTTACATTAGTGAACAGATTCTATGTGTCAGAATCACTCATCCCTCTCCATTGATTTTCTCCCTCTGCTTTCTTCCCTCCCTCTAAAAGCTGCCACTGCTGTTAATGTAATTTTCTCTTATTGAGATCCTGTTTCACCCTGGCCAGGGCATGCCACCTTTATGTTTATGCTGAGCAGGGCCAGGCTAGACCTTTGCCTTCTAACTTTTTCTTCCTCCTACTTTCTCTCCCTCTTTCTGTCCCTCCATACCCATACCGCCTCACGAACTAATCACGAAACACTAGTGTGAAGATATGCTGAAAGGTATTTCTTTCATGTGCATTAACCTCTTATTTGCAATTCTGTAAAATTTACCCTTAGAATCCATTGACAAGGTAAACAAGTATTCTCTGTCCAAAAGGTATTTGTTCACAGATCAAGACTAGGATTAAGGCCAGCTATTTTCTCAGTGGAGGTGACTAAAGCAGGAACCTCAATCCAGTGCTAAAGACTAGCAGGAAACACCGCCCTCAACCTCTAGAGCCAAGAACATGGAGGTCTGGTTGGCACAGACGCTAGCGGGTCTGGTGGAGCAGTGTGAAGTGGTGCAGAGTTGCTTAAGGCTGGAAGCAGCACCGAAAATGTATGTTTGAATGAAGGGGCCAAGGGAGAGAGTGGTGAATGAGGTTTCCCAGACTTCCCAGGGTTTGCACTAGCAGTAAAGGCTAGAGATATAAGGCTTGAAAGAGCTGTAGCAGTTTTGCCCAGTATACTCGCTTGCGTGTTAACATGCAGTGTTCGCTAATAGGCTGCAGGGCTGTGAGGGTGTCTGTGCCTCTGTGCTTCAGCTCAGAGCATTGAGGGAGGGCTCTGATTCACCACAAGAAAGACAGTGCATGAGAAAATTAGAGAGCACTCCAGTTAAATGGTTACACTAAAAAGAGACAATTCAGCTGTGGTTCAGACTTTTGGAGGTAAGAAAAAGAGGAACAGAATCTGGAAAGTCTGGAATGTTCTTTTAACCTCCCACCCTCTGACCATTTTTGCTTCTGTCACATCTACAAGAACCTTGGGTTTAAGAAAGAAAGAAAGAGTTGAAAAAGTTCAACTTTGGCGTATCTGCTTGGAGCATTCCAGAGGTACGGTGGAAACTGCTGTCCATTGACCCTTCTTCTCCAATGAGGCCATGTGTTTACTTTGGCTCCCTGAGAACCGTCAAACAAATGAATCAAAAAACCCTGTTAAAAAGATTACAGGTCTGACGGTCATCGCACAACTGAACCTCAATTTTGGATCTATTTTGGTTTTGTCTCTATCGCAGCTCCCTGAGGAACCAAGACCTGTATCACAGAACCTCTGGTTTTAGAAGACTATAATTACCTATTTTCAGTCATTATGCACAGTCAGGGAGAGGTAATATTTAAATTGACCTCTAAAACCCAAATTTCCAAGGTGGCCCAACGGGGTCTGTGCATCAAATGCAGCGCTACCGGAGACTCTGGTCAGAATTATATGCCACATTTAGACCAGAGACTGAGCTATGCTATGGGTTTCTCAGACAGACAGGCAGGAGACAAGCAAGCCTGCTTTCATTCCCTCCATTCCCGCCTCCGACTTCTTTCACGTCTGTTTCATTAACACAGTTGAATCAGACAGCTCAAGTGTGAACCGTTTTCATTTTCAGTCACTCGCAACGGCAATGGCTAGAAACATTTTGAAGAATCACATAGTTTGAGTGACTCTTTGATAGGACTTCAAGAAATGCACAAATCACTTTTCAACACAGTTTGTAATGTTCAGTGAAAACATGAAGGCTGTTTAAGAATGGGAAAAGAACAGCCAAATCAGCCAACCATCTCTGGCTGCACTTACGTCCACCTTTTGTTAGTTAAAAGCGCTCATTCTGTCTGATGGTCCTGTATACATGAAAAGATTGGAAAAAGGGCGCATGTTTATTTTACTAAGTCAACATTCCGAAAGTGGAGCGTGATTTATTTAAGGAGTAAGAAAAAAAAAAACAGAGAAAAGGGAAAAAAATGGGGGGAAAAAAAAAGACTAAACCATCCATGGGCCTCGCCTGGGTTAGACCTCCAGAGTAGACCTAGTGTTAGGAATTCTGTTGTTTATATAAACTGTAATCTTTTCCATTCCAAGTCAGGGGTTGGAAAGGGTGGCTCGTTCTAAGAGGGGCCGCTGAGCTTGTTCTCCTGTTTATTCAGTGTCCCACAGCCAGGAGATGTTTACAGCAATGTATTTATGCTACTCCCCAGCTAGAGGGCCAGACCTCTCTCTCTTTCTCTCTACTTCTAAACAGGACCTCCCACCGTGAATGCCCCAGTGCTGGCACACTGCTTGCACCAAATGGTTTGCTCCAATCCCCAACCCCCAATCTTTCCTCCGGGCTTTACCACTGTCCTAAGGCAATCTGCTATAACAACCCCCTGCAGTTTCCTGGAGACCCAAAACACACTTGCTCTGTTTCCAAATTATTCTTTGGTGCAAAAAGTGGGTGCCTGAAAAACGATCAACATTTTTAATTTTCAACATGAAACTATGTTGTACTAGAATCTCTAAGCCATTTTAATGTTATGGGTCTGTTCGAGGCGGATCTCAAGGTTGTGGTTTTCTTTCAGCAGAGCCTAGATCCAGTTGGAAAAAAAAAAAGCTTTTTGACGTTTTTTTTCTTTCTGTGAAGCAGGCATTAAACCACGCAGAAATGCTGCTCAAATGCATTGGCTAGAGGGAGTTCACAACCAAATGATTGGACAGTTGACATCCTCCTCGCAATCAGGGTGGGAAAAACTGTGAGCAAGTGTGTGCATGTTGAGTCACTGCGCAGTGGGTTGTATATTTACATGTTTACAAGCAGCTGCTGCACTCCCTTGATGTTTCCTCCATTTGTTGTGCATTCAAGCGGCTCAAGGATGTTTGTAAGAGTGCTGTGGTGGTCTAAAGGGGAGTTAACATCCAGACTGACAACGCCAGGTGATAAGGAGGCAAACGTTACCACCTGTATCCTACAGCTACATGGACAACTGTCTCCCTGCCCACCACCATTTTGAAAGTCAGCATATGGGCTGACCTCAGAGACCCGCCTGAAAAAGTGTCAATCACTCACCTCATGATGAAGTCAAATTCAGAGCCGGCGAGCATGAGCACTCCCAGCAGAGTAGAGATGGCGCCGTCAATCACAGGAGCGAACATATGCTCCATAGCCACGGCTGAACGGGTGTTCCTGTCCCCAATGGCAGTCAGGAAACCCTACAATGTGGAAAATAGAGAGATTGAATCTGAACTATTTGATTTTATTGGCAGAAATACAAATACTGATGATTGACTGTGCAAGATGGCCTTACCAGTGCAATGTGCACAGTAAACTCCACTCCAATACCAACGGAGGCTATAAGGATGACGACAGGAATGGCGCTCAGTTTAATACCAATTAAGCCCATGATGCCAAAAAGTTCCACTGTCATCATGGCCAAAATAAAAACCTGTGGAGTAGAAGACAAAATCATGTTAGCAGTTACATCACAATGAACCATGAATATGGAAATAACACTAAATGAATCACAATGCAAGAATGGGACTCACTGGACCAAAATCCTCTACATTTCACTGTCATCTGCCTTGAGTCTCAGATTACATAATGACTATATCCTGACCTCTCCCTGTGTTTTGTCAATTTCAGGGCTAGGGAAATGAGTAAGAATATGATAAAAAAGCATAAGGACCATCCTGCTATCGCTTTCCTGGTGCAGTTTAGTTCTCATTGCTTTCCTACTCAGGAGAAACAGTTTTTCTATAAATTAAATAGGGCACTTGGTTAAGTCTTTGCCCTGAAAACCTTTGATGTTGGCAGGGGTTCCAATTTGGTCATGCTTAAATTGGAGATGGTAAAACCCATTTTACTGCGGCCACATATAGGCTGTGAAACTGAAGAGGACAGACCTGGTTTTGAGTTTAAAAAAGCAAGTGCAGTAAACTTTACTTTATCATTTAAATAAATGCCATAGGCTTTTACAAACAAATGAGTCTGACATAGTACAGCTAAACCAGAAATACATGTCAACCAAGGCCAATGGCCACTTCTAGTTCCTTGCCTCTTCATGATGAGCTACAAACCCCACCAGCTTGTGTGAATCACCTCCTAGCCCATGAACTAACTCACCCACTCACTACCCCCACTACACTCAGTCCCTGATGGATGGGTTTAGCAGGCCAAGGTCGTGACTGGGCAGATCTGTCCTGTCCCCAAATTTCTGGACAAAGGCAGTTGGAAGTAAAAGCCTTTAGGAGAGCTTTGCATTTCTTCTTTAGAAAGTCTTGCTGCACCCATTTGAATGACAAAAGAGATGAGGGGGAGAGTCCGTATGTGTGTGACTGTGTGTATATATGTGTGTATGCAAGCAGCACCCTCTAGACAACCCGCCAAGGCCCTCCCCAGAAAACTGCCCTGGTGGCAAAGTTATTGAGCTGTGTTGAGGGGATCAGGGGGAGCAAGAGAAATAAGAGAATAGGGGAAGGGGCTAAAAAAAAAAGGAGTTAGAAATGGATTAGCGTGAGAGGAAGGCAGACTTACAATGATGCCTGCGGTCCATGGGTTGAGCAGGAGGATGGCGCACACCAGGAAGGTGCAGGCAAGAACTACGCTGATGGACAGCAAGAACCAGTGGCGCAGACCAATGTACTGTTCCCAGAACAAAAAGGGGTAGCCGTTGGGATAGTTCTGGATTCCCTGACGCATAAATTCCTCGCAAACTGTGCGGACACTCTCAATGGCTTCAATGAAGTCTGAGGCTTGTCTGAGGCCATTAAGGTAGAAAGGAAACTGAGCAAACTCTAGAGGCTCTGCCGCAGGGACTGAAAGAGAGAAGAGGTAATGCTTTTGAAACATGCATAAATATGACAACCTTTCTAATATCATTGTCTTTGTGTTTACTTACTGCGAAGGTTCTCCCCAGTGGTGTCGTACTTATCATGGATCCACTCCCGAGGATGGGGGTAAAAGTTGGCTTGGGAGGCAGCGTATCCTAACGGATCATTACTAACCCATACTGTCAGGTAGATGTAAAAAACCTCTGGTGGAATGAGACCCTCCTCGTCCACCAGGCGGCGGGAAGTAAGCTTTAAAAGTGTACACAAAACGTGTAAATGTAAGTTTTGGGATAGATGCAGAATTTTAAATGGGTATTTAAATTGAATGCTCCAATAGTTGACCACACACCTGGCTGTAGTTAAAAGGTTCTTTTTTAGAGCCAGTTTGTATGAGGAGCTTGTAAGCCAGCGCTCCATCCTCTGTTCCATTGCGATAGCTGTCATAGGTGATTCTGCCAGCTTCCCAATCAGCATCAAATGTAGCCTGCAGACCTACATGAAGCATGGATGGGTACAATTAAAACCTCTGTGAAAAAAGCTGTTCAAAACAATCCTACTTTTCACAATTCAGTAAGCTATGACAGAGGATTGTTAAAATTGCTCCTCCCTTAGAAAGGGGGGAAAACTTGGGTCAGATTTAATGCCAATCCACATGCACAAACAGGCGTATAAAACAAAAGTACCCCTCCCCTTGCTGGGTTCTCCATCTTTCTGCCTGGTGCTGAATAAATGTGTGTGGGCTGAATAAACTAACCAGAGAAAGCCTTTCGTGCTCTCCAAATTACAAAGTCTGGCAACAGCTGAAAAACAGTTTCCACAACCATTCTGTAATTACAGAGATCTCCTCACAAGAAAAGGAAATAGCATAGGGGAGAAAGAGAGAGTCTTTCAACTACCTCCAGTTTCCACAGCCTTTCAAAATAAATAGCTTCTTTTCAATTCACTGGGTTTTAGTTGTGGATTCACCTCACAGTTAAGCTCTCAATACAAACTAATGTGAGCAGAGAGGTCACAAACAGTCAGAGATAACCCATGACCCTCCCGTAATCTTTTCTATGTCCAGGTGGGTAAAACACAAAAGCAGATGACAGAAGTGAACTTTGACTGAACTCTCAGTTTCACCTTTAGGGATAAGAGCATTTGCTACACAATAAGTAAGCACCGCTAAACATTATAGTTTGTGGCATTTTTCACTATAGCTATGATTCATATTTACTGATATTTTGTAGATACTTATATACCCTTATCTATAAACAACAATATGGTACAAGACAAAAGGTATGAGCTGATTTTTGCAGACATAAAATAAGGAGTAAAAATGGTAGCAAGATCTGCTAAAAAATAAAACTTACCTTTGAGCCAGTCCTGGAAGTAGTGCAGCCACATTCTGGGAAGTTTGTGATTGCTATCCTTAACTACATATTTGACAGAGTTGAAGGCATTGTGAAGCTGAAGAAGCTGTCTCTGAGAACGGGCATAGTCAAAGCCATCCATGGTAACCAGGTACATGTTATAGAAGGAGAAGTATTTAAACTGGGCATTGATAAAGTCATACTCCTTTGTGTCTCTGGGGACAATATCAGTCAAGTAGAGTCCATCATGAACCATTGTGGTACCATAGAGGCTGAGGCTCAGAAGAGCCACAAAAACGACAACCACCACAGTCTTAGTTTCGGGCTTTAACAACAGAGGTGCGTACTTTTCCCGTGCAAAGTTTGACAGATTCCAACGAAAGAAGGGCAAAGGCACACACTCGTGCCCTTCTTTGGGCTCCTCCACCTGGGCTAGAAGGTCTCTGGTGGAGCTGGAGGTGGTGAACAGCTGGGAGTCATAAGGGTCCGCGGTCGGAGTGGGTGTGGATAGGACCATGGATGGAGGACTTGTGGAGATCTGGGAAGTGGGTGGCAGAATGGTGACAATATGCTGACCAGCTGCATCACACTGGGTGAATGCCTGCACAGTGGTGGTGATGTGGGTGCTGGTGGTTATAGTGGAGCCAGTGTAGGTGGGGGTGGATGGAGCGTGCTGGTGGTTGTCGTTAGCATCTGAGAACTCCTGAGGCTGGATCTGGATCACCCGCGATGAACAGGGGCTGGAAGAAAAGAAACATATAAATGAACATTTTGAGTACCGAAGGCTTTGGCATAATTTAAATGGCTGGAATAAAGTAAGGGCAGCGCCCTAGTTACCTGTAGAAACAGCAGAGGATGTCCAGTCTTTTGTCCTCCCGCCTGTGCAGGTCTAAGCTCAGAATGGCAGGGAAGATCAGTAGAACCATGGCAAAGTTAAAGACAACCACAATAGCTGCCTGAAATAAAGAGTAGAGAGAAAGAGAGACTTCAGGATAAAGTCCAAGTCTTTTCGTTCGTGAATTCTACGCTGCCACCCGACTCCACAGCTGCTGTCTGAACTTGAGAAAAAACATTCTGCATTCAGGATCCCTCGCTGTTTTAGTGCCTCGGATTGAATCCCAGAAAGTAAAATATGCACCCTAAATCAACCAGCAACCCCCTCCCCATCACTCCACAAATAGTCAACAATCCAAGGAAAGGGGACTCTCAAGGTCACTGCGAGTCTGAGCAGAACCCCCCCAACTCCGCCAGCCTCAGACAGACATTATATTCTGTATCATTACAGTGCAGACCACCCAGGGTTAGCCTGGGGAGATCAGAGAAGCACAGTCTGATGGCTGGGTGATATACTGATATATTCACTCATCTCATTACCTCTCTCTCTTGGATGAGGGGGTTTGGCCATAAAATAAAGAGAGAATGCAAGAAAGAGCAACAACAAAGGCCATCCTCACTTTCAATTAACTTTGCTCGTTTTTTAAAGCCAACTTTCACTGCCCTTTTCAGACAGTCAACGCCCCTGCCAGTCTTTCTCAATGGACATCACAGGGTGCAACGGTTGAGGACATGTACTCACACACAAAATACAAACTCTTACCTGAAGTGAGAAGGCCCGGAGAGCAGGAATAGGCACTAGGGCAGCCATGAAAAAAGCAATCATGTTATTGATGGAGGTGAGAGCCACACTGGTGCCAGTTCTTCTTAGGCAGTCACCTGTCCTCTCCTATGGAGAGATTTGGCAAATAATGAGCCATGATGTTCAAAAACAACAACAGAACATTTTCATCCCCCAGAAGCATATTTATGAGATACGTGCCTTGAACGGGATGTTGGATCTGGTCTCTGTGAAGGAATGAGCCAGCAAAAACATGTCATCAACTCCAATGCCCAGGGCCAGGAATGGCAGCACCTGTGGAGGAACGCACAGTTCTGAGTTACAGCCAAGCCCTGAGGCTGAGTGTGAATTTAAGACGTTTAGGTGTGTATTTACTTGTGTGGTGGCGGCATTGAAGGACAATCCCAACAGCGAGCACAGACCAAGTCCTGCAGCCACAGACAGAGCAACTAGAAGCACTCCAGCCAGCCCTACAGCACCCTGAGACTTAGCACAGTCCCAGCGCAGCATGGTCACGCATGCGTATGCCAGCTGTGCACAGAGAGAGACACATGTAAGGGAATAGCTCCACACATATGGAGACACGCTCATCACATTTCCATTAGCCTTAATTAGAGTTGCCACAGTAATGGATGTCTTACCATGAGAAGATAACCACCTGCCACCCTGATTACACTGACGTCGGAGAAGGACTTCATGATGTCATTAAGAGTAGTGGTAGAGAAGGCGTAAACGTTGGAGGAAGAGTTCTGAGGAATGCTCCCATGGACAACCTAGACACAAAACCACAGTTTTAAACAGCAAACCAAAGAATGCAACTAAAAATGTCTGTATTTGGACTGAAAAGAGCATATATCCATGGGTCATGAGGCTTGTGACTGGCTGTAATTTAATAAAATTTATTATGAGCAAAGTTGCTTAACCTAACATTGTGTGTTTTGAATGAACTTGTGCACTCATTGCGGAACAGAACAAATCTTGAATTACTTTTCTGACAAGCCAAACAAACATTAATTTTTCCCCTCATCAACCTTGTATTTTATCCTAATAACATAGCACGAGACCCTATGAAGCTTGACAAGCAAGAAATAATGAGCACAGATGCCAGAGGGCAGAGGTCAGATGGATCAGATGAGATCACATGGTCTCTCAGGCTACTCCATCAGCACCCTGAATGGCGACAACCTTAAGGGGAAAGGAATACCTCTGCATTTTGTTTTTACAGTGCCCTATCCCCCCCAACCTCTCCTGACTCCACCTCCCTTACTCTTGCTCTCTTTTTGAGGCAGCAGACATTACTGGAGGCTCTTCTCACTCTATAATTCCCCCTCTCTCTTTCTCTCTTTCAGTGAGCACGCTGGGTGTCAGTTATCACAAAAACAGCTTGTTCCTATAACTGGGAGTCTGTCAGTGGCCTCCTAGGAGGACTCCGTTTACTAGGCAGCTGAGGATTGATGGAATTCAGGCAGACGTTGCCATCCACTGGTCTAAGGAAAACAACCCTCTTGCACCACTTGTGACCTCCTGTGCTCTTTTTACCTTTCCACCCCAGCTGGGCTGAAACCATTCAGACCTCACAAAGTGATGTGTGGGTGTGTTTGGAAACAGGAAATTACCTCAACGAATTTCCTCTGCCAGGACTCCAAGATGGCAGTGGCCTTGTCCTCATTCCAGTTGATGTCATGGATCTCATAGTCATCTTTAAAGTGCTCATAGAGCTGTTTGGGACTCATGAGGAGGAACATGGTCTGAAGAGCCTCCGCACTATACAGGAAAATACAGAAGGCTTAGTGAGACATGAATGTACAAACAGATTGTGTTGCAAAGTGATAATAATAAGACGTTAAATAGTGATAATTTATAGTAATAATAAATAGTGAAATGATGGGCTTGGGCTTCTATAAATGATCATAACACTTCCACCGAGATTATAACAATATTCTAATGCTGGGCAAAAGGCAAATATACCGCTCTCTGCAGAGACTCTCATTTATTGAAGATTAAACTGCGCATTGAAAATACACACATAGGATTAAATTACAGGTGTCAAATACTTCTGCTCTTGCTTTTAGTTTACCTACAGTTTGTTTACTTTGTATCATATGTTACTTGTTTCTGTTCAGCGTGTTTTCATTTTTCCCAACTCTGCATTTCTGAACTGCCCATAGGTTATGTGGCTGTCCATCATGTTTAATTGGTCTTTCCTATACTGGGGTCAGAGGTGGAAACTGATCCCTCTTCATGTAAGGAATTCCTTGGATGTGTGAGGTTATTAGGAGTCAGAAAGATTCCTCCCTCTCTCCATCTCTGTCTCTTTTTGGTTTTCTCTCTTACTTTCTCTCTTGTCAGGGCCTCCTAAGAGAGGCCCACCCACATACCCCCTCCTCTTGACTCTCCTTCTTTCTTTCCCCCTCTTTCTCACCTCAACAAGGCATTCTGGGAGTCCTTTACTCTTTCACCCAGGATCAACTCCTCCTGCCAGTGCATGAACTTCTTGGAGAAACCATGGCAACCACCCTGAAGTTCAGCAGCAATGTCGGGGACCTAAATAAAACATAGACCACACAATTAACACAAGCGTATAAATTCCGGACTCATATTAATAAGACATTGTCATTTGCATTACAAAACTGTACTCACCTGTCGTGGGTCCTTATTAGGGGTACTGTGAGGGCAGTCTGTGTCATTGGGATCCAAGCATGGGCGGTTCATATAGGCATGGCCCACCTGAGCCTTATCTAGCATCTCTCGGAAACCCTCTAGAGATGTAAACTGGCTCAACTCCTCCATTAGCTTGAGGGGGTCCAGATTCATCCACTGAATATCAGGCATGCCTCTACAAGAAGAAACACAATAAACTAAATTGAGACATTTCAATTAAGTTAGTAGACTAAATGTGTCAATTGAATGACTTTTTTCAAACAAACCCCGTTCCCCTTCCCTGCTACTGCTTCTTCGAGCTTGCCGGCACCAGTCCCTCCCTGGTTGTGGCGGACTACAGATGCCGTATAAAGTAGCGTTTATTATCCTGTTACACGGAGGGGCATAATGTGCCGACGGTCTACAGGCTTCTGTCTCTTAACTTTGTGCATCGAGTCATAATGATTACCTCTGCCTCTAAAACATCTTGATAAGGATGGAGGCGGGCAGTGGGAATGCTGAGAAGGGCTGTGCCGACTGTCTTGAATGTTGCTTTGAGCCCAGTGTTCTCAACGCCTTAGCCTGCAGGTTTTAATCTATCATCTCTCACTCAGTGGGTATTGAGAAAGTGGACTGTTGTTTATTGATGTGCCACAGACTAATTCTCTAGGTGAACTGGAATTACAGTTGGATTCTTTTTTAACATCTCTTTTAACATCAACATTCTTTTTTAATTCTGATTTACAAGGGAAGGGTGATTTTGGGAACACTCACAACCTCTAACTTGTAACATTATTTCATTATTATGGCAATGAAAATTAGTATATATCACAAGGGGGAAAAACATTCCAAATCAACACCTATGTAATTAAAAAAAAAAAAGTAAAAATGTCAAAGAACCCAGAGTGATACCCCCTGAGTGAAAGAGGGGCCTTTCATCGTGATGAGTATTTGTGGGTAAAGAAGAATAAAAGTGAATAGTGTCCCAACTCCAGGCCCGATCTCACTCTAATAACTCATGAAGAGCAGCTTCAAATAAAGCTGGTCCTCTCCCATTCCCACATACCAAGCGCCTTTGCTCCTGCTTGCAAAGAGAGTCTCCTTTATCTCCTATTTTTTGCTTGAGTGAACCGGCCTGGGCCCTTTTGTTTTTCCATAGATTGCTGCTCTTTGTTCCCTCAAGTTTTTTTTTCTCCCTCACTCACTCTCTCCCTCCCTTTCTCTCTCTGTCTCTCTCTCGCTCTATTCCCTTTAGATGAAAAAAAAACAGCTGAACTGAAGCGGAAGCCTGAGAGGACATTAGCCTCAGTGGCTAACGCAGGCTCTCTTCATACATGTCCAAATAGAGAATAAGTTAAAAAAATTTTACAGGCCAGTCATGGTTCTCAGAAAACCTGGGAATTAGTCAACCTAAGCTGATGAAAGAAAAAAAAGCCAATGAGAATTGACAGAATCAATCTTAGCCAACTGAAACCAATTTGCATCCTACATGGCAAAGAATACAACATGGCTTTCAATTTTCCAACAACAAAATATTAAAGAGATGTTAAAGTGAAAGTGATGTAAAAGAGAAGTGTAAACGACATTTTCCAACATCCAAAGTTAATTTTCCCTATTTTTTTAACCCTCTTTCTCTCTCTGGGCCCACGACTTGAATAATGCCCATTTTATTTGTTGGACAACTTACAGCTCCAAGCCTGGGCGATTACCATGAGAATGCACAGTGTTACCCAGTGCTGACAAAGCCGGGCCCCCTCCAGGGCCCCCTCACTGATGGACACTCACTCGTAAACTGAAATAATGCTTACCATTGTCTGAACCAAAGGCTCCCCTAACCCCCCACCCTTCCCTCCTACCCACCCAGTAGCAGTCATCTCTCTCCCTCCCTCTCTGTCTCTGTCCCCTTTCCGTAAGGGCTTCTTCAGGCTGGGGGATTGGGTGGTGGGACAGGGGTGCAGGATTAGAGATTGTCCTGTAAAGCCCCCTCACCACACTGTTGACAGCTCAAGCCACACTGACGACGGAACCAGGCTTCAGCTTATCAACAGACTAAATAGAGCTTTTGCTAGGGGCTTGATGTCAGAGTTTGTCGCAGCCAGCACCGTTTTGGTTGAAGGTAAAGGCCAATTGTTATAGGAGCGTGTGTTATAACAAGGAGGGGGGTCAAAAGTTTCAGAGCTATAGTTCAAGCACAGTACCTTGTTTAATTCTGGTCTCTAAAGTTTAGATATATTTATAACGGTCCAGTGAAGCTACATGTGACTTCATCAGAGATAGGTGGTTATGTATTACATAAGAATATGCAAAAGGCTTACGGTAAATAGGCAGAGCCTCCTTGCAGCTTAGAGCCTTCCCAAAAGCAGTCCAAAGGAGTCACAATCATACAGGGGAAAAGTTTGTCAATCATCTGCAAAGAAATAGAGTATAATCTTTAGTAAAACAGATTTCATGGCACAGAACAAAAAATAGCTTACGTTAAGTTGAATAAACACTATAATAGCCGTGTAAAGCACAAAGCAAACAGTAATAAGAAAATTTTTATGAAACAAGCCAAAAATTGCATAATAAAAACATGCTTACCCTCTCAATCATGACATTTTCTATAATTGGGACTCCGGATTTGAAGCAAATTTTATTAAGATCCCAAGATCTGTGGGTAGAAATTGTACAACCACATATTAGAAGACTGGTCCTTGTGTTTATAAGTGTTTGAAATTCCCTGTAATCCTTCTGGGGGTTGTACTTACTTTCCATAAAGAGACACTTGAACTTTGCTGGCTGACACAGCAGCCTCAAGGTGGAGCAGCAAAGCCTCCTGGGTAAGAATATTGTTTCCTTCCTGTTTGGGTGTCTGTATGAGCATCTGTGAGGTGAACACTGACTCCTCTCCCTGCTTCTCTTTTGTGTAGCGTAGCTCCTTGCTCACCCGACTGCCAGCTGAGAAAGAGAGACAATAACGTTTGTTATTTTCAAATGTTCAAAAAGGAGACAACTATATGTCAGAGACACAACAAGTAAGAGGAATAATATGGTTAATGGTCACAAAGCAACAAAAGAATCACGGTCCTCACACAGAGGTTAATGGCATAATTAAACCCAAATTAAATGCATTACAGTTCTCCTTCCCCTGTGTATAATCCAGTTAACCCCAGAAACAGATGTGTGGATCAGATGTGTGTCTGTAGCACACTAAAAGGTAATAATAACCATGACATGGCCCACACTTCCACACAAGGCTATCAAACAAGGCTTTTGCACAAAATCCTCCATAAATTCTCCAGTGTGGCTGACTTAAAACTGACAGAAACGCTTTCCCAGTCTTATCTTGCCACCACAAGTTTAGCACAGACTGTAGTTTCTGAAAGTAAGGTTGCTCAAGACAGTAGGTCTTGATCTACAGGTCACCATGTCTGACCCAAGATGTGAGCAGTTAATGAAAGGAGAGAGCAAGGCAGACGAGCACAGGCAGAAATGCTGTTCATGTGGTATGTTGAGACGGGATGAAAAGCATCAAAGAGCGCAGAGGAAACTTCGTAGTCCAGCCCCCTAATTAATGGAGGCGGTGGTGAAAAGAGAACGCGGGGTATCTGCAGCCATGCCAAATGCACATGAAACGCACCGGCCCAGATCAGAGCCTGCCCGTCTGCCCCTCCACATCCCAATACATGATGACAAGCCTGCAGTGGCTGGCTGAGCCCACCGAGCCACTTTTCTCCCCGGCACATCTCGCTGCCTGCCTTAGTTAACTGAGAGAGGGAGTGGAAGAGAAAGAGACACAGAGAAACAGAAAGAAAGAGAGGGGTACTGTTTCTGTCAGGGGTAGCCCACAGCTTCATAAGTGGCTTAGAGATCCTATAAGAACAATCCTTTAACACACATCAAAGGTTTTGTTTAATGAAAGAAAAAGCTGAGCAGAAACGAAACAAAAAATAATAATAATTGCACCGCCAATATAAATACCATGTGACCTGCCCTGAAGCTTACGACTTGCATGCTAATGTTCAACCTCCTGCTTCCATTCATGCAGCTATCTGACATGCAGGTTACGTAAACACATTACTTCAAAAAATGTGGCGGGCTGAATCTGAAAGCCGTTTCCCTTTGCAAAATGCAAACACGTATTTGTGTCGATCTACAGACAGCATGTTCATATTTAATGCATTCAGGCATCTGCAGGAATTGAGCTCCAATCCTTGGGCCTGTAATTACAGGGGCTCCTGAAGTAAATTATAGCTATTTGTGTCTGGTTCCTCCCATCTGGACCACCCAGCTAGAGGCCCGAGTGGGCCCCGCCGCTCAGTCACCGCTCCACTCAGCCACCCTCCAGATGGGAGCTTTGCTCTGTTCTCTCAGCTCGCTGCTGCCGTACACTTAAAGAGACAGGCACGCAAATACTTTCACAGCCAGAAACGCACCACAGAAAGGGGGAAAGGAACTGTGATGCACAAGAGTGATCTGTGATGTACATTTGAGATTCTCTGAGAACTGTCAAACACAGAGGCCTGGCGGATTTTCAAAGCACTAATCTTTGCTTTGAGTTGCTGGGACAGAAACAGGGTAGAGGGGTTTGTGATTATGAAAGCTTTTACTTTTAAAAAAACTCCAAATGAGGGCAGCCTAAAGGTGTTTTGTGATATTGATCCAGCAGACTGCCATGCAGAGGGCGGGGTGACGGATCCGGCATGTGTTTAGAAGAAGGAGAGGTGAAACCGTGCATTTGGTCTTGTGAGAACAGAGCCAGCGCTGTTTAGAAGTCACGTTTATTGCAGGCTCAAAATCTTTATTTCAAATGTAGGCTAGCTGTGCGGCAAATGTGCACATAATACAAGATTTTTCATATGAACAGTCGAGCTGATTGACAAGAAGACTGAAGCGAAAAAGTCAAGACGATGTTTCAAAACTAAATGCAAAAGCACCTTAATGAACATTTTGGATTTTGAAAAGCCTGTGGACTTCTGCCATCAATCTATAAGTGATTATTCTATTGCATTTACATTTGTTTCTTATTTATTTGGTTCCAAGGTTTTTGCTGATTTTTGTTTTATTTAAACTGTATATTTTTATAATTATTTGTTCCTCATTCTTTAGGTCAACTGATTTTTAGTTTTGTAGGCCCTACCTATTTCAACTTTGTGTAAGTTTTTTGTTATTTAATATTAGGCATACAGCAAGATGTATTTTGTTGTTGCTTGAATTAAATTCAAGCAACTGATGTCGAATTGCCGCTAATTTAAAAATGAAAGTAAAATGCGCAGCAGAGTTATTTTTTTAATTAGGATATTTAAAAGCAAAGGTAAGTGAGGGAAAACTCAAACTAACTAAACTAAAACCAACAACCTGCTTGTTGTCAAATTGCCACAAATTTAAAAGTGAAAGTAAAAAAATAGATTGTTGCGTGCGATTGTTGCGGGATCTGCCAAAATGAGGTGCTGTACCGGATTTCGGAGATGCCGGATCCGGCTTGTTCCGGCACAAAATAAGCACTCCTCTCTCCCAAGCCGAGACCCTCCTTTCTTTGTTGTCCTTCATTTTTCACAGCCTTGGGGGTGACATCACCATCACGGGCCAATTATCCATGAGGAGGGTCTGACCAATGTTCCCCAACATAGCAGGAAAGAAAACCAGCCTCAGTGTCTTGCAGATTAGATAGTTCTGCAACTGCAAATACTCGTAGCACATAAAAAGGTAAAAGCTGAAGCTAATCTACAGTCTGCCCTCACTGGCTACACAATGGTAGCCAGCTTCAGCAAGCCTGTCCCAAGGTCCCACCCAGGAGCAGACCAGCAAAATGAGCTGGTGTGTGAGGGGGTTCCCTCCCAGTGGGCAGTATGGAAAGTGACATGTAATTAACTATGAAGAAGAAGCCCCCTGCTCCCCAGTGTCACCCCGCCAGTGGACCCTGTCAGCTCCAATCTCACTCATGTCCACCCTCGCTTGGCCTATGCAATGCTCCGCAACGCATTGCCCATAGCTTCCTGAACTGAAATATAGTTACAATTACCATAATGATGCATGAAGGGGAGCCAGAAAAGACTGAATGAGACAGGAGAAGAAAAAAATGGCATAATAAAGATACTAAGAACTAATTACAACAAGGATCATGCTAAATTAATCTAATTTAAAGACTATGGAAAATTACGCAATCGCTGTCTATGAATTTAGGATTTGCCTGTGGCGCAGTAGCAATGAGC
Organism: Enteromius unitaeniatus; assembly: GCA_032359435.1. NCBI lineage: Eukaryota > Metazoa > Chordata > Actinopteri > Cypriniformes > Cyprinidae > Enteromius > Enteromius unitaeniatus. Next base: position 11,856,432 of record JAUMHI010000034.1, read on the forward strand.
AGCAAGTTCTGAAACCCAGTGCTTTCTCCATTAGGACAGGCCACCTTCAAAGTGTTGTGGGCCAGATTAGAGGGATTAAGAGGCTTCTGAAAGGACTCACGCTGTTCTGGAGGAAGTCCCACAAGGAAGAGTGCTGAAAGAGACATTTTTACCTGTTTTCACCACCCAAGTAAACCCAAGAGCTCAGATGCACAGTTGGGTGCCAGTCCGTGCCCATGCACACACACTCTCCCATTCGTGTTTTCACTCTCTTTTTCTGTTTCCCTTTTTCTCCCACACACATTAGTATATGAAACCACCAAGAACAAAACAAGCTGGTGCAGCTCTTTTGCCTTGGGTCCGTCAAGACCCCATAATGTCCATTCCAAGTTCTTTGTTTGATTTTTTCTTCCTCTTCTTTCCAGACACATTATGTAGACGAGAAGGATAGATTTGGCTCAAGTGCAAATCTTTTTAAACATTTCAGCTTCACTGCAACTCTCAATCACAAGTAGTCTCAATGGCTTGACCATGACTGAGAGAACCACCCCATCTCCCACGAATACAGTGGCAGATGGAGACTGCTCCACCTCTGCCTCTATGAGCGCTAACTCAAGGCCACCAAGAGACTCAATACAGGTCTTTGTCACCCTCATTTTCACTCACTTTCAGTTGTTTCCCAACAAACAGGCAGAAAAATAAAGAGAGAAACTCACTACAAAAGCAATTGGATCTGGATTTCTCCCAGAGAATAAAATAATGTGAGAGGGAGGAAGGGCTAGCTTATCTTTGTGTGTGAAATGCATAACCACACATGCATGTCCCCCTGTATATCTTTCTGAGGTAACTGACGGCCTACTTAAAAAAAAAACAAATAACATACATATCATGCATCATAACTCTTAAGCTAGCAGGTAAAAAAAATATTAAAAACCAATCAAGTTGCCTAAAACTAAGCTTGAGCTAGCACCTATTCAGACCTGATACTTCTGTCAGCATTGACATAAATTTCCACCGGTTCTGGCATTTAGGTCCTGGCCATTTCCATATGTATAGCCTTCCCTGTACTAATTATGCTAATCAGCCCTAGTGTTGGCTGCTGTGAAAAATACCCACATTAGGCACTCCACTGGCTGCTAATGCAGCTTAATGTGTGGTTGAAACATACATTCATCCCATGGTGAAAGGCAAAATTTTTCCACGTTGCTGGTTTCATTCAAACTGGAAATGAATTTATTGAGCCCAGAAACCATTTCTTTTCCACCACGTACCAAGAAAATGTTTTTTTGCCCTAACCAAAAGGACAAACTGTTGAGAAGGACAAAAAGGAGACCCCCCCCCTCTTCAAAAAAGTGACCAGTTTTGTTTTTTTTAAAGCACGTATCAAAGAAAATTACCCTCATTGGACTGAATTTAAGAAATACTGTCTGAATCGGGCAGCAAGAGGGGCAGCTTCTTGGGGGTCTGGTCTCCTTCTGCCTCCGCTGGCGTTGTTCTAGTAACATTAGCTTAAGAATATAAACAGAAAGGTGTACCCTAGCACTTTCGCCATTGAGTTAGACCTCAATTTGCCTCTCTGATCATGCCACCAACGTCAATGAGACACGTTTACAACCTAGACATAAAACATGTTCTGTTGCTGCACTGACAACCGCTGAAACCGCATCATGCCCCTAACCAATAGACAAGTCCACGGCCAAACAAACTGATTAGGTGTAGAGAATGAAAACCCTGGCAAAGTGATTGAAGCCTTGATTGGCAATGCTCTGATTTGGGTTAGAAAGTTGCTCAACTTTGAGAAGGGATGCATTCAGTTCATATGGCTGTTCTTGAGTAATGGGGGCTGGAAGGCCGGCCTGTGTGGAGGTGGGGGGTGGAAACGGGAGGTTGAAGTAAACATTTTCAACTGACCCAGGTTGACTCTGGCCTTGTTTGTACTTTCTACTGGTGAGGTCTTAGTCTCAGCAGCTAGGGTTTATTTATGTAGCTGGGGTACTGCGGCTTGCCATTCACCTCCAATAATGCTTCATAGAGCTTGCTTTCTCTCGAATTCGGCACCAGGACTGGAAGACTGTGTATTTTCTAACGAATTATTGCATTTACCTTGCATTTCATTTTTGTTTAGATAACTTCTCCTAAAACTGAAAGGTCCACATGTGTCTGTAAATCCTGGACTTGTGCAGGCTCCTTCTGTCTATGTGCATGTGGACAAGGTCATTCATGCAATGTGTATATGTTCTGTATTCCACTCTTCTGCTGCCTGGTGGCTTCATACAACTCAAGCGGGTCTGCTACCCAGATATCCCTGCACGCATTTGAGTAATGTTTGTACAGCTTGTCTGTGTGTACAAGTCTGTCAAGCACACCAAAATCGTGTCAAAACGGATGAGAAAAATTAAGTTACGACTGTATATGAGTACATAAACATGTCCGTCTGTTTGAAAAAGTTTGCCGTTTGTTTAGCCCGGCACACATTTTTGCAATGACCGTTAAATGCCAACAATCCTTTTGGGAGGCCAGCATTACTCAAGCATATAATCACATATCAAAGTCTGCTTTTTTGCCCCACACAGATAGGCAAGTCATCACTGACAAATCTTTCCTCATCCTTCACTATAAAGAAGCTCAATCAAATATTAAAATCCACATAATTAAAACAAGATGTGGTACTGCTCGGTTTGGTGTCAGAAACCAGATGAAATAACTCGAGCTCCTTTGAAAACACAACTTTCTCAATCTTTTCTCCCCCTCTTTTAATTCTCCAAACAAATTCCCCTCTGCAATCCGACACTGCACATAAGGAGCAAACACGAAATCCAGAGCAATTTAAGGGTGTAAATGTTAGAATGTTTTTTCGCTCACCAGCCCCCAAACCGTCATCCTACATTTCATTTTATCACCTCTTCTTCCTGCTAAAAAAATAACACTTTCCCAAGAATTAACCCACGACTTAAAGAGGTAGCTCAGCTAAAAAACTGTGTCTATACAATAAAATTAAGTCTGACTTTCATTGTATGGACAACATTTCCTTTAAAATTCAGAAGAAGAAAAGTCATGCAGGTTTGGAATGACAAAATGCCAATTTACATCATTTTCACTTAAGTCTTTAACTATACTTTTTAAACTGCAAATCATCACACTCTGGAATCTATAGAAAACATACAACTTACACTTTCTATAAAACATAGGTTAGACTGGGTTAGATAAATATCTTTGATAGCTCCTACTGTTCATAGAAGGTTTTGTGCCACAACTTCCAAAACACAGCATTTCTAACAGGGTGCCTAAACTCGTTTACTAAGCTGTTGGTTCGTTTTTATAAGGCACCTAAACACAAGGTCGCTGATTTTCGCACATCATTTCATGGAAGGCGGAAGCAATTACAAGTGGCCCGGGTGGTCCCCTAGGACATGGACACTTGGTGGCCTGGGTGACATTTGGGTGGGGGCTAGAGCAGAGGTGAAGAAGGGATAGTCACCGCCTTAGGGGTAATGAGGAGGCATATGCTTCAAAATGCACAGCTGGGCAAGTGTGAGATCCACAGGCCTCGACTGTTTTGTTATTCTTTACAGCTCCCCCACACACAACAGCATTTTGTGACAAATAGGTTTCAACATTTAGCCTGTCCTTAAAAATCACTGAAAATGAGCAATGCTTATGCCACATTCATTTTGTAATAAAATGGTTTGGCTTGCCAAATCATTGGAAAGCCTTCTTGATATATGCAACTATTTAGTAATCGCTAACAGCACCAGGGAATATTTTAAATTCAATTCCCAATCACAAGACCCATTATAAAACTCTTTTGTTTGTCCCTGTGACTTTTTATGTGTATGTGTGCAGAAGTGAATGTGTGCGCCTGTGTGTGAGAACTAACCTCTCCTTGTTACCATACCACTTACTCCCCATTCAGCCCAGAGCAGCTTTGTCAATGGGCTATTGGGGGAAACAACGCAGGCAGAAACTTTAGAAACACAGGCACTGCCTCTTAAAGGCACAGCGTTCCTTTTCATCACTTTGGCGTTTCACTCCAGGAGCCCCATGCTTTATGCCTGCTTTACATTAAAACACAAATTTCACTGACAACATCTGACAACTCCCTTTGCACTAACTCCGGCTAACATTCCCCATCAGAGAGCATTTGATTATATATCAGCTCCTTTAGCACTCTAAATATTGAATGATTATAAACTTAGGCAAAAAAAGTTTTTACGCAAGTCAGAAAGGGTATTTTTTGACTACGATATTGTGATAAAAGCATGTCTACTGTGTCTAAGATGTCTCGCTATTTTTTCCCTGAAACAAACTAATGCTAAACTACCAAAAATTGCATGTTTTCTTTTTAAATACGTATAGTAAAGCGCAAAATAACGATGCCTAATATACTTGTGCATGAGCGTGTGCATGTTGTGTGTGTGAGTGTGAAACAGGTGGGTAAACTTCAGCTGTATTCACTTTTTTTTTGGTAAAGGGGGGTGCCTTTATTGTTGAATGGAATCCAAGAATAGTGAAGGACCACACAGCGAGCACGAGGGGGAGGGTCAGCACCTCAAAGATGGCTAACGATTCACACACAGCCCATCTGTGCAGGGGATCAGCAGTGTGGCGAAAGCCTAGGGGGCTTAGAAGGAATTTGGCAGTGTGAAAACCAAATAAAGCTGCCTGAAAATGCACAGATAAGTGAGGTGCACGGATAGGACGTCAAACGGGAAAGGGAGAAAAAGAAAAACATCAAGCGCAGCACCCACCGCAAACAATATAGGCTGATGGGGTGAGAACAAGAGAAGGCTTGCACGCGCTAGGAAAAAGAATGCTACGTGTGCGTGACAGGAGATATGGAATTCCAGAGGCCACGGTCTATGTCCGCTCAAAGATCCTGAGACTTCATATCAGAAGCCCACACAAGGTCTGGGTCTATATCAGCCAACAACTGCACCACAATCACATTTTCAATCAGTTAAGCTTAGTTAAGCTATGCAAAGGCAGTCATATTGTTTGGGAGAGAGTTCTAAAATTGAGTCGCAATAAAAAAGGTCCATGTCTGTTCTGACCCTAAACGTCACAGCATACAGCTCACAAATAACTTGTTCCTTTAGATCCGCTCCACAAATATACCCACTCAGCGCATAAGCAAAACATGAAAGCTTGGACTCACCTTCCACCCATAGTTTCTCAATGTCCGTTTCAATGGCAGCGACCCGCAAACCAACAGACAGGGCTCCGAACACAAGAAGTCCAATGAAAAGGACTTTTCCACAGTGTCGCTGGATGTGACAGCCCAGAGAAAAGAGAAAAGCCTGGAACCTTGCCCGAATCCACAGTGGTGCTTTCTGTCCCACAGCTTTCCCCTGAGACACAAGAGAGAAACACTTACTCACATGTACAGTGATGCCATTTCAGATCACTTGTAACACACGGTGCCCTGCCAGGATAGCGAACTGTCCTGACAACACATGAATCAACATTTACAAGTCAGGTTATTTTCATTTTTCTACAAGACATTTCTAAACGTGTCACTGTCTGCTTGTAAAGTAGTGAATGTCAAAGACATCTGAAAACAAAAACTCTAAAAACGAAAAATTTTGATTCTGTTCAAATTCAGAACTGTTTCATTATTAATCAACCTTAACCTATGGAAGACACTAAAATCCAACGTTATATAACATAGTTAACTGGGCATTATTAAGTATGCTTTTATTTTGTTATATATTTGTACGTCTAAATAGTTGCAGTATTTTTTGTTATTTATATTTGTCTTACTTTAACTTAAAGTTCTAAAAAGCTCAAAGAATTAGTTGTTTTAAAGTTTTGGGTTTAAAGCGTTTAGAGTATTAAAGGACATGCTCCAAACATCTCCCAGGCCCCGAGGATTCTCATTCGGTCTGGATTTGCTGCTCATCTCTTTACTGAAAAAGTTAACAATCTAGCGTGCGGCTACATAAAAGCTCCTTATAAGCTTTAGCTCTAAAATGTGGAATGTTAAAACATATCGAATCATGCAACCTCAAACAAAAGCTGTCAAACAAGTCTTGTTATAAACCATAACTGTTTCAAGCTACTCTGTGAGTCTGTTATCACAGAGCAGCATCTTACCAAAATGTGTGAGTATTTCTGGCAAGCTATAACAGAAAAGTAAACACTTTTATAAGCAATTTGATCAAAAATGTAGATTCGTGGCTTAGCAAGTACCTCACAAGTTTCCTGTAACTGGCAGTTCTAGCTGCAGTATATCTGGACATGTTTTAGTTTCACTCATGGGAGTTTTGACACATAGCCAGGCGTTCATGCGCTTCACTGATGCTTTGTCAGATCAAACTTAATCAGTGAATTCCTCAGCAGGACGTGCGCATTGTCAAACAAACACGCTATATTGTATCAAGACCAACCAGATTGAACGCCGAGGCAGCATTAGGGACGAATTAAACGTGAAAAAAATCTCAAAACGCGCGGACAGAAGAGCTAAATGAATGAAGACTGAGCTTTCATTCATAGAAGTCGCTGTCCGCGCTTCTACTTTCATATTTAGCGTCGTTAACTCTTCACCGAACTAGGTTTTGAGATGTACGTGTAGCCTTGTAACCTTCACAGTAACTTTAAAAAATGCGTAAATTCCCTCCAACACTTCTAAAACTAGGCTAAAGAAAGTCCTTAACAGTTCCCTGGCCCCATGAAATAAGTACCACGAACACCAAGAACAACAACGTGTGTGTGTGTGTGTGTGTTCCAGCGGAAAAGCGTTTGTCACCTTAGAAATCTGTTTTAACGCAAAAGCAGCGTGGCAGTAACTGGGTCTCCGGAGGAGATCTGAGTTCACAGGCGGAGGAGAGCGGGTGTAACTTGGGGGTAAATCTCCAAAAACACCACCGGCCGGTCCCGGGTCTCTGGGATCCGAGGCCATAGTCCAAACGGGAGGCAGAAGAAGCGCTGAAGAAAGTTAAAGGCAAACGCGGCGCGTTACGCAAAGGCGATAATAATAATAATCCAAGATTCGCGACACGCGCATCCACCGGGTTCAACTTTAAAAAATATTCTCTAGTCTTTCCTTGAGCCAAAGTCTTCCAACTCCATCCCAACATTATGCGCTCGAATCCGTATAGATCCTTCGGTCTTCATTCGTCCAGCTATAGCGCGTAACTCGTTTTTAAAGCAGAAGAAAGTGGCGAGCGGATTCCGCCAGTCTACCTCTGATCCTGTTGCAGTAACATTTGGAGAGGTAGCCCCTTTGCAAACCCTGAAAAGGGTGGTTTGATGGAAAAGTGCTCTGGTTCTCATTGGCCGAGGAAGAGGCAAATTACTTTGCAAACATCTCCTATTATTAGCTGCTAAGCAACAGCTCACCAAAGTGGAGAGAGAGGGAGACCACCCAGGCAGGCAGCCCCTCACATCAGCGCCGGGAGGGGGAAGTGCTAGAGGAGCTCTTTCACTGCACTGCTGCTCCGCTCTGCACATTCCCAATAGCCTCGGCTCGTATTTTAACACGCTATCACACAGGCCATCTATTGATACTACAGTCACACATTTCTTTTATGCTGACAGTCGGATGCGGAGGGAGACTTTACAAATTAATCTGCTCTGGCCTCATGAAAACTTAATAAATCCAATAAAACAAGATTTAATTACAACAACAACAAAAAAATGATTCCATGATTTTGAAAGAAACAAAATGGTTGAAAATGGAAACATTATCAAACAAAGCATGAAGCGCCTTTTTTCTTTCTATGCGATAGCCTACACATGACACTGTATATTTTTGTTAGGCTATATTTAACCTGTATGAATGTCTTTATTCTGCCGAACACAAAGGAAGAGATTTTGAAGACAGTTTGCAACCAGGCACCATTTTTGGTCACCATTAACTTCCATAGTAGGAAAAAAATACAACGCAAGTCAATGGTGACCAAATTCATACAGGTTTGGAACTACACAAGGGTGAGTAAATGATGACAGAATCGTAATTTTTGGGTGAACATAACCTTTATTTTAAAATGTCCTTTTTACAATGTAATTATACATTTAAATATGGAATATGAATTAACTACATTACCTACTATATTCGTTTATGGCTTATGCATAATTTATTTATTTTCTTCTAATAGTAAGTGCGTGTAACGTAACAAGGGCACCATAAAAATAAAGTGTTACCACAGATATTAAACCTGTCATACATCTGCAATTAGTAGATAACCCCAGGTTTAGGGTAATGTGTTTTAGATATTGCATAATGGCAGGGTCAAGTCCATTTCAAGGCTACTCCTAGTGATATACTTATCAGGACCCTCTGTGATGATCGGTCCAATAATAAATGGGTTACATGCTACTAATTTTGCACAGATTTTGTGGACCTTCACATACTGATGCAATTCATTACATTTCAATTCTATAAATGCAATATGCAAAAGCTCAAAATGTAGATTATTTACAAAGAAATCAAAGATGTTTTATAGATGTCGATAAGTTACAGTGCAGTAGAGTTCAAAAGCCCTTGCTTGTAAACTATAACCAACATATAACACTGAACAATGCGTCCACCTGCCATTTGATGATTATTAACTTTAATACAGTTAGTCATGATAGACATAGTCATGATACTGATTCAAATACAGATTTCTCAGCTGTTTTCTAAAGACCTAGCGGGAGAGCACAAGGGCATGCACGTCTGTATACTACGGCAGCGCTGAGCACATTTCTGGAAATTGTTTAATTTGATGAGGGTATGGGCAGCTGGGAATGGAAGCTAATGTGGAATCTGAGGAATTGCTCTATGCGGTAGGGGGCCCCTTTAAGCCTAACAAACTGAGGGAGGTCCGAGCCGAGGTCTAGAGGCCTTGGATAAATAAACTAGGGAGATGACCATGCGCTGTCCAGAAATCTGCCATCACACAGCCCCTAAACATAAACGGCTACAGCCCGTCCCTGCTTGGGTAAAGGTAAGCTCCAAAAAAATGAAGCACGCATATCAAACGACAGCTGAGAGGCTCCGCAGGCGAAGACGTGTTTATTTTCCCCAAAAGCTTCAGGGCTGAATTTATTTATCTTATGAAGGCATCGGCACCATGAACGAATTGCTTTGAAACCAAGTAGGTTTTGATGGTAGCTCACGCCAGAGAACATCAGTAAGCATGAACTTGGGTTTTTATTATATCTGATACCATCCCTGACCCACACATCACATTATATAATATATTTATAGATTTTTTTATTTGCACACACACACACACACACACATATAGAGGCAGTTAAATATGTATTATTGTATTAATATGTATTACAGTTTAATGTTACTGCCAATACATACACACACACACACACACATATATATACACTAAATCAACAAATATTTTTATTACACAGTGTTTCAAATACTGCCAATTTGAATTCAAATTTTATTTTTCATTTCTTAATTTTCCTTAATCTTAGGTGTTTTGTGTTAATGGCTAGCAAGTTTTGGTACAAAAAATAAATAAATAAATACCAATGTTTTAACAAGTATTAAAATTAATAAATCAAAAATGTCCTGGTTGTAAAATAATAATTACTTAGAAATACATGTTTTTTTTCTCCTCAGTGTACTCAAAGAGGTAGGTTTTTCTCTCTCACTCTCTCTAGGAAATATGTTTATTATGCTCATTTCTAAATATGAGCCCAAAAAGAAAAAGAGAGCAACAATATTTGATTTAATCTTAAAGCATTGATATTAGTATTTGACAACAGTGGTCTTCTGGCCCAACATGAAATCAGCAATGTGAAATTTTCACATCCTAGAAACCTGTGTCATTGTGCTCTGGAAATATCCTTAAGAAAGGAAGTCAAAATGTGTATTCAAATTGGCAGTGGCTGACTGTTTTGATGTGGATAAAGGCATGGGGAGACACTAGCCTCCAGCTAACATTCAGGACTTGTTTAGCGAATGTTTACAAAGCTTAAAATATTCTTAGCCCCCAAAGTGCTTTGTGACACACTGATGTGTACATGTTGGCATTGTAAGGGTCCGTCAGTCTCAAAAGGGAAAGACCCGCCACCCACAGCCACAGATAAGATTAATTATGATAATGTATTTCTTTGCCCTTTGTCATCGTAATGAATGGTTCGCTTAAAAAACTTTTTCAGCCGTCTTTGTTTGTGGCCCTTTAACAGGGGTATTGTTGGGACAAAACTAGCAGGTGGCAAGATGAAATCAGACCCCTTTGTTTTCTTACTTATCTCTCTCTACTTATTTTATTCCTGTTGGAGTGTATTATTTATTCTGTATGTATTTGATATCAACCCTGGTCTAAAACTATGAACTTGAAAGATGAATTCAAGAAGAATTTCTGCACAAAATGTTGAGTACAGGTGTATGATATAATCATCTTGATCCAACAAGTGCAATGTTTCAGATGCTTTTCAAACAACCCAACCATCGTCTCTTGCTGGTGCAGATGAGATGAGAATCAGTAAGTGCTTTGATTAGCGCTTGGCTTTATTTCTTACAGAAGGAACAGAGCCACCAGTTAAAGGGCTGTAACTTCACCAGGGTCGTGCGAGATAAACAAGCTCGGACGCTATTTAGCGAGTGTCCTGGGGAGTGTTGTAAAGCAGCCAGTATGTTCGTTTCAAAGAGTGCGCAGTCCCTCACATGTCATAGAGGTTATTGGCCTTTACAGGCCACACAGCTTCCATACTGTCTTTGTTCAGCAGTAAGAAAGTACTAATTGTTAAGTGTGTGTGCACTGAAGGTGGGCGTGAGGGTTTGCAGGAGGCTTGTGGGGGATGCGGCGTCTTAAAAGGAGGCGAAAAAGAGAGGAAATTTCGTTTGTGCCTCAAGAACACAGAAGACAAATTGAGGAAGTGTTCTGTTAATGTGTAGGGGTCAGCAGAAAACATGCAGGTTTTCTGCCACTTGGGTGGCCAGCGAGCCTCTCACCACCCTCCACCATGCTTAGGACTTCAGCCTCGCATCTCTCCACCCCTCCCCACCGACTACACACACACACCGCCCACCATCAAAACCCACACCACACACACACACACATTCATACAGTCCCTCAGAGCAAAGGCGGCGACCGTGCCTGTCATTTGGTCAATCAGGCCACTGGCTCTCTCGGCTCTACACTATCCCAACTAAAGACTGGAGGATGTAACAAGCTGTTTATTTCAGTCCAGGTCACTGTGATTTATGACGACTCACAAGCACTCACTGTAACTGCATCCTTCCATCCGTCCATCTATTTAGAGTAGTGGCCAAAATTGTTAGAATACTGGATATTTTTTTGCCTCCAAAACATGATTTCATTTCATAATGTTCACAAAACATGCAGATGGTTGCCCTTAGCACAACAGATGGAGAAGTGAGTCCTACTGTTTTTATTCGTATATCCACCTTTTGCTGTTGTTACAGCATCATATCTCTGGCATAGTGTCAATATATTTCTTCAGAACTTCAACACTATTGTTATCCCATGCCTTCTGCAATTTAAAGCATCATATTTTTGGTTAACGCCAACGTTTGTGTGTTTTTAAGCATTGCTACTTTACAAAAATGCTTAATGGTGGTGAAATATAAATGTAAATTGTGTGTATACATTTTTATTTATATATGTAAATATACATGTAAATTTCAGATGGATTAAAAAAAAAACAAAACTTATTTCTTATCTTTGATGTGTTAATTGTTATATATATATGTGTGTGTGTGTGTGTGTGTGTGTGTGAGTATGTGTGCTTATATACAGTATGTACAGTATATATATAAAATAAAACATTGGTCAAAATGCTACTTAAAATAAATAATTAATAAAATACTGTTCACTTTTTTTTAGAAAAATAGCATATTTGGTAAATAAAATTATTAATTTATATATATTATATATATAAAAACATATGCAAAACATATGAATAGGTTTTATCTATGCTATATACAGTTTTTGGTCTATAAGTCCTTCTATTCAACAAGTATGCATTTATTTGATTAAAAATACAGAAAAACAAGTAATATATTACATTAAACTTAACTTTATTGAAATTATCTATTTATCTATCATATATTTTAAAATGTCATTAATTCATGTCATGACAAAGCTGAATTTTCTGCAGCCATTACTACAGTCTTCAATGTCACATGATCCTTGTTTCCTGAAATGATTCTAATAGTAAAATCAATTTTAATGCTGATTTTCAATTTTAAAAATTGCTGCTTAATATTTTAGTTTTTTGAGGATTAGTCAGATATGCTAAATAAAAAAAGCAAACTATCAAAAAAACTGAACCTGTATATATATATATATATATATATATATACACACACACACATATACATACATATATTCAAATATACCCGTTTAATCATCAGGTTGGTTGGCACATCTCAAAGCTCATCTCACTTATGAGCAGGCCTAAAAACCGGGCTGGAAGCTACACAGAGACAGCGAGGTGGGCCTGATATACGATCTGCCAGTTGACATCTGATCCCAGGCCCAGGAAAACACAAGCATCTGTCACATTTGGCCCAAAGGCTGGGGAATGACACTGAACACAGCTCCAAACCAACACAGCCATGGGGACTCCAACTCCAAGAGGCTTTGTCTAAATATACAAACCTTTGAAAAACAACGGCTGCCACATCTCCTGAGCCAGGTCTGGTGGTCTGAGCGCGGACACTGCGGCGAGCGGGGGCAAAGGCCATGACATCTGATTAGTTATCACACTGACAAAATGGAGGACACATGTTTCGTATTAGTAGACGACAAGCATTCAGAAAGGTCCTGAGGCATTTGGGGTTTTTCATTATTTCATTTTTACTTAATGTGCGCAATGCATCATAGCACCAAACAATTTAACAAACATTATCAGCCTCCAGGGAACAATTCATTATTTAAAAAAAGTTATTATTAAGCCATTTGAGGGAGAAATCCAAGAACTACCGTGGATCCCAACTAGCTTAATCTGCCAAACGTCTTTGAATCATAATGAAGAAGAAAGGGAGGCTGTGGCAATCTCATAAATACACAAATTATTTTATGGATTCAAAGAGAGCGAGAGGAAACACGAAAGAGATGTCACTGTAAAATATTTCCTTACGCCCAAAAACATAGCTTGCGTTTGAAGACACTGAATGCACAATCATTCCACCGCTGACACTAAATGACTTAGATTGGCCCTAAAAACAATAAGTTGGAATAGTCATAAATCACACAGAGCATCTTCCTCAGGCTCTGAATCCATCGTCACCAGGGAACCGGGGACCTGTAATTTAAGAGACGCACAAGTGCTGGAATGCAATAAATCGTTGACAGCAAAGAGGAAAATCTTTAGGAAGTATTCCTTTTAGGCATTTTGTGAAAGCCTGCAAGTATGGGAGAGAAAAAGAAACTTTTAGTAGTCGCTGTCTGACTGGGTGGTCCATTTCTTTCAGTCTTTTTGTGTACAAATAAACTTATCCCCATTGTGGTTATCTGTTCCTTTCAGCACCAGAGCATGCAGTCACAGTCACGGTGGTCACGCAGATGGGTGATGGGATATCCACTGGACAAACAACCAAACTGCAAACTACAGACACCCACCAAGATCAACACCTGCAACCAAACACACTTTATGAACTCTGTTTCAATACACTGAACACTTTATACCCATGCATGCCACATAATAGCGCCTCATATAAACGAAATCCCAAAAGGAAGTGATGCTATCACGTTTTTTTTTGTGGGATGCTTGTGTGCATGTGTCTATAAACATCACTATCACAATCCACTTGCCATATATACTTTCATATTTCATTTTAGAAGTATACTTTTTAGCCTTGACAATCGATTTACAGTTAAGGAAAAAAATACTTACTTTCAAGTTATTTACATTTATATCGCTTTATTTATTTATTATTAATATTTTATATTCATTTAAATCTTCGTAATACTAAGTTAGGTTAAAACTTTATCATTCATACTAAAACTAACATTAGAATTATTAATAACAATAATTAAACGACTAAATTTATTTAAAACTAGGGGCGTATCTTTAAGCAAGCTCCTTACGTATCACTTTTTAAAATGTATTCATATTTTAATAACACTAAATTAAGTGTAATTATTATTCATATTCTTGAACACAAAGGTTACTTCCGGGGCGAATGCTGGCTGCTCTGAGGAAGATTTTAGATGTTAGACTATTTTATTTTATACAAATTTTGTATGTTGGACAAGATTTTAAATTGCACGGACGTTGTTGGATTAATACCTGTTTGTACTTACATCACGATAATGTTTATTATTGTTTGTCGCTGTAAATATGTCCACCGTGGATCGCGCCGGAGCTTTCAGATCCATCCTTCTGGTCTTCGAGCCGAAACATACTCTTACTGTGGATCCCAGTCTGTCAGCAAAGCTAACTAAGGCGACTAACATAAACGCCGGTTAAAATTTTTATTCGGATTGTGGAATATTCGCTCACTGTCCAACAAAGGGCCTTTTGTGTATGACCTGCTGACGGATCGTAAGTTTATAACCTAACCAGTGTTGGGGGTAACCCATTACAAGTAATGCGAGTTACGTAATAATATTACTTTTTCCAAGTAATTTGTAAAGTAATGCATTACTTTTTTTTACATTTAGAGTAATATAACTGCGTTACTTTTTCCAAAAACAATTGTGTGAGGTGTGTGAATACAGAGTAGTTCTAGACTAAATGTGAAATTGCAGTAATTAATTTCAATCTCAAAAAACAGATTTAATATTCATCAAAATAAATTAAAATAAACTCAGAATATGATGCAAACCTGCAATAATTAAATTACACAAATTTATCTAATCTCATTTTATTAACCAATGTCTTTGCTGCTGACCGTTAATGATCCAGTTCAACCATACTTGCAAGCAAAATGTGCTTTATTGTTTGTTTGTTTTTTTTATTGCTGAAGAGTATTTACACTTTTTGGTGTGCTTTTACATTTGCTATAAATAAAACTTCTTATATATATATATATATATATATATATAAAAACAAAAAACACTCAAGCTCTGCCCATATTGAAAAAGTAACGTAATGCATTGCTGTTGTGTACATGCCTCCAAAGGCCAATCCTGTATTTTTTCAATAATTTAATTTAATTTTTAACTTTTCTCTGCTCCTTGTCCCCTAATGTGGTTTTGATCACATGTTGGTTTCTTTTAGTGTTGTTTTATCTATATCCAAGTCTAATCTGAGCCGTACCATCACTATTTGCAATATTAAGAACATTGATGTCTCAGTGCTCTCAGAATGTTTTTCTACACTTCCATGTATCAACTACCCTTGGACTCTTGATGATTAATTCCAGCATTACAATGATCATTTGCAAATGATCCTTGATGTTTGTGCTCCGTTGAAAACCAGGAATGTTTCGTTTGTCACTTTATGCACCCTGGTTAACATCCAGACTTCGTCATCTTAAGGTCAAGGGTCGTTGTTTGGAACGATTATGTGCTAAGACTGGACTCGTGCTTCATAGAGATTTGTATGCTGACCTTATGAAAGTTTACAAGTCTGCACTTTCCACTGCAAAAATGAATTATTATGCTGGTCTAATAGGATCTGATGCGGGAAACACAATCACTTTTCTCTTTAACACTATTTTAAAGACAACCGAGTTTTCAATTTCTCATACTTACTATAATGAATTAACAATAATTTATGCTTTTATTTTTTTTTTAATAAGAAAATGTAATTAATTAATCAGCAAATGGTTCCATGTGATTGTAACACGTCCCCTGTTCAAGTGTTATTTTTATCTGGCGTTTCTACCTTTAAACTACCTACTGTAGAAGATGCATGTTATAGTGTACAAAAATCTAAATCTTTCCTCTCTTCTGTAATTACAGACATCACGCATGTTTCCCTTCTTTCTGGTATTGTTCCTACCTGTTCCTAACAGTGATCATCTTATTTTCAATTTGCGTTTTTTTTTTTTTTTAATTCTTGAAAAGATTGTTGCTTCCCAGCTTTGTGGTCATCTTTCCCGTAATAGTTTATCTTAACCATTTTGTTCACAGCATAGTGTTGATACCGCACTTCTCATACATCTTGATCTTAGTTTAGCATTTGATACCGTCTCACACACCATATTATTAAACCGATTTGAATTACTGGTACAGCCCTTTCTTGGTTTCATTCCAATTTTACAGGCCACACTCAATTTGTACAACTTAAACAGTTTCAATCAACCACTACTCCAGTTGTCACTGGTGTTCCACAGGGCTCTGTTTTGAGACCTTTTATGTTTCTTATTTAACTTCTTCCAATAGGCACCATCTTTAGGAAACATGGCATTCAACTTCATTGTTACGCAGATGACACCCAACTTTCTCTCTCCTCTAATAGCGTTACCCGTTCTGTATTCTTTCGTATTAGAAATATCAATTGTTTGCGTCCTGTCCTTTCAATGAAGAGTACGGCTACTCTAGTGCATGCTCCTGTAACATCAAGAATTGATTACTGCAATGCCTTATTTTACGAGCTTCCTTCAAAAGCACTTCATTAATTACAGTTGGTACAAAATGCTGATGCTCGGGTTATATCCAAAACTATCACTCCTGTCTTACAAAATTTGCACTGGCTCCCTGTTAAATGTACATTTTGTGTAAATTTTTAAATATTATTTTTAACCTATAAAGCACTCAACAACTTGGCACCTCCGTATTTTCTGGATCTTCTCCATATACATATTCCATCGGGTAACTTAAGGTCTGCTTATGCAGTTACTCTTGTACTTCCATGTACACGGGCTGCTTCCAAGGGGTCATGAGCTTTTGGTTATGCGGCACCTTTTTTGTGGAATGGAATTCCTGTTGAGGTTCGCAACAGTTCAAGTCTCCCAGTTTTTAAATCTTGTCTAAAAACATGTTTGTTTAGGCAGGCTTTTATGTGATTTTATGTTGTTTTTTGTATTGTTTTTGTCTGTTTTTTTCTTTTTTTTAACCAATGTAGTTGTTTTATTTCTGATTTGTAAGGTGTCCTTTGAGTGACATGAAAGGCGCCTTTAAATGAAATGTATTATTATATTCAAATTAATATTTGTAAAAATTTGTATTAATAACAGTAACAATACTATGTTTAGTATCAATATTAGCATGAATAATACTGAATATGAATTAACATCAATTTAATATTAACCATACTATTACTATTAATAACAAAAATAACATTATTAATACTCATAACTACTACTACTAATAATAATTGTATTTAAATTTAAAGAACACATTCAATTGATTGAACTGTATTTATTTCAACACCTTTGAAGTGATAAAAACACTATGATACATTGAAATTTTTTTAATTAAAAATACAATCATTTTATTTTATCTACATCTAAATAAACCAATTTACTTGACTAACTTTCAACTAAATTGGTTAAATTTAAATGTAGCTAAAATAGCATTTCTTTCCCCAGTGTACCTGCAACCTACCAAACCAAGGAAATAAAAACAAAACAAAAAACAAACAAACCCAGAAGTCTTGAGATAAATAAATCCATTTTTATTTGGACATATAAAAAATGGATCCTGTGCAGGTTTATGCACACGGAAGCAGGTTGATACGGGCCTCTTGGGGTCTGTGATCCATCTCGAGCAGGGTTCTAGATCTCCATGAGTTGGTCTGATCCAACAATGACCTCATTGGTTCTTTCAGCTGTAAGGAGAGAGAACAAGATTCTCAGAGCTGTCAGGCATCTGTCGTGCCTCAAAGGAGATGAGCTGTGTGTTCTGTTAAGATTCAACACTCAAATGAGTAACTTAAGTTGAAATTACTGTTTCTATGGCTCAAAAACAGGAAAATACTTTTTTTTTTTTTTTTTGAAATCTGGAGTTTACCTTTGCGGGCCATTCCATCAAATAGTGACAAGCAAACAGTTTACAAACGTGTCAGCCTTATACACACTCGCTTAGAAAGGATGATATCCTGTTGCCGAATGTGACCATTCCAAACTAAACGTTTGAGAGCAAGATTAATGATCCATATAAAGACATTTTAGTGTGAAGGAATCCGCACAAAAGACTGTTTTTGTGTTCTGAGTTTGGGGAAAGACAAATAGAGCGTGCTATGCCAGAGAGAGGGAGAGAAAGAGAGAGCAAGAGGGATGAACTCAAAGAGAAAAGGCTGGAACAAGAGTCTAAACAGTCTGAGGAAAGGTACATGTCATCAGCCTCCGAAACACCTGCAAATTGACTGCACCTTACAACACGGTGCTGAGCGGCAAGCCGGGTGGTCCTACGCATACAACCCCGTCTCCGGGGCCTGGGACGCTTTTAGCAGCCATAACCCAACGCACTCAATCCCCTTAGGACAAGGATGCTGGGAACACAGGCCCTTATAGAGAAAGCGTTCGGCTAGAGTTTATGAGATGTCTATCACTTTTTTGTGGCTAACACACGCCAACAGCCAATAGCAGTAAACAGGCTGGGAACAGAAAGACTGAGAGTGAATGATAGAAAGACACTGAGACGATGAAGAAAGAGAGTTTGTGTGGAGTTGACTGTATTAGACCACCATAGTGGAACAGCTATAAAGTCTACTAAGAGTTGTCTAATCACTCAGCAGCTGTTTAAAGAGATTACAAGTGTACTAGAGTCCAGTTTGGCGGTAATATATAAACTACGAGTGAACAGCATGCACTGATTATGGCCAATACTGACATTGTTTCCATATATTTTATGCTACAGCCGACAATACTTTGGATGGGATTTAGCAACATTGATATTTTAAATTAATTGATACAAGGTTTACTCAAAAATTAACAAAAGACTCTGACAATATAGCCTAATCTTCAAAATATTTAAAAGTTAATATTCATGTTTTTAAATTGATTTGACAAAATGCAAGAACTCTGTCATTCATGACCCCAAGAAATGATTGATAAAATAAATAATTCTATATATACTACCATTTTTTTAAAAGAAATGAATAACTTTATCTAGGATGCATTAAACTGACCAAAGTTTACATCAAAAACATTACTTACGATTTAGATTTAGCAAATTTTGTTAGTTTCTGCAAAAATATCAAGCAGTTGTTAACACATACACACACACACACACACACATATATATA
>JAUMHI010000034.1:11875566-11895107 GCA_032359435.1 Enteromius unitaeniatus
ATATATATATATATATATATATATATAACATAGGAATTATTACTCCTATCATATATTTTGTCAAATAAATACAGAATTGGTGGAAAAAAAAAAAAAGTAAAAAAAAAAAATAAAATGACTAAAAAGTCATATTAACAACAATTCAAGACTTTTTAGATTTGTACATTATTGTATTCTAAAAATATGATTTCCCTAATGTAAAATAACATTAATTCTAGGGTCATATATGACATGTTTCCTGACACCTAGCACTTTTGTGACCCATTGTTTGAACTGGATGAAAAGCATTGTTATTGTCCACTTCCAGCATTGGCCTAGTCAGCCCGATACTGTCACAGTATATCAATAACAGACCAATAAATCATGCATCCATAAAAATATCCTATAGACGATCATAATATGCACAAACAAGTCTCTTAAGTTACATTGTGCCTCTGTATGGTGTACAAATTTGAATCCACCATTACATTTAAGATACACTCAGCTACATAACCATAAGAGGGAATCTTTCAATTTTCTAGCTCAACCTCAAAGAGAAATCAGCCTTTTTATTTCAGGAGGGTAGACACATCAAAACCAAGCAGCGACTCTTTAATGAACTTAATTTCTCTTTGACTTGACGTAACATTTTTGTGCATCTGTGTACAAAGGAGCGAGTGTCAACCTCAAGGCTACTGAAGTGGATTTATTGCAGTTATTATAAGCAATGCTTTTTAAATAATAGGTTACAATAACCTCTGCTCTGGGTTTTTCTGGGATAACTCTGAATCGTGGTTTCTCGCTGCACTTAAAGCGCTAAAGCTGGAGGGCGGGTGTGCGTCGGGGGAAGTACAGGGGGTCTAGCTTGTAATTTGGGATTTCTGGGAGCACTTCAATAAGCCTAAGCATTTTTAGAGGTTATGGCCAGCTAATCGAGTCCAGCTCGAGAGTGATGATGGAGAAGTGGGGGGTGGAGATGGAGAAAAGTTACTGGGGGGACTGGATGGGAGGGGGTCAGTCGAGGCAGCAACACCCTGTTGTTCAGTCAATTAGACTGTGCAGCCTCTGGACATCTTAGGGCCGCCTTAAGGCACTGTCATTGATGGAGAGGTTAGAGACCAGGCGCGGACCACCCGGAATACAAGAGCCTGAAGCCACACACACGCAAATAGACGCACACAAACCTCGCGGTGATCTAAGACTGCGAGGATTAAGCATATTAAAAAATAAAGCTCAATTGTACACACAAGCTTAGGTTTTAATACGCTATTAAAACAGATTAAAACGCACATACACACACAAGATCACACAAACGAAAAGGCAGACATGGGCGTGAGAGTGCACACATAAACACAAACACAAAAGGCCGGGTTTAATACGAACACTGCGAAACTACAGAAGTGTAGAGTGTGTGTTTTTGTGCGTGTAGTGTAACCCGCAGTGTTCTCACCCTCTGGCTCTACGTGCTGGCCGCACCCCACGAGACAGTACTTCATGTCGGCTCCACGTCCAATCACTGCGTTGTTGCAGATCACGCTGCCTTGAATGTTACACCTGAGGGAAGACAAAAGTGTTGGGTTAGTGTTTCCATGTGCATACAACAAGCCATCCAAAATTTGGGGTCCGGAAGAAGTCTCACCAATGCTGCATTTTTTGATCAAAACTACAATACAAACTAATAATATAAAATACTTCAATTTAAAATAACTGTGTGCTATTTTAGTACATTTTCAGAAGTCATTATTCCAGTCTTTAGTGCCGCATTATCCTTTTCAGAATGTACTGATTTAATGCTCACGAAAAGTGCTGAAATCATTTGTAGTATTATAAGTGTATTTGCGGTCACGTTGGTTCATTTACTGCAATCTTGATGAATAACAGTATTCATTTCTTAACGGCAGTGCAAACAGCACTTGTTATGTCCAGAATATTGGGTTCTTCCAATATTTAAAAGACAATTTGAGAAACCTAGGTCTATTTGGCCAGTAATATTGGCAACAAAAGTTTTGCCTATATCTTAGATCATTCACTTCATTCGTTTTTTTTGAAGAATTGTAAAAATATTTTGAACAAATGTGTCACCCTGGACCACAAAACCAATCTTAAGCCACACGGGTATATTTGTAGCAACAGCCAGTAATACACTGTATGGATCCAAAAAAATGTGTCAAAAATCATTAGCATATAACATAAACATCATGGTCCGTGGAGATATTTTTTAAATTTCCTACAATAAGTATATTAACGTAACTTATTTTTGATTAGGAATACGCATTGCTAAGAACTTCATTTAGCTACTTTCATTTTTAAAGGCGATTTTCTCGAAAAATAATATAATATATTTATTAAATAAAATATATTTATTTAGCCAAATATAGTCTTCTTCTAACAAACCATACATCAACGGAGAACATATTCAGCCTTTAGGTGATGTTTCAAAGAACTGACCCTTTTGACTGTTTTTGTGGTCTGGGATCACGTATCGTTTTAAATAACACCATGTCTATAATTTACTATTCAGAGATAGTTTTAGATTTTGCAAGGCCCATATTGTTCGACCACTAGTCCTAAGCAAAGCATTTTTATGGCTCTGTTCACACAATTTGCTCTCCAGCACTCGACTTGACTATTATTTCATAATCTGTAATGTCTGTGTAAAAACGGAATATTCAGCAAGAAACATACCAAAATAAAGCCAGGCTTCAGGAATTTCCTAAAACAATGCTCAGATAGCGAATTGCTCAAAATGAAAGTAATCTCAGAGGAAGCTATTGCTATCATGATTAAATATTACAGTGATGTCTTTGGAATAACACAGAGCAATAAACCAATCAGAAATAGAAAGCAAATAGTCAATATTCATTTAGTTGCTTTTAACCGTTGGTCTCTGCACATACGCATCATACCAGATGTCTTTTAAGACATTGCTTCAAATCAAAAGTATTTCAAACAGAATCAAGACTCCATTGCACTGCACTCCTTCCAGCAGTTTTTGAACTCCAGAACACTTCTTGTGTAAACACTCCATCCTTAACACTAGATATCAAGCAGTAAATACCTTGCTACATTAAAATAATAAAGGAAGAACATAAGTAAAGAACCACTGACAGTGCTTATATATGCAACATGACTTCTTTTCGAAAAATGTAGTTTACGTACCATTTCACACTTTCCCTTGCCATATAGCTATGCAACATTTAAAACCATAACTTTTTATTTACATTTTTCAACTCGGGGACAGGGGTCTGGGCATCCCCTCTTAAGGATCAAGCAGCGTAGGACAGCGCAGACCGTGTTGTAGCTGACTGAGGCAGGTTTCTTTTGGCAGCTACACAGGGCACTCTATTCAGGTGCACGGGTGTGTACAAGAGAGAGAGCGAGCGAGCGAGGTTTGAAGAAAGAGAGGGAGCGGGTGAGACAGAGGGGGTAGATGGGAGATTACAAGGATTGGAGTTTTAAACAGAGAGACCACCAAAGATGCAGTTGCTGAAATACCACTAATTACTGACACTATGCTCCTCCTCGCTGTGACCCCCACTCCTCGCCCTCCACCCCTACAAGCCACCATCACCCCCCCCCCCCTCCGCCGCCTTCCCATCAACCCCGAACCTCCAGAGCTTTGTAAACAACCACTCCTACATGCAAACAAAAGGGCCGAAAAATGCAAGTGGCGCTTTTAAATGCCAGGGATTTCCTAATCCCTTTTTATTTTTTTAAGTTTTGAAAGAGTAGCTGTTCCTTTCTTTCCTTCCTCTATCCGTTCTTTCACTCCACTCTTCAAGCACAGGCTAATTCGTACACAAGGGTCGCCACGTTGGCTCCAAGCTTGTTTTTTTGAAGGGAAAAACTGATTTAAACCAAAGCTGTCTCCACCTAAAAGGATCTTTTTTCTTTACCACCCAGAGCTGATTTGGGACAGTTTGTGTTCAATGGTGAGCAAGATTGCTATTAACCCAAATCAGCTTAAATCTAAAACGTTTTGGGTGGAAAATGTGGTGGGCAAGAAAACAAAAAACTTCACTCACAAGTTTATGATCTCAGAAAAGAAGCATGCAAGTTTAGAGAGAAGTGAAAGTTTGTTGAGGCTTCTTTTACTTAAGCGTGTAACACTTGTAGTGAGAAACTTGTTTCTTTGGGAATCAATACATCTACATTCATCACTTTTCTGTTAATTTGTTGTACTGGGGGCCTGTTCAGGGTCAGCGAACACCTTTAGGGGACTGACAACGCAAGTTTCTGTTTTTTCTCAACACAACAAAAAGCAGCAGCATCCACCTCAACACCACCCGCAGGCAGATGCAGGTCAGTCTCTCTGCGCATTATGTCTACGTCAAGCCCACTTTTAACCTAACAGACAAAATCTGAACTTTTGTTTCTACAAGCTGAACATCTGATCCAAACCACTAAATGCTCTGAGAACAGCCAATCTGTCTGTCATCATAGTCTGTGGACATGAAATGGCAAAGGTTTTGTACACTATGTACACTACTATTTAAAACTGAGAATTTTATTCTTGAGGATGCTTTGAATTGATAAGTAACAGTAAAAATGTGGTATAAGATACTGGTATAACAAAAAATATTTTTTTTTAAACATTTCAAAGACGCTTTTAATCAAACAATCTTTAAATGTTCATGGTTTCCACAAGAATATTAAACAGCGCATACAGCAGTAAGAAGTATTCATAACAGTAAGAAATCATACGTGACATTTTACAAGATCAGATGTATTTTTGATCAAACATAATTAAAAAAAATCTAGTTATAATAGATACATCAATTATGTGGTCAA
Organism: Enteromius unitaeniatus; assembly: GCA_032359435.1. NCBI lineage: Eukaryota > Metazoa > Chordata > Actinopteri > Cypriniformes > Cyprinidae > Enteromius > Enteromius unitaeniatus. The sequence continues at coordinate 11,880,337 of JAUMHI010000034.1, forward strand.
GTCTGATTCATTTGAGCAAATTGTATAAGAACTTTTTTTTAAATCAAGGTTCCAGTGCCCTCTGACTAACAAATTTCCATCATTTTCCTGTTTTTATTTGTTGTTATTTTTTCCTAAATCATAACAATTACACTGACTAAAAATTAATCACATGAATATAATAATATAAAGAATATTATAATAAGTATAGGCATTTCCATGACCTTTTATAAAACCTTTTTAATTCCTTTGACTTCTATAGCTCTGAAAAAAAAAATCACCATTTTAAATTTCCCAAATATTTCTAGGTTGTCTGTGACCACTTGAAAGCTGCTAAAATAACTGGTACATTTTTTTTTTGGCAATCCATGCTAAAAAGTATTGCATTTGGCTTTATTTGATCTACTGCAGCAACATGATATAGTAAGCACAACAGGATGTTTATTAGCATGTTTTTAAATATTATTACATTTAACCATGCAAAGAATGAAAATGACATTATTTTGGTCAAACATCCTGTCTGTATTTGATTTACAAATAAATGACCCATAAAAAGACTCCTGAATCATATTCCCATAAACATTTAGAATGCACTCAAGCATGATCACTTACCCCTCTTCAATAGTGACTCCATTCATAATGATGGAGTTGGTGATCTTCACCTTCTCCTTGATTACAGATGATGTGCCAATATTTGAACGCTTGATGGATGTCTTGTCTGATATCTGACAAGATGGCCCAATAATGCTGTCACTTCCGACCTAAATTAAAAGAGACACGTTACTGTATTCGAGGAGTAATGTACTTTAATATACATTTACAACATGCATTTTTAATCACAGACAGCATCGTATCTGTAACATCTATGGGACTCACCAAAGAGCGTTCTGAGACAACAGCACTCGGATGTATTGGAGGGTCCTCAAACAGCTTTGGAACCTAAGAGATAAAGAAAACGTCCCAGAATTCAGTGCAGTGCTTGCAGACAGTTCACCGCAACGAAAAACGGGCCGCTGAAACAGTTCTTTCTGTTTGTTCTCACCACACGATTGGCCTCTATATAAGCTGCAAGCGTGTTAACACGGTAACACGTGCCCTCCTCCATGATGTGAACATAGCAGCAGAGTTTCCCGCCATGGTAGGCCTCGCTCATGTCTCCACGATGATCGTTCCAACATGACCTCTCCCGGGCAAGCTGGAGCAGCGCCTCATCTTTACTTGTGCTAAGGAGCTCTGTGAAGGCATGTATGTGGTTTTTGAAAGGCCACCATTTATTATGTACACCAAACATTCTCTTTGAAGGATGACAAATATGAGCTGTGCAAATGCGAGTCATTACAAGAGGAAGCTTACCCAAATTGTGGTGAGCATCCTGTTGTGTTTGATTCTTCTCTGTATCCTCTGTTTCATTTTTGGAGTTTAAAGACTTGGAGAACTGCTTGCGCACTAAATATGGCACTAATTCCCCCCTGATTGAGGTGACAGACCTGTAAATAAAAGCATGTGTTAACAACACAGGTCTGAGCTTGTACTTAAAGCCGGGCTGTCAATCATTTAAGAAAAATCATTTTCTCACTGGTTGAGTATATGCTCTTATTCTACCAAATTAGCCAGCGATTAACTAACATGATAGAGTGACAGCTTTTTAGCAACCATAAATGGATTTAACTTGTGCACAAAATTGCAATATTGCATAAAACATCTGCCAGAGAGTCAAGAGAGAACAAAATCATGATTTCCTGATAAACAGGCATTATATATCACTAAGAAAAGTAGGAGAAGCAACTGAATATAATAATTGGGCTTTAAGTGAGCCAATGAAACAAAGTTCTTGCTTTCGAAGGTGAATGTCAGCTGCTTAGAAATGCAGTCATGGTGGACCGTTCTGGGAGGCAATCATACAGAAGACAGACTTTGCTCGGGCACTTCAGAATGACCATTACAACAATTTCAGATTCTTAGCAACAAAAACGGTCTGCACTTTTTTGCACAAGGCAAAAAAAACCAAACTTATTAAGTTATGCAAATTAAGGGATTTTTTTTGTAAAAAAAAAAAAATCCTAGTGCTATTTTTCTAGCACTCGTTTCTGATTGAATACTTCAAAATGCACATAAAAAGAATGTGATGGTTAACAAAATTTAAAACACTGCTTTCTTTTGCTTTCTAATTAAATAAATTATAAAACATAATTTATTCCTGTGATGGAAATGCTGAATATTTCACCATTACACCACTCTTTAATGTCACATGATCCTTCAGAAGCCATTCTAATATGCCTGATAAGGTGTTTCGTCTTACCAATGTGGAAAATGTTTAACGTTTCATTGTTTTAAGTTAAGTTAAAATCTTTTGTAACATTAAAAATATCTGTACTATTACTTTTGTTCAATTTAATACCCCCTTTTGGAAAAAAAGAAGAATTATATTTATTTATTTCTCTAATCTTACGGACTCCAAACTTTCAAATAAAAGTATATGACAAAATATAGCAAAAATATGAATTTCCTATGGGGAAAAAATGGGAAATAGCAGCATAAATTTAATAATAATAATAATAATAATAATAATAGAAAGACCATTCATAAAGCCCATTAATTCCACAATGACACATGGCATGCTAACTGACAATTGTAAAGGAAAAAAACGGAATACGTGCATGTGGGTTGAAAAGAGAGAGAAAAATAAATACAAGAGGAATATTTGAAAATTGCAATTTCCAGCTGAATTTATGGTATCTTATATAGAGAAGATATAAAGTGTTGAATCATGGTTTGAAATAAATCACGTGTACTTGGAGCAATTCAAAATCTACATCACTCTTTAAAACAGTCTCTCTCTCTTTCTTTCTCTCTCTCTTTATTTTCTTTTAGACAAGATTAGAATTTCCATCTGAATACAGAGAGAGAAACAACAGTTACTATGTCCATTTTCTCCTTCAGTACTCCATGGCACTGCAGGCTCAAGGGCGACAGAGTGAGAGCGAGACGGAGGGAGGGATGGGGAAAAAAAGAATGCGAACGAGAGAGAGAAAGGCAGTATAAAAAAGTCAAACTACTTTGATGAGGGAAAGTGGGGAGTAGGGGAGGGCTGGGGGGCAGATTAGATGAAATGATATTTATATCAGGGGGAGAGTGAATTAAAATGTCAAAGCGGAGAGAAGCCTCACGCTTTTCTGAAGTCTGAGAGGGAGAGGACCTAAGAGAGGCCATGCACTGCACCACTTTACAGCGGGCTGCCTGGCCTCACAATGTCAGTTACAGGAGCACAAAGGGGACTGGAGGGGCAGGGGAACGGAGGGCTATTGGAGAGGATGAATGGAGAGCTGAGGGAGGAATGGAGGGGTGGACTGTAGAGGACACAGGCCCACTCCAGGATTAGAGACACTGCAGAATGACTAGTTATGTGAAAGGGGTGCTGATAAGATGCTTGCCATGAAAATTTGTTGTTTTAATTTAGATTTTTCAAATAAAACTAAATAACTTCACATATTAACTTTCAAATTTAAGTGAAGGGTTGGTTTATTTGCAAAAACAGAAAACACTATTTTTATTTTTTTCAGAAATTCCGTTTTGTTTAGTTTTTTTTCCAAACTGCAGTTGGGTTGTTTTGATTAAATAATAACAAAGATATACAGGTAATTTACCATATTAAAGTTCATTAAAAGTATGTTTTTACATGTTAAAAGTTTGTTTTATAGTAAAAGCAGTTTAAACCACATTGCATGTTTTAGATTTAAAAAATAAAAAGCTTTTTAGAGCTTTTCCCTCTTCATTGTAACACACGGTTTTTGCAAGGTTCTGATTCTTGCAAATCCTTGATTACTTTTAGTCAGCTTTGATGAAACTCTTCTTAGCTAGGGAGAAAGTAGCCTTGTCACCTGACCTGAATACAGCTTGCTGGTTTGCTAAAATGGACTTATCGGTTTCTGTTCAAAAACAAGGCCACCAGTCGACTTTTGCAGTAAAGCATGAACTAGTGATGCCTTGAAAGTGGACAATACCATTATTTTTATATTGTTTTGCTAAACATGTTTATACACTATATGTGGAGAATATTCCAAGGCAATAATTTTTTTGGGAAGTGCTGTTTATCTTTAATTAAAGCATCTTTCAAGCAGCATAAACTCCACAAGTTTGTTATGCAGCACAATTTGAGCAAATTAATTCAATGGATGCGACACCTGACCTTACAACCAAAAGGAATTCATGCAGTCAGTGTCATAAATGTGCAGGCCTTATTATTTCTTCTTTTTAGGTAGTAACTTTTCTTTGTTCTAAATTCTAAACTTTCTTCTTTTTTGGCTTTTCAAAATAATCCTAATAAAGTGCAGGTGAATTCTTTGGCACAACATGCAACTGGCAGGAATGGACACAAAAAACTGAAATCCTTTCTTCATTGGGAAATCTTGACTTACTTGTTGTGTACTAAGAAATCAACCACAGATCTCTTCAGGCAGTACAGGTGAGCATCCAGCAGGCCGGTCTTGATGAGCATTCTGGGATGTCTGGAAGAGGAAGAAAAAAAAAGTGTTAGAGAAAGGGAGGGCAGTAAAGACAGGAAATTTGGCAAATAAAAAATAATGACAGTAAATGTGAGGAAGGAGGCTGTGGCTGCTATAGAAATAAAACGCAGGGTAAACGGGGAACATGCTTGATGGTGAAACAAAGTAAATACATAACAGCTCTGACAAAAACACTGTAAGGCACCCTGCTACCCTGGTTTCTTCAGATGTTTTATAATTAGACTATATAGCTTGCCTTTACATCCCATGCAGTCTTTCATTTTCCTGTCTCACTCCCACTCTAATTGGTCTCTTTGTGGCACTGAGAACTATAATGGCCCCCAAAATAAGAATAACAAGTGAAACACAAGTGAAGTGACATGAAAGAAGAAACAGAGGTTGTATCTCCATTTAATCTTGGATAAAATAAAAAAATATATATATAACAATTTACTTTTTTTTTTTTTTTTTTTTTTTACATGTATTTATATCACGGCCACAGCAATCTCAGCCGGATTACGTTTGCTGCCACAGCTTGTGAGTAGTGAGATGTCAGGACCACCATCGGACCCCCCAGACTGTTTTATAGCCTGCCATTGACATGAAAATTCTCCCGGAGCCCCTCCACAGTGTCACGAGAGGCCCACAAAATGGCTGCCCCCGGGGCCAGAGGGAATCACATGGAGAAAGAGTCCAGTGCATCCTGACCAACTACACAAAGTGTTACTAAAGGTAAAGCAGACTAGACAGCAACGCAAGTTAAGCTGTCAGATGTACGTGAGGACTTCCAGTCACATGTTTGGGGAGAATAGTCTTTACATCAAGATTACTGGGTCAAGGTTTTGCTCAATGGCCTCAATTCATGATGATTCAAGGCTATCAAGCAGCACAATGAGGTTAAAGACTTGCTAGACTGCAAAATATAAAATAAACCTTGAAATAAAATAATTGCAAGTATTTAAGAAATGGATAAACAAGATAAAACTATACAAAGAAATTATGAAATTCAATTAAAATTCACAAAATTCTAAATATTCAAAGTAATAATTATATATATATATATATATATGTATATATGTGTGTGTGTGTGTGTGTGTGTATGTATATTTTTTTTCCCCTCCTTGAATCTTTTCATAATAAATATAATCTTAGACCAAAAAGAAAAAAAAGTACAATAAAAAACATTAATATATAACTTTGTTTTATGTATATCACTGCAATCCTACTTGGATTTTATGTTATATATTTTATATAACCATTGAGAGAGAGAGAGACAGAGAGAGAGAATAATTCAGTACTTCAAAATGTTAAATGTTAATGTTAACCTATACTAAGAAATTATTAAATTAATATTCTTTAATAATTTTCTTTAATTAATTAGAATTTAACTCATTTTAAGTAATCTTTTAGGAAAAAAAAGAGAAAAATCTACATTCGTATCTCAATATAATCTTAGAACCAAAAAATATATTAACCATAAAAATATCATTTTATAACTTTGTTATTTTTTATTTATTTTTAAATCATTGCTATTTCTGTAAGTATTACATGACTGTTATTATATAAATGTCATATATATATGTTGGTTTTTGTGATTTATGGGGACTCTCCATAGGCGTAATGGTTTTTATACTGTACAGACTGTATGTGGTTTTGACCCTACACCTAAACCTACCCCTTACAGGAAACTACACACACTTTTAGATTTAAAAAAACAAAACAAAAAACACCATTTAGTATGTTTTTTGAAGCCTTTTGAATTACGGGGACACTGAAAATGTCCCCACAAAACACCTACATGTTGTAATACCCATGTCATACCCATGTCATTATACAAATTTGTGTCCTCATAAACCACATAAACCCACACACACACACTACAAATATATACATTTTATAAACCAAACCTTTTATTTTGGATGTGATTAATTGTTTGACAGCACTAAAATACACTTATATAGATATAGACTTCTGAAGCCCACTGTACACTCCCACCTATAGCGATGCACCACATGCAGGCTTCATGCCGGACGACCTGTTGTAAACACAGAACAGGAGGTCCCTCCCACCCCTGGTGACATTTATGAAGCGAGAAGGTAAGAGAACCATCTCTCGTCTCTAGAGCTTTACGGTTTCCCTCCAGTGGATAACACACCAAGAGCCTAAAAAGCTGCAGTGTTTGTTCACTCAAATCTCAAAAACAGACTTGCTGTGTGTAAATCAGAGCATGTGTGCGTGTGGATACATTAGAAATAAATTACGATGACACTAGGCTGTTCCGTTAGCCAGTAGTGGCCGGATTCCTGAAAAGCAGGAAAAGTGCGTGCGGAGACAGAGGAACGTTCAGATGTTTTCGACTACATATGGCACCAATGTGCTCGGCTCACACACGCAGACTGCAGGGAGAGATCCAGAGGAGGTGAGGAACGAACAAAGGCATGACACACTGATTTATGGGAACACCCAACATGTGACATCATGGTCTGGCACCTGCGGGCAGGAGAATGAGTGAATCAGAGAGAACGATGAGTCGAATGAAGGAGTGATGAGTAACAGATACAGATCCTTGCGGTTTTGGAGGAGGAATGAGTGTTAAAGAGCGGGGAATAGAAGGTCAGGAGGAAGACCAGACTGCCAAACAATGAGGAACAGGTGCTGTTTATGTAGTGTAGACACTACAAGGAGTACAGTGCAAAACATAACTACCAATCAACTTTTCAGTCAAACTACTCACTTGTACTGGACGTTATAAAAACACTGTGAGGGGTTAAAAACACGTCGCTATATCTGCATGAGATTCAAAACCTCTCATTCAATGAAAGCGTCGTGGGGTAGTGGTTCTCAATCTGGGGGCCTCAGAAAACTTCCAAAGTGGGCAAAAATCATCATTTAAAAGTATTTATTATTATTACTACTATTAAATCTAACTTTAATCTAAATTAAAATGCTAAATTGAAGATGAAAACTGAATTCATATTTCTTTTGGTTTACCAAGGACCTACTATTCTTTATTTCAGAATATAAATTATTATATTATATTAATATATTAATATATAATAAATTTAACTCTAAATGAAATTGCCAGAAAAAAGTAAAATAATTTTTTTTTTTAAGAAAAAAAAATGCAGTTCTGGAATACAGAACATATTTAATATATTAAAATAATCCAACTCTAATTTTAATTTTAATAACTCTAAAATTAGATGTGAAAGGACAATTATTAAAAGTTTAAAACTACTGTTTTTGTAACTTAAATGCAATTATAACTGTAATCACGCCTTTACCTTTCTCTCAATAATATTGGTTTTATTAAAAAAAAAAAACATACAGTTCTAGAACACAAATTTACAATGCAAATTTATAAACAGTAATATCTATATTATATATATATCGAAACAAATTAACAATATGTTCTATACATCTGGCCTTTGAGTCAAATGTTAAGAATCTATCCAAGGCATTATTTTAAAAATAAAAACATTGACCCATAGATTCAAATTCAGTTTCCCCCGCTTCCCAATACTTAAGGTCTCCGGTCAGTGTGCTTAAAAAAAGTTAGAATATACTTAAATTACTGTAATCTTGAAGCAACTGTCATGAAATGCCATTTACTGTAATGCTTCAAACTCTGCTGTTAAACCACATGTCTGCAACAGTTTCAATCAATCACATTCCCTCACTGTCTGCTTCCTACTCCAGTTGACAAGGATGACAAAAAATCTGGAAAGAGCCTCCAGGGTTGTGAGTGACTCACACTATTAGTTTTAATGACTTACTTCTATAAAGTCCTGCAAGAGCAGCGTTACAGCGCAATGAGGTCATACGTTATACAGTGCGCCATCGAATGAGCACAAGCCTCTTTGAGTCCGGATGCCCTGCAAGACGCGAGGCCTTTGTTCTGCGCTCGCTCATCTAAATCGGCGGGGTAAATAACTAACAGACTGACAGTGGAGGATCTGATGGGTTGGTAAATCTTAGCACAGGACATATGCCTCACAACTTCTCCTCAAACATCCTCAGTCGATCTGGAGAGTGTAAAGTTTGAGCAGCATGTTTAGGAGGGAGAGCTGGATCGTGCACAATGTTAAACACTGCTCCTCATTCACTTTGTTAAAGCTGCAAGTGTTTAACAGTGTTAACATGCCTTTTCTCTGAGCTGTCTGAGAAACTTTACTGCTTCCATAGCTGTCAGACTGAGATACATGCATGCTTCCTGTCCTATCCAGTCTTTCTGGATTTGTGTCTTTTTAAAAGTTTAAATCTAGTGTGTTATAGTGTTTAAGTGCTGGAAAATTGTGAACCAAGAGTCAATGAATATTTTATCAAGACAGATATAAAAGCCATTTTACCAACTAAGCACTACTAACTTATCATGTATGCAAGGGTGGTACTTGTTTTTGGTCCACCAGGTCAGTACTGCATTTAATTCATTATCTCAACTGCTGTTCAAAGAAAGTCTGTGAGGCAGTTCACTAAAAAAATAAATAAAAATGAAATATGTTGTCACTTAATCATTGTTCACTTGTTCCAAGCCTTAAGAATGTATTTTTTCTGCTGCTCACAAAAGATGAAAAATGTTGGTAACCAAAGTTGACCATTGAACCATTGAAATCCATCTGGAAGTCAATATACCTTTAATACATAATCTGTAAATCGATCATAATGGGATTGGTACAGGGGCAGCAACATTCTGTGTCTTTATTAAAAACTTAATAGCTTACAATCATTGAAATAAGATAGAATAAAATAAATGAGAAATGCTGCCTTCATAACGAAATTAATTTTAATATTTTAAAACTTTTTTATTTAGTTTAATGAAACTGAAACGCATATTAGTTCAAGCTAAACAAAAATATATCTAAAAAAAAATTGTAATATACAAATGCATATAATAAAATTAATTACATTTAACCTAAATTAAAATAAATTGAAAAAAAAAAAAAAACTATAATAGCATATAAATATTGCTAAACAACACTAACAGAGACAATTGTAAGTAAAAAATAAATAAATTAAAAAAAATCAAGCAAAATGAATCTGTATAATGAATAAATCTGTAAAAATCTATTCCATTGGCACCTAAAACCTAGGAAAAGGTTTCTGCTACTAGACAGCACAAATATGGAGACACAGATCTCCAAAATGTGTTTCTCTCGCATTTCAACAGTCTTTGACCCAAGAAACACAAAAGGACCACCGGTAAGATGTACTTCAATACTGCTAGTGCCTCTTTTGATGATGCAATGCTAGAAATGCGCCGGTCATTGCAGAGTTGCCAAATCTGCCAGCTCTCTTTCAAGCTCTCACACCATCCAACTAAATCTCATGCCAAATTACAAGACGGCGCAAAGTAAATTGCTAAATCTGCTCAAAGGATTTTCCAACTTGTGCAGGACAGGTTTGGTCTAACACAGATACTATAACTTGGACTGGTCTAAAGAGGCAGGATTCTGCATCAATCAAATTTCTTCCAACGCTTGCAAAGGGACTACATAGCTAGCTGTTAACACTAGGCCCAAATAATTTTGGACCTCATTGTCACTGTACAGATGACATAAAATAGTATTTTTGTGTTTCACAGAAAGGAAAGAAAAGAAAAGCATACAGGTATGTGACAGCACTAAATTGTGGTTGAACCATCCTGTTAAGCCGTGATAACAGAGAGAAGACAGTGTTTTTACAGGTCTTATAAATAATGAGGACTGGCTTAACACATGTGGACTGCACATATAGATTCCGCTGTGCCTGTATAAACACACATCCAGACAATGCCAAGGCTCAGAGACAACTCAGACAAACAGAGCAGTATCTGAAGTACTGTTAAATATTAGCAGACATCTCTCAAACCGCACCGAGAATTCCTTTGTCCTTCAGAACAGCCCTAAAAATGGCCAGGTCATGTTCTACCCTACATCACAAACTTGTGACATTATTATGGAAGCCACATTTCCGCCACAGAATTATAAAAATATGTATATATAACTATGAAATCCACTCCTAATTCTTGCAGTTGTCTTTTTTCAGAATTTTTCCAGATATAAATTGAGAATTTTTTGAACAACTTTGCATTTGTTATAATTTCCAATAGTTATTTTCATTAGATTCTCACAATTACACAGCATTTATTTTTGCTACAGTAAACAATAATAAAAAAGTCCTTCTGGTTTTATTTTATGTAAAATAATTTTTTTTTAAATTTTGGATAAGATATGACTCAAAATTTTTCTTTTTTGTTTTGTTTATAATTTGAATGCATGCTTATATCGAGAATATTTTTGCATTAGGCTGGTTCGATACTTTACCAAATGTCAGATTAAGCAGTGTGTGTTAATTTTCCCACTCACCAGACCAACCTTTCTATTACTGAACAGGATTTACAGTGGCAACGACTAACCAAATTATTTATGAGCTCCCAACACAGCCGCATACTGAGCCCTATCATACAGCTCTACTACCCCCACCCACCCACAACTAGATACAGCAGGACCTTTGGCCTCCAGGGCCCAAAGCACAGGCCTCACGCAAGGTGCTGACAATCTGAGGAGCCTTTCCAACATCAGGCCTTAAACACAAAAATCACAGCTTCAAGCGCTGGGAGGAAAGAGTTAATAGGGCAGTTTGAACTAAAACAAGCATTTTCATTTCTTTTTATATATGGATTTTGACATGACATGATCTAAATTAAAAAAAAAAAGTTCTTACATTTACATAATAATAATACATATATATATAAAAAAATGTAAATAATTTACATTACATATTATATCATAGTTATATTAATATATTAAATTATAATAATATTTGACAACATAATTATTATTACTAAATTTTATAAAATAAATATATGCTTCTGAAATTAAGTACTCATACATTAAACACTCATCAGATAAAACAGTCTAATAAAATTTATTTTCTCAAGGTTCTGGGAAACAAAACACACAGATCCAAAACCTCAGACACAGAGAAAATCCAAAGAAAAGAGAAAACAAGTGAGAAAAAAGAAACACAGAATACGAAGAAGTGGGCCAGGAAGAGAAGAAAGTTGAAAAACAGTTAGGATCAACAGTTAAGAAAGGCAGCTGCCTGCTAAAAAAAAAGTTGACAGGCAGCACTTATGACAGGTCTGTGTGAAGGAGGCCCCAGTTTTATTAGCCAGCCCACATAAACAGCAGGTCATCACCCCGTGAGGCCGCCATTGTTCTGAAGAAAGCAGCACCACTCTGAAGGCAGTGGCTTTAAATTCTATTTAGACCAAAATTAAACAACGCCAATTAAAACATATTGAACCAATTCCAAAGTATTGCACAGCAATGATATATCCATTTCATTAAAACAAAAGGATAGATCAACATGTTTGGATTTTTTTTTTTAAATAAAATGAAATAAAACTAAAATTAAAATCAAAAATAAAGTTCACACTTACTTGCGCATGATGGACTTCCGGAGAATAAGGCCTTCCTCCAGGTCTGCCTCATTGGCCATGAACAGAAGCCTCTTTCCCGTGACATCCACTCCTACAAAGTCCCGCTGCTCTCCTGCCACAAGACACAATTCCAATCTGTCATAGCAAACTCATAAAATTCGACAGTGGGATATTGTACAGTCAAACTGTATTTTGGCTCAAGACAGATGGTCAGTCAACAACCGGGATGGTCTACAGGAATGCAAAATAATAAGTCCACTGGGATGCACTTTTTTGTTCGAATTGGGAAAAGAGAAAATGGTCAATAAACAGTTTTTGGATACAGTGCAACAACAGCACTCCATTCAAAACCCCACCTGTTTTCCTGCTCAGCAACACTTGTGTGAGTGCTAAGTACCTGCTTTCTTCTTGCCCTTTTGGCCTGGGACAGTCTCTGTGAATTCATGCACTTTGCTCATGAGCATCGACAGGGTGGCGTTGTGTGCGCGAAAGAGGTCCACAACCTCATGCAGAGCCACATCCGTTATCAAATCACAGCTCACCACCAAGATATCTGTCTGTGGGAGAGAAAAAAAGAAGACAAATCCTACTTAAACCAGTATTAAGACAGAACAATCCAGCTTTTCCACCCACAATTTGATTATAATATCCACTGGAAAGGCGATGTGTTCCCTACACATAATTAGAATAATTACTTTCAGGTTTTGAAATCACCAGTTGGGTTGAAATGCTTGACTAAAAATTGTTCTTTTGTGCCAGTGGGCATGTTTTTCAAGTATTTGCTACAGACACTCAGCATCTTCTTTGTTCTTGTGAAACAAGAGAGTCAGAAATATAATATACAGATATATCACTTAACAACATAAAACTCCCAATCCAAGTCCATCCAAACCAAACTAGTCATTGATTGACACAGCTGTAATGTCACAACCAGGGACAAATGCAATAACATAACCACCAACATTTACATAAATAGCAATTTAGTCTTAGTGGTCTAAACTTAGTGGTCTTAAAGTGACAGCAGCAGAATTAGCCAGTAAGGTCAGTAAGAAGGTGGAAATATAATAGAATCTGTTCTACAAGATATTAATATATATATATATATATATATATATATATTAAATAAGCTAACAAGCTGTTCTAGGAAATGGAGATGCAAGGTACCAAGATTGGAAACTGAAAAAGTAAAAAAACTGGGACAATATTCAACAAGTTCCAGTGTTCTTGGAACACAACTGGTGCTGAATGGTCAAATTAAGGTTATTTTTATGGTTCAGTTTCATATAAAACAATTGGGACACACTAACATTACAACAGCACATTAACATTACTACGTTGGTTTTATCTTTCTATGGTTCACATCAAAATTTCACACCTCAGATATATTAGCTCAATTTGTTAGGCTATTGTTTTCTATTTTAGCCCTACATACGGACTAATCACTGGCACCCTGGTCTCCTAAAACTGTCTGGTACATTAAATAAAACATATCAACAATATAACATATTCTAAAAAATATAGAATATATTAAAAATACAATATCTGCTCATACAAAACCTAATGCTTTAGATGAAGTCCATGTTCTAAGGTTCTCCACTTCATGCATGTAGACTATTGACAATAATCACAACAACAACAAAAAAAGAAATGAGAGCAATGTGAGAAAACAAGAGACCCGGTCTCTCAAAAAAAGCACTGTGCTCTGCCACAGTTTGCGTGAGTGTGTGTATGAGTGAACGCAGGCATGGAGGGGAACCCAGCGATAAATCCTGCTTTCCTTTGCCATTGTTTCTGTTTGAGTTGTCTGGTTCCCATCTGGTCTGTCCATCTCAGGCCTGTGGATAAATAAACATGGGAGCAGGAGTGGGAAACAGCCCGGTAGAGCATGCCTGGCTCAGGGAGAGCTGCATGCCTCATTGGGGAGGCCCAGGGACGTGACGCTGTGCTCTGCTCCACTCCGAAACAGTTCCGGTTCTCTTGTACGGGTCCTGGAGAAGAAGGCCCAGGAGCCACTGGAGCACACATGCTCAAAACATAACAGGGTGCACAGCTCTGTCTGTTTAGAATGAGCTAACTGTGCTACTGAGGAAGGAGAACAATCCCTCCCCACTGACCACTGCAAACTCAGAATGACTTCGAGCTAAAGCACATATGAAACCTGACAGCAAAGTCAGAGCCACACGATCTGCATTCATCTTAAAATATTCTGTACTGAACCGAGGAGGAGGGGTCCATGAGAAGCTGCATTTATCATTACTTGAGACATTCAACGATCAAAATTATACACATTTAAAAACAAAGGGACATCTGATTAGTATAACTTTGTAAATGCAAGGAGTACAATAATAATATAATAAACAAAGATTTATATAAGATTAAATCCTAAAACTGATTAGCCGTGTTCGAAGCAGTTGTACAGTATCCGATACACACGCTGACCTCTGATCACACATCTACTTAAATTACTACATCACTTGCCAACCGTAAACTGTCTAGAGTTAGACTAATGAACTACATTACTTGGCAGCAAAATTGTTTATTCTAATTATTTATATTGAGCATATCATAATACAGTCGCCAGTGTTTAATTAAAGTAATCAGACCCAAGGGGCTGTACCTTTCAACAATGTCTATCCCAGAGGTTCTCAAGGCAGTGCTATTTTAGTATCATTGAAATACTATTTTAGATTTTATTAATATATTGTATTATTTTTAGTTCTTTTCAGTTAGTAATGTACCTTCTTTTTTCAGTTAGTTATTTCAGATCATCAAGTTAAAGTAAATTACACATGTTTCCTGATTATGAATCAAGGAATACAACAACACAATGGGGGGGGGGGGGGGGGGTCAACCACCTGGCTAAATAA
>JAUMHI010000034.1:11953200-11965918 GCA_032359435.1 Enteromius unitaeniatus
TGAATGGTGTATAATGTGAAGTGACTGTGGCCAGTTATGGTGGCCCATACTTGGAATTCGTCTCTGCATTTAACCCATCCAAAGTGAACACACACCCGGAGCAGTGGGCAGCCAATGCTGAGGTGCCCGGGGAGCAGTTGGGGGTTCGGTGCCTTGCTCAAGGGTCTCACCACAGTCGTGGTATTAAAGGTGGAGAGAGTGCTGGTTATTCACTTCCCCCACCTAATATCCCTGCCGGACCTGGAACTCAAACCCGCAACCTTCAGGTTACAGGTCCAACTCTATCCATTAGGCCACGAATGCCTAATTAATAGTCATAAATGATTATTTTGTGCTAACATTTTGAGAGCAATATTAAAGATCAGAAAATTGAGCAAACATTCTATTAATGTCACTGAAATAATGTCAGAATGTTAGCCAGACAATGCTAATGTTAATTGGGTTTTCACTTTTCATGTAAATTTTATATATTTCCACTTTATATTTAATATAATAAAAACATGTAAATATGCAGCTGTAGTCTTTTTTAAATAAACTGAATTTAAGCCTATTTAATTTTTTCACAACCAGCTAGCCATTTTGTTTTACCGTCTGAAATAAAATGATTTACAATATCATATGTGAATTGATTGCTATATTTTAGTCCTCTTATGTTTAAATAACATCTGACCGTTTCATCAAAGCAAGCTTGATGTCTTCTGATCTATAATGGAGATGCTACCTGCATGATCGGCAAGAAGAAAATTGCAGTTCTCAGGGAATACAATCTTAGGCGTCATTACTCCTCTCAGCATGCAGTGCAGTCTGTTAGGTACGAGGTTGAGATGAGCTGCTCAACTTCGAAAACGTCTAACCATGCATCATTAACTGTATATAGTTAAAGCTACCTGGTCTCATGGCATAAACGTACCAGGGTGCACTTTTTACACCATGAAAAAAAGACATGAAATACGTACCAATAAGTACATATCACTGTTTTTTCTAAAAGAAATTAATAATAGAAGCAGTAAAACTCTGACCTTTTATTCCTTTGATTAATAAAGCATAATTTTTTACACACATTTTCACACATAATTTTACTCAAAGAATATGTGACTTCAAAACAATATTAATATGCTGGGAGATTTGAAAACTGATGCTTTTGAATGTTAGCATCACACATATCCAGCTTCTTATCTATGGCTTTTCATAAACAGTAGGTTTGTTCGATATCTCACAGATTCTGTGTAACTATGGTTCAACAAAACATGTTGCATCAACAGCTGCCTTTTTATATCAGTTTTGCATTTGTTAACACTATCGGATAGGTTCTAGGTTGAATTTGATAGATGATAGACAATAAAATTTTAGCAACAGTCCCCAGATATTTAACATAATAAAAACACAGCAATACGTACCTATTTCAACATAAAAATGTGCCAGGGTTCATGTATTGAACCTGTGTTTTAGCACCACTCAGTGGACATTTCTCATTGAAACTACGGTGAAATGTGCAGTAAGGTGTAAAAACTGTGTTGCACAAAGGTACACGAGACCAGGTTGCGTTAAAATCCATATAGTCATAAAAATGTTTTATTGTTACTATTGTTATTACAGATATTTTGCATTTAAGATATTTTGCATTTTCATGAAGTGTTGTTACTGCTGTTGTCCAGTGTTTCCATCAGCGTCCTCTTGGGTTCAAGCAGACCTTTACCTGAGCATTACTCTTTTGGTGGCTGGCCTGAGCAATGCTGGAGGGAATTTAAAGTCTAAGAAACCTGCCTGATAACTATAAACAGAATTGACTGGGTATCTCCGGTCACCTCCATTCTCATCATTCTTTCTGCTGTGTAACACATCCACTTGTCTGGTTTGTCTCTAATTGGCCCACATAACCAAAATGGCCCATGGTTTTTCACAGCAAACATAAAAGTCACATAAAGGACAATGAAAATTTCCTCTGGATAAACCGCGTTGTTTTGCAGTACATGACTTTCAGTGACGGAAAGGTAATTATAATGTATTCCACCACGAGACACTTTTAGGCCTCCCTAATTTGTTTCTTTTTAATTCTCCCTATTTTGTAATCTCGAGGGACCACGCTCTGTGGAGGATAAACCAAGCGATTTGATGGGAAGACCCTTTAGGTAACTTGCAAACATAGTGGGGGATAATGAGCTCACTGGCTTTATACCTTTTGTTTCAAAAGGCTTTTTTTAAAGCACTCACACTAAAAAAATAATTGGCTAGTTCTTGTTTCTCTTCATCAATAAAGGAATAGCCAGTGTGATTCAGTTGATTTCTTCAAAGGTGTGACTCACAGATCTCATTGGTGTTTTTAGTTGCTTGTGTTTTAGTTGCTAGCTTTTTCATGTTTTGGTTTGCACAATAAATGGAATTATTTATATGCATTGTTATGGTGGAATGAATGTAGTCTGTCATGCATATGTAGGCATACATGTGACCGTCAGCGAAGAGAAGGTTTACCTCGTCTTTCTGAAAATGCAATACACACACACACACACACACACACACACACACACACATATATATATATATATATATGCATATAATTTAGCACATTACTTGAGATATATCAGATATGATTATACTGATTTATGACACTGCATGAAATTTAATGAAACAACTTTTTTTACTCTGTATTTCATCTTTATGCATTCTCACTTTTCACTTATCAACTACTATTAGAAGACTAGATGAATATTGAGACTCCTCCCTGTTTCAAAATAGCATCCCTATGGATCTTTATATATACATTAAGAGCCAAGAAGATGAAATAAATGTGTATTTCTCAGAGGCTCTGGAGATTGATTCAGGGTTTTTTTCTTTTACAGTACAGTAGCCTACATAGTGACTTGTAACTGAAATCACTTCAGCATTTCAGATCAGGAGAAGTATATTACTGATATATCAGGCTGCAATCAAGTGCCTGACAATCACAAAAATCACGATTTAATCTCCAAAGCATAAAAAGCTTTCTAGTTTCTTGCTTTTTGCATTATAGAAGTATAAGGGGCTATTCAGTAAGATCTTGCAGTGAATGGTATGCTTTACGATGGTGCTATAAAAGATCTCATATCGTTCATATGATTTGGGAGAGATACAGAAAGAAACAGGAGCGTTCAAAAAGGCAATAAGAGATAATTATTTAAAGGTACATCGAAGTGTCAAGCCATCCAGTATTTATTAAAACTCATTAAGAAAGGCTTGCCGGTAAATTCCCAAAGGTTTGAAAAAGATTGCTTTGATGATGTCTCAGGAAGCAAACTGTAGTCTGTACAATCTTGCACCATCAAATTAGCTTCACTGGTATTTTGAAGTGAACCATACAATTGGTTGATTAAGGTGCACATATTGAAATATACCCCTAAGAATACAGCCATGAATGTATGCAGTTATAATTGTGTTTCCCAAGCGATACTTGACACTGTAACAAGTCTAGCCGCTCTGTTGTTGACATGGAGTCAGGGATGTCAGCTGTGTTTCTTTCTGGCAAAAGAGATTGAGTATTTGTCCTCTGTCCTTAAGTCCATCAAATTGCATTGTGACTTGAATAATAGATTGTCTGTCAAGCTTCCTGATGTCATTTTTTGTCAATATTGAAGTAGCTTGTGTGCCATGGTACGCTATGGGACTTGCTGCTCAGTACACGCCTGCTGAATTATTCTGAGCACAAAGATAAACACATCCAAAATGTCTAATTTGGAGGCATGCTGACTGGTTTGGTAAGGAAGCATGAATGTTGATCAATGGGAGCTATTTTACTAAAATAGAAAAAGGGTCAATAAAGCAAGCAATGTTTGCTTACTGGTGCTGCACTGTTTTCCAGTGCGGTTTGAATATATCAAAAAATACATTTTTCTTCTACTTCTTGATGATTTTCAGTTGATTGATGTGCATTGTGAAGGTCATGAGACCTTGAATGCTTGTAAACAAGTGCTCTAGCTTAAGAGCTTGTTCTCTAGCCAGACCAGAAAGAAACCAGCCACTTTCCATTTGTACAAAATGTAAGGAGAAAAAAAAAAGAGAGAGACTGAAAACCTAACCTCATGGGCAACATCCATTTTAAGTGCATGTTAAGCTTATTCCCTCCTGCTATATGTGAAATTTTGCTTGTAAATTTAAACTGATAACACCTACAGCTGTTTTGTCATTTTTCTCAGTCTCAGTCCCAAAAGTCTAGTGCTCTGAAACTAGCAAGGAGGAACATTTTTAGAGCTCTGTTGTGTACGGTTCTACTCTTATACTTCCATCACCCCTTCACTCCATCACAATGTTTTTTACTGTCTCCTATTGATACAATAGATAAAAAAAGAAAGATTGAAATCAATGAAACATTTGATTTAGTATTTGTTTTAACTTTCATTTAAAATTTCTATTTTATAAATCTTTACAATTTCTAATTTAGTACGTGTCTCCTATTATAGGCTGAATATAACTTGGATAGAAAGGAACATGAAAGTTCTCAAAAGCACTTGAAATATGAAACTGAGTAAAGGCCACACCGAACTGTGAAAAATGAGAGTGCAGAACATTTAATAGTCCTCCGGTGTGTCATTCATTTCAGTGCTAGACCTGGTGACAAAAGACATTTGAGTTATTTGTTAAAAGCTTTAGGGACTGCAGTGTCCCCACCCACCTGCAATAGTTCCCAAGCATCAGAGAACAAGCTTGCTGCTATCCGTTACTTCATTCACAGCTGGTGGTCTCGTCATGCTACGTTTAATTTTAGAAAAATATTTTTTGGGGGGGATTGAGTCAGCATCTAAAAGCATTCATCTTAAAAGTCAAACTTTGTGATGAGATGGAGCTGTAACTTCTAGATGTTGCTTCTCAGGTGGCGAATGCTGCTTTCAAGCAATATACAAGCTCAAGTTTTGATGGTGCCCTTAAAGCTGAAGTTTGTAATATTTGTGATATTAAAAATGTTCCCCTCTCCTGGTTTGATTTCCCCTGAACTGTGTAAATACTGCTATCACCACTAGGACAAGACAATGTCTTAAAGGAAAAGTTCATCCAAAAATAATTTTGTGTTTTAAAAAATCTTATCTGATTCAGTGAAATATCTGTTTTAAGGGAGAAATCAATTGTATGGACTCTGAAACGACTGGAAACAACGATTTGAAGTTAAGCATTTTGTAATGATTACAAAAACACAGCTTTTTACTTCATACAACATTAATTGACCAGCTAGAGTCGAGTGATTGATTTTTGTGGTGCTTTTCTCAGCTGTTGGACTCTCATTCTGGTGATAACAATTCCCTGCATCGGTGAGGCATAATGCTACATTCCTTTAAATCTCATAAAGAAGCAGTTACTTGTTAAATGGCCTGAGGTTGAATAGTTGAATTGTTATTTTAAGCAATGAAGTGTGTTTGGGATGGGACTATCTGATCGTCAGACCAATGAAAAATAAAGGGAAAACCTGTTTGTAAAAGTCATTTTTAATAATTGTTTTGAAATTCATTTTGGTAACAAAGCCACAGACATTTGGTTTTTTGCTTTTCTTTCTTTTAATTTACAATTTGACATTTATTAACATGATATCACTGAATTAAATGTGCATTTTAAATGTCTGAAATATACAGGCACTGATGTTATACGATCCTATACTACTAGGGATGCAACGGTACAGTGAGCCCACGGTTCGGTTTGTATCACGGTTTTCTGGCCAGGGTAACGGTTCGGTTTTGATACATCAATATTATTGTACAGTACTGTATGTGAGCTCTAACATAGCGGGAGGTCATTTGCCCTTTCTATTTCAAGTTATCAAGGTACAGAGACGATACTAAAGGTAAAAAAGGTACAGATTAAGTCAAAACACAACATTTATTTTTCAAGGGCAAAAAAACGGACAACATAAAAAGTGAAGAATAAAGTGAAATATAAACATGAACATTATTCAAATAAATATTGACAGCAACAAGAAAATATGTTTCCAAATACACCATCAGAACAAACAACAATAATAACAAAATGTATGACTAAGTGGTGGACAATTGTCCATTTCAATAATTGGTGAGGTAGCATCACAATGTGCCGTATGAAACAGATAAGAGAACACTTTAAACTTACACTGAACATTTACAATACCACTGGGTTAAATAAATCATCTAACCTTAACACTTTAAACTACTTAAAATAGTCTGTGTTTCATTATTATTAAATAATCTCAAATGTAAACATGGTAAAAGTGCACCATCCAGTCAGGATAATTGTGTTACGCACACAGGAATGCCTGTCTTGACCTATTAAGAATCGATTTGTTCGTCTCTCGAGGCTTCCGTTTTTTTTGAGTCATTCGTTCATCACGTGACAGCCCCATAAACTTAACCTATGTAGCCTGAGCCGTGCGCGACTGAACAAATCACTCCCACGAGACGATTCGTTTTTCCGGAGTCACATTAAAGATTTGTTCAAAATGAACGAATTGTTCAAGAACGACCTATCACTAGTCTTGAGAAGTTCTGACCATCGCCTGATGATAAACAGAAAATGCCCATTTTAATTAAAATGAATGTTCAATGCCTCAAATAGGCTACTGAAATATCGCGATTCATGTGGGTTTACCGAACCGAACAGGGCGAACCGAAAACCGTTGCATCCCTACATACTACAGTAAAAACATTGTCATTTCTTTGGGTTTTTAAATTCACATGTAACTGAATAGAAGTGCAATCATTTTGAATTTTACTCAAGTATAGTATAGTATAGTAGTGAAGTAGCCTACATTTACTCTACATATATATTAGCATTCTTTACATATGACCTTTTGGAAATGTGTGGCTAACCCTCTTACAGTAATGAAATGAATTCATGATCCACTGCTTTTATGTCACCGTAACTGACATATCAAATGCATCTTCAGTCAACTTTAGTCATCTACTAGCTCTAAATGAACCCCTGAGAGATTCAGGTGCTGTCAATCACGCTCCACACCACATCAACACGCATGTCTTTTTATGCAGCATATGACAAAATGATCAAACGCTGTTTGCAGTAAATTCAGGTCAGTTGGGTTATCCAGCATTAAATATGTGAAAGCGTTTTCCAGCCTAAGGTAACACAAGCTTATCATGGACATCTACTGGATATTTGATTAGAGGCTATAAGCTCTGGCTGGTATGGTTTTGCATGCACAATTACGCCTTGGGTGAAACCACTTTAATTTGTTCCAAGAGGTGGGTGACTAAATCACAAAGGGTGACTTTGTTCTAAAAGTCATATAGAATCAATATGTCCTTTATAGGGCCACATCTTATGAAATTGCATTCTGTGTTTGGTTTGTTTAGATGTCTTTGTCATATGTTAGTCAAAATACAGAATCTATCATGTGAAATCTTTTGAAACCCATTTTCCCCACAAGTTGCTTTGATGTTGAGGACAGTTTCCAAATGTAGTGCAATGAAGATCAATCTGACAAAGAGCAGTCCAGATCAATGACGTTTTAAACAATGGTAAATAGTTTCATGGTGTATATTCCCTCACAAATACATTGTAAATGTGACGAACTTCATAGAGGTACAGCAGTTTGAGGTAATTTAATTAATCTTTTGCGTGATTGCTTGTTTACGCACAGAATAAGCAAGTAAAACGCTCCAGGAAAGAGACGGAGATTGCGAAGGGTGCCTGCACTGAAGTGGGCCCTGCTTCAGAATCCCGATGACTATTCATCGATAGCGGTCCCTGAGCAGTGAAGGGTAAGAGCGGTGCACTCTGGGAAGGAAACCCATCCACACCAGAATTGGAATATTATTCCGCTGCATGCTTCCAATAGACTGCAGTTTCCTTTCTGAAGTGCGTTAAGCCTCACAGCCTCTCTGAATTCAATCAGTCATCAGGACTGGTGGCAGGTTAGTGCTTCTCTCTATTGATTTCAACCTAGGCAAGCCAGAAGCTGACAACATGCATTTTCAATCTCGACGGCTCTTGTGCTACTGTGAGAAGTTGCATAAATAATACATCCAATGCATTTTCATCAGCCGCTGTTTTTCTGTGCGAGATTCACGTGGCGTGACGAGGCCAAAAGATGTGCATCTAGAAGAGCTGAATAGAGCTCCACTGCTCTGCCACCATCAAGATCATGTCCTGCAGCAATGTTTTTGTTTTAAGATACATCAATATTTCATTTCTGAGGTGTGAAGAGGGGTAATGAATAGTTAATATTTTTGCCATTCACTGACAGTGATTAACTAGAATTATTACTAAAGTCCTTTACCACCATACCCAACACTCTCCGTCTCCAAATGATGGATGACGGATTCATCCAGAAACTTGAAAACACCCCAGACATCCGTTATACAGAGTTCAATGAGATTCCATCTGCCAAAGGGATCCTCTTCTATTTCTCTGTAATAAGTGGACATTTTTCACATTGGTCTGATTTGTCTGTGGAAGACGCATTAATTCATTAAGATTTACAATGACAATCTATATAAAAAAATAAAAACAGCAAGAGCGATGGCCCCAGGGGAAGCTGGATTTCTATTCGCACTATAAATCTGGTGGAGGGAACGGCATGGCAGAGGATATAAAAACACTGCTCAAGCCGTCACACCTTATCTAGGTTAACCTTGAGCTTGTGTCGCCTTCTTCACCGTTCTGTTTGCCCTTAATGAAAAGTGTTTAACTGCAGGCTAAATTGTGAACGTGCCACATCGTCACATTTGTCACATTCCTTCTGTTTCTAATTGACATGTGTTTCTTTATCACTCCTTTAACAGTTTGTGTAAGAAATATGTAAAAACAGAAAACAGTAATTAAAAAAAAGTATATTTAACAATGTTGTATTATATATATTAGAAATTAAACACATTCAAAAGTTTTTGTTAACAAAATAATCATATTTATTATGTGTATACTGTATATATTTTGAAAATTTATATAATTATATTTTATATTACATTAATAAATATATTAAACAAATAAACAACACATTTTTATTATATATATACATGCATGTGTTTGTTTTAGAATAAATACACACAGAACAATAAATTGAAATACATATACAGTCTATATATATATACAGTACAGGCCAAAAGTTTGAACACACTCAATGTGTTTTCGTTATTTTGATGACCATTTACATTGTTATATTCTCACTGAAGGCATCAAAACTATGAATGAACACATATGGAGTTATGTACTTAACAAAAAAAGGTGAAATAACTGAAAACATCTTTTATATTCTAGTTTCTTCAAAATAGCCACCTTTTGCTCTGATTACTGCTTTGCACACTCTTGCCATTCTCTCGATGAGCTGCAAGAGGTGGTCACCTGAAATGGTTTTCCAACAGTATAGAAGGAGTGTTTTTCTGTCAAAGTGCTGTGTGTACATTAATGAGGGGAAAAAAAAAACTTAAATGATTTTAGCACATGGCTGCAATATAACAGTGAAAAAGAGTGAAACATTTAAGGGGGTCTGAGTACTTTCCGTACCCACTGTATATATAATTTCTTCTCCAGTTTATTAGTATACATTATTTATTAGTATGTTTAAACGTTTGCGATTTATATGGTTTTAATTTTATTATGGTTTTTAATTCTCATATTTACCAAGGCTGCATTTATTTATACTGTTAATATCATTATAATTTTAAAAAACATTTTTTAAAATTACTCCAGTTTTCAATGTCAAATGATCCTTCAGAAATTTCCTTATAGGCTAATTTGGAGCTCAAGAAAATGTATTTTATATATTTTTGTTAATATAAAATTTTATATTAACAAAAACATAAACAATGGTGTACAATATATTCAATGTATAAATTGTGGATATATAAAATTGTTATTTATTTATTTTACTTTATCAACTTTTTTTTTGTATGTAAGGTTTAAAAATTGCCTGAAATTCTTTATATATTTAGCATAATGACTTATCCCTTTCATCTGAGATTTAATTTGTGGTCATTTCTTTTTTAAGATTTACAAATTTTGCAATATCATGCTACCCACTGTTGATTATTTGCACCCGGGGCGGACCTACCAATTAGGCAAAGGTAGGCGACTGCTTTAGGCCTTGAAAGCCAAGGGGCCCCCATAAACTACAGGCCCGAGTTGAACGTGCCTCTTGTGTATCCTGCTTAGCAAACGAAAATATTATGCATGTGATACTGACTGCCGCAGGAGCGCAAGCTCTGCATCTGCTTCGTTCAGCGAATGGCTGAAAGGAGCAGCACTTTCAGTTGAAACACAGATATGTAGCTTATCTGCGGCGCCGTTTACACTAGTGCATTTTCGTTTTAAAACGCATAGCTTTTGCTACGGTTACGCCTATTGTTTCCACTAATCCAGCGTTTTCCACCCTCGACAACAGGCACTTTTGAAAATTCTGCAGTCCCTGTTTTAGTTTGAAAATTCTGGGGTAGGTAATTTTCTTTCCAAACGCCATTTTAAAACGAAAACACACCAGTGTTAACAGGGCCTAATTTTACAAGCAAACACAGCTATTGTCATTATCTTATGTGTAGCCAGTTTGATTTTATCAAACGACGATTCGATTAGGCTATAAATCAGAATTTTTGTGCAGGTTAACATCTTCAGTCACTATTTCATATTCATTCTGTTTTATGACAACAGAAACTGTATCAATGAAAACAGTCTTGCATCTCAACTGTAAATCAATTGCTATTTCGTGGTCTACAACATGAAATAATCAAAGTGTCTGCTAAATGAAAACATGTTAATGTTAATGAAAGAATCCCACAATAATATGTACTTGAAAAAAATTTGAAACTCTGGACATAACTATGTGGCACCAACTATGTGTCCAACTATAGGGCCCCATTCCTATATTTGCCTGAGGCCCCAACATTATTAAATCCACCCCTGTTTGCACCTCATATATTGTTTAATAGGGATTTTGCATATGCATATTTTTTTCTTCCAATGAGCTGCAATTACTAGCCACCTAATCCCCATATCTAATCCTCCTGCCATTTTCTCTGGTAGAGCTGACCTCTATCACAGATAAAGGGACCACCTGCTTTTCCCTTCCTCATTAATAGTCCTGAGCCCAGCCTGATAAACTCTCTCTTTTAACTGCATTTTGTCAGACAGTGAACCCTGACCTGTAGAACACAGTATTCAAGTGTTCACATTTATAAGATGAGCCGGAGATGGAGGTCTCAGGGGAGAAATGCATTATCTATAGAGGGCAGTATTGACCTGGTGACAACCATTCAAAGAAGGACTGTAAGTGCCGCAACCAGCAATGAAATTTGTACTCCACGCATTGTCAGCAATGAAAGGACTGAAATTACGGTTACAGTGCTATAGTAACTGCAATAGAACTGTAACAGAATCAGATAGTAATGGAAACAGGATTGATGCCACAAATAATGATGCTCAATCGGTCGTACTGTTCGGACGGTCTGTGAATGCCGTTATATTATTTTTCACAACGCGTTTCCATGTGAGTTTTGGCCAACGTGATATGCAGTAGATGCTCTTACCACACGCACATGTAATATATTTTGATATATAAAAGAAATAAATAAATACAAATAAAGAGCCAGATCACGTAAATTGTTAAGACTGGATATTGTAATATCAGTATCAGGTAAGATTACTCACCTTCATTTCTGCACTCGGTTACATATGTTTTATTTATCCAGATTAAACATGGTTTTACTACAAATAAAAATGATCTGAATGACTATAGCAATGCAAGCATACAGAGTGCGTGATCTCTGTGATGCCCAGATGTACAAAACAGACCCTCTCACCTCTGTAATAAACACGGAGGTGTCAGTCACATCCAAAATGGTACTGTGCATTAAAATCACAGATGTCAGGTGATTAAGAATCGAAAGTCACACATGCTGTAGTTTAGAAAACTAGTCCCGTCTTTTTAGTCTAACCAGGCACAATGCAATAGGTTTTCAGACATTTAATGGTTCAGACGGGATAAAAATCTCCTAGTACGACCCCCTGTAAAACTAGTCCCGTCCGAACTAGTGGTCTTTTCCTTTAACTTACGCTTTAAGCTCTTAAGGGAGAATCTGTGACTTAATGGGCTTTCAATAATGCATGGACTTGAATCATAAAGCAGAACCACCACAACTCCCAGTGATAATGTCCGAAGTTCTAATTGAGCTAATCAATCACTGACACATTGCGCAGTAGTTGAGACAGTTAGACAGCTTTTGTCATTAAGCATGCAGTCTGTTAGTGTTATTCGGTAAGGTCACGTGTAATGAATTGTCACAAGCTGTTGTAGCCTATATCTTACTACATGATTTGATGTTGGCATGGAAACTTGAAAGTGGAGGAATAATAAAATATTTTGTATTTGTAATTTGTATATGAAATGTTTGTGTTGTAATAAATTAATGATGCTGAAATAAAATACAAGTATACAAGACGAACAACAAAAAAGTAAAAAAAAAAAAGTACAATAATGAACAACACCCTTCAGCAGTTTAGGGTCACATAATTAGTATTTTTTATAGAAATTATAAGTTAAACTGGTCAAAAATGACATTAAAAGACATTTATAATCTTAAAACTATAGTGTTTAAATTAAATGTTGTTCTTTCCATTAATCAAAAAATGTCCTTTCTACTAAAATTTTAAATGGTAAAGTTTATATTTCTAAATATAAATGAAATGAAAAATGAAATGAAATGACGTGACAAGTGGCCAGGTATGGTTTTCCCATACTAGGAATTTGTGCTCTGTATTTAACCCATCCAAGTGCACACACACA
>JAUMHI010000034.1:11968228-11984521 GCA_032359435.1 Enteromius unitaeniatus
GCCGGACCTGGGACTTGAACCCACAACCTTTGGGTTACAAGCCCAACTCCCTATCCATTAGGCCACAACTGCCCCCTCATATTATATTATTATTAATATTACTATATATATATTATATTATATTAATATTACTCTCAAAACAAGTGAACTCTTCTTTTATGCAGTTTTGCTTCTCAAAATGTTTCTTTTTTAAGGATTTGTTTATTTCATTTGGAAAACAACAACAACAAAATTATTATTATTTAATTTTTTGTGCAGTGACTCAACAGCGCTGTGGATAACAATGTAGAGGAGTGCTTTTCTAGTTTGTGATGACAGGAGCTTGGACGGCTAATAAAGAGCTTGGGTACTGTCAGACGCGTTTCAAGGCCATGTGGTCCACTGATGGGTATCTTGGGAGCTTTTAATGACTTCCAACAAAGCCTTCCCTACACCATCTAAAGCACCACACATCCACATCCTGTTAGTGGTCATTGGCAGCTAAACATCACTGGTTTCCAGTCGTAAACAACACATTGGTCATAGTTTTTATTCATTACTACTCCACTCATTTTTATGTTAATATTTACATTGTTAGCAAATGCTTTATCACCAAAACAGCTTGCGTATGTGACACACCCCGGACAGGTAGATTTGAAAACAAGTCACATAAGCTTAAGGCTAAATTAAAAGAGAGAGAGAGCTCAAATCAAATGATACAAGGATTAGCATATACATTGAAATGCTGTTTTCAGACAACGGGCTCAATAATTTAGATGTTTAAATTAGCATTATTTGTATTTTTTTCTGAACCGTTGTTATTATTTTGTTTGTTTGCAGAAAGTTTTATAATTAAAAAAAAACAACAAAAGAAAACAACAATATGTCTTTATAGCACATCTCTGAATCTAAGGTTCTGTCATTCCAAGAAAATTAAAGCGGAATTTATTGTTGCAGATACAAGAAAGACCGATATGGGAATCAAGTCCAGGGAGTAAAAGGGCAAACAGTAAGAGCAGAGAGAGTAATGAGGTCCAAAGACTGAGATAATTATCTGGCTGCAAAGACAAATCTCTAATTTAGGGATTTTAATAGGTTAATTCTGCTTACATTAAAACTATATCAGAACTGTAAATAATTCCCTGCATTAATTGGATGCTGTAAAGGTGAGGTTCCTCATTTTAAATGAGCTGCGGCTTATAGAAAGCATTCATTAGAGCTTTGGTGATTTGAGACTGAGAGGAAACCCTGTAATACAAAAATCTATACAAAGTAATAGCCTTTGCAGCCATTTCCTAAGCCCATTAACAACACATCAAAATTACAAAAGCAGAGTCATTTTGACATCTGTCCAATTGAAATAGCTGTAATTGTGCAATAGTTTTGTAGAAATTTAAATCTCCTTGTTTTTTTTTTCTTTTCTCTCAGAGATTCCTCTTCTACAATCACTCAAGCATCGCTAAGCAGCTCAAACACATTTCATGACAACTGTTTCAATATTTAGATGTGTACTGATAAGCTTAATCAACCTTTCCCATTGCAACGCTTTCAATGACATCTAACAAATCTTACAAACAATGTCCCTCTCTTCACTTGACAATTTTTCAGCAACACGGTTTATTGGAAGGATTATAATGAACTCATTATCATTATCTTTTATAATCGCAAATGTTTATTCTGCTCGGTTAAATTAGATTCCTCTACTTAAGCTGTTACTTACGCAGGAGTCCGTTGCAGAGCGACTGCTGTTCCCGCTGGCATCTGTTATTGAGGCTTTTAAAAATAGAAAAAAAGGCACTACAAAGTGAGCTTTAAACTCATTAGGCATATACTTCAGAGCTCGCTTCCCCTCCCATTAACTTCACATCCCCTCAGTCCAACCTAAGACAGACAGGTATGAACGAAGAGTAGAAGTCTTCTAAGACTGAATATCAAAGTCGACGTCTGTTTTTTCTTTGACTGCTATAGGGATCAGATTGGAGAGTGTTTAGGGATCTCAATGGGCCTTGAATCCTTGGAGGGGTGGGGATTGGTTAGCCGTGAAGGCTTGTGTTTTTGTTGACAAACTTGTTTTCAGAAGGATTTCTGTTTTTTTTTTTGTTTTTTTTGCCCTCCGTCTCAACATGAGCTGCAGCCATCCATCATGGCTGTTCTTTTGTATTGAGGTCCGACTAGTGTTTGCTGGAGCAAAAAGATGTGGTCTGTTTGTGAAAATTAGTCACGTATTTTCTTGACGATGAAAAAAACCTGAGGTGTGCTAATACTCTTTACACTTTTCTCGTCGTTTCTCCTTCCATCAGAGTCCTAGCATTTTAATTGGCTCTGTGGGGTATATAATGGAGAGTCGGAGTACAGCTCATTTTAAGCAGACTGCATTTTATAGGTTTAGTAAAGTGTAAAATGGCCGTGTCAGACCTTACAAGAATGAACTCACACTGTGTTGCTTTCAGTGTTGATTGAAGCACAGCTGGCCTTTTACACCAAGTCCTAACCAGATGCGACAAGGACATTTTATAAGTCTGTATAGTTTCGCTGTATACTGCTTGTGTTATACACAAAACATTAATTAAACAACAGAAGATGTGACATAAAGCCCAAATGTACATAAATGATAACAAAAACTAGTTCAAAACAAGATTAATACTTTTAAATGTGGAGTGTCACACAGGAAACTCTGGGAATATCAGTTTACAGTTTTTATATATAAATTTTACATTGATTGTTCTAATTATTTCTAACAACGGTACAATTAAAAACATTTTACTATAAAATCAACATTAATTTTACATTTAATTTTGATTAGATGTTTTACAGTTTTTCCGTTAAAACATACATCATATCAGGAGTTCTGACCTTTGTCACAAAAAGTATTTTTTTAAATACATTTTTTCATGTTTTAGTGTGAAAGCTTTAGAAAGCTTTTTCTAAGCCTTAAAAAGTTCAAAACCTGAAAATCCATGCTGTGAAACCCATTTTCAAATCAGACATTGCATTACCATGGAAATAGTATTTCAAAATCATATTACAAAATGTATCCTTTCTTGAATTATAACAATTTAAGTTTAGACGTTTTCACATTTGTATTCAAAAATGGGGGTGGCAGTTAGGAGATTAAGGATTATTATAAAACAATATGTATTTTCATGTATATTTTAATTCATACAATATTTAAATGAATGTCAAATTCAGTGTTTTGTCGTAAATTAAATATGTTTCATAAAAAAAAAGAAGTTTTATTAATTAATTTCATTAGACACCATATTAATTTGCATTAAATTATGAAACAGTAATAAAGTAAAATTTAACAGAAAACACACACACACAGAAATATATATATATATATATATATATATATATATATATTTCTGTATATATACATATTAATGGTACCCTACATTTATGTTTACATTTCATTCTTGAGGTGTAAACATGCAGAATGCAGAATGAATTTCATAAACAAATAAATATCATTGAATAAATATCAATGTCGAGTTTATGGAAAAAACACAGTTTTATTTATAAGTTATTTTTTGACTATATCACCCAGTCCTACCTTTGCCTCATTCAACATTAAAAGTCTTTCAATCATTTTTAATTTATTGCACAGCACTTTCATATATGAAATATGAGTTCACCCATGACTTGTTTTTGTTACACTGAATTTAGAGTTCATAAAATACTTTTAAAGATTTGGACAGGCAACTGCAAGAGTGGGAATTCTGAATATAAAACATCACCCAGCCATTATTACTTAGGAGACATGTCTATTCTACCTCCATCAAACGTTGCTTTCTGGGTAATTCTGGGACCCAGGATTCCGAATTTTTCTATACCGTAGAGCGGATAGGACGCAATTTCGAGATAAAGAGCTTTGAAGCAAACTGTCTCCTGACTTTGAGCTGCATTCACTCAGAGAAGTCTTGTCTCATCTTACATAGTGTTTGAACAGTGTGAACATCTTCCCATGCCATTTTATTCCAATCACTTGCTGACTGGGAGACCATTTCAAAACTGACTCTCAGCATATTTCACCCTGTTACAATCTCTGCTGGATAATTTGGACTGGTGTAGTAAATTATTACAGATATTACGGCTTGATTTAAACCTTATTTAGCCTGCACTATCGATTTTCACTTAGTGCCCCCAGTAGTGCCCTGCCACAGAGAGTTGCGAGCGGAAAATGGCAAGTCAAATTCAATCCGCATACAGCAGGTAAAAATGACCTTTATTAGAGGGCTGTAAGTAAGCCAGGGGAGATCCATCCATGTTGTGTTAAACAGCGGGCCGCTGTGGAGACTAGGCTGAATAAATTAGGAAGGAGGGATATTATTTATTGTGCACTGCTGCACCAGGGGTAAACTGACATCATTAATAATCCTGCTGGTTGCATTTGCTTCCATTTCACTGAATTTAAATAGAGGTCCTGCTACTGAAATGTTGGACACTAGACTTTGGGTTCTTAGCTGGACCCTAGCAAATATGCCATGGCACTTTCTTTATTATCTGCGTAATGGATTACATACGCATCCGTCGGATTGACTAGTATTGAGGTTTCACTAATAGACTGACTGGGCTTATCTGTGCTCAGTGTATAAATTTCAATGTGTAAGAAATGTGCAAATGATGCTGACAAGCAAACATCTACAGTAATCCTTCCTTGACAACAAATCTTGTATAAACAGCATGCTTATTGGACGGCAGACGAATGATAGCTTGTGATGACTGGATATAATTTTGTGGACATTTCATGAACGTTGACAGTTTTTCATTTACCAGTATTGTATGAAAGGATAATGTGTGTTTATTTATCTGTTAAGCAAGCCAGAAACTAGCAATGTTTACTGGATAGGAGGGTATAGCTGGCCATTACACTTTGTCATTCATTTATTTGAACTTTATTTAAAAAGAAACACCTCATTGTGACCATTTTGTTCATGAACAGGACTACACTGGTCTTGCTGTGTGTTGTTTTTGCGAGCATCCAACACAAACAAACCAACAGAAAGATGTTTCTATATTTGCGCTGCACGTGTGCACACAGTATTATATTTTTAGCTGAGGTAAAATAGAAAGGTGTCTTATGATGCGATTTCAAGTCTTCTTTTCTCTTTGGAGGGTTACAAGCTGTTAGTGTATAGATTCCTAAAGTTGTGCAAAGAAAGAAGGCGAAACTATTCTAGCTGTAGTGTTGCGCCGCTTGACACTGGCACATAGATGCCTCATTAATGACTGTTTCTTTGGGCCGTGATATGCATATCTATCTATGTGGCAAAGCAAGTTGACGCGTCAGGCACCAGATGTTGTGAATAAGCTGAGGAGAGTCGGAGATTATGGTGTATAAGAGGTAAAAATTCATATACTGTTCTTTTTTTTTTTCACAGACTGATCATTGTATCCGCAATGTATTGTCACAAGCTGTATAAATTGGTTTTATACAGTTTTGGCAAAATATGTTTTGTTGTTTTTTTCATTCTCAGAGATTTGGAAGGTTTGGTACCCACTGACTTCCATTATGTGACTGACACACTACAACGGTGTGAGTGAAAAATCTTCGTTTGTGTTCTAATGAAGAACCTAAATCTTGGATGCCCTGGGATAAGCAGATAAATGTAAAATTTAAAATTTTTGGGTGAACTATCCCTGTAACCACAGAACAGAATCAGTATCAAGTATTCAAGAGTGCTGTAATAATGAGGTTTTTTTTTTATGATTTTTCATGCTTATCTGCACATTGACAGATGTCAAAAAAAATGCTAAAAAGTGACTTTAACAGATAACTTTAAATGTAAGATCTAGAATATGTTTCTGCTTTATGTTGGTACAGTTTCAAGCTTGGTGGTATATTTTTACCTCAATGCCTGTTGAAGTATAATACAAAAACTAAAGTAGGGAAAACTTGGGCTGGTAAGAAATAGTTACATCACTCAGACAAGAACTGCAGTCAAGAAATGCTGAAATGATTTCTTCGCTATGACTGAGCTTCGTGAGACTAGCCTCCAGCAATGCTGATTTTCATGCTGAGGCCAGAGAGAGTTCCAGATTAATTTGTTTTGTCATTTCAGACTAAAAGAAATTATAAGTTTTGTTTTTTTTACGTAGTACAAAAAATTGATTTCTGTACACAGAAGAGGAAATGATTGTGATAAAACTGTATAATTGTCCAGCGCTGCCCTTATGTGAACTTTCATTGGTCCAAAATTCTGAATACATAAATAAGTACAATGCAAAAAAATACAGTCTAGCTGCAGTTGATATTGGCCTTTTTTATGTTCTTTAGTGCTGCCCAGACACCTCGACTTATGCATTTTACTTTTCCTGTAGTAATAAAAAACAAACAAACAAATGTTAAACATGTCAAAATGAAAGCACTGTATGGGCGAATTAACCTGGGGAAATTGAAATGAGTATCGATTGAAGATCAATGAAAAATAAATATTGTACTTATTTGTCATGCTGCTTTTTGCATATTGTGCAGGGAGGAAAACATTTGTGACGCAAGTGCTGTGAATGATGACTCTTTTAGTTTAAAATGACATCCAAATATATTTGTCTCAGGCAGTGCAGACTATCATCAGGATCACTAAGAGTGTAATTGTTTTTTAACCTCATAAAACCCTTGAGCGTTCACATAAACCTCATCTGTGTCTGTGTGACGCTTTTTCATTCTACCGCAAGTAATGTGCATCAGGTTTCTTTTATTTGCTCAATTCAACCGCATTCCAATCAGACAACCGTGGTACTCGTTGGATGATTTGAGTGCTCGTTTTATGTACTGATTTGAAGGAAAATATAACAGCAGTCTTCAAAACTTCAGGGTGGCTTTATCCTGGTGTAATCCGTCTTTACTATGCTTTGTGGATACAGTATTATTGCAGCGAGGAAGTTTATTGCTATGTTTGCAAATGGTGTTAACACATTTCTCTGGAAGAATGAAACAGTTTTAGAGACGTGTAATTCCTCTGAGCCCACACAATTAATTCTGAATTGAAAAGCCAAGGAGCGTTGGGACCAACAACAAAGGTGGAAGATAAATTTCTTAATATGAACTGTACATTTGGATTGAGTTCATGCAGATTAAGTTTTGGAATGAAAGCCACTGAGTAAACATAAATGACACAGTCTGTGTCAGGGAAGGGATGACAAAGCTAAATTGTATTGGGGGGGAAATAGAAGCTGATTGTACCATGCTTTTGTTGTATTGTGCAGTTATTATTAGGGGTATCCATGATGATAAAGAAGAGGCATTAAAATTCAGGAACATTCACTCACTCGAAACGACCCAGGTACTTTTAATTGCTTTTCATATCTGATGAGATTCTCTCCATTGATTGACTGCACCTTCTCATTTATTGCAGCTGATAGAATTTATATGAAGCTGATAGAAATAGTTCCCATGACACTAGTACAGTTACTCACATGCTCATGGTTGGAACTAAGGATACCTGCAATCTTTGAGGCTTACTGGCCAAGTAAGAAATGTATGTTCATGCATTTTAATTAACTTCTTTACTATGTACCAGTGAAGTCATTAGCATAGCATTACTTATGAACTTTAAATGGGGAACAACAAAGTTATCACATTTAAATGGGAAAAAAAGTACATTTAAAATTAAGAAAATATTTTTTTGGGTCCAGTGTAGCAATTATACAGCATGGAGCAATTCAGAAATGTATGTTTTATATTGTTATTATCTATATTGTCTCCTTTTTTAATTAAATTTTTTTTTCAGTGCCACTGTAAATGAACATTTTCATTGGGTATGCATGAGGTTAACAAGCTACCTTTTTTCATTTTATTCCTGAACTGTGCAACATATAATGAAAATCATGAAAGCAAGTGTTAGCCAGATGGTTAACGTGACGTTCCATCTGCCATGGACTGCGTTTGGTATCTTACTTCTGATTAGAGCTGTAAGTTTCCCAACCCTTCCAACCCTGGCTATATTTGCTATGCAGTGTCAAAATGGAGATATTTGAGATGAAATGCGGCTTAGACAGAGGTAATGAAGCAAGGACAGATGGACCCATGGCTGGAAGATATGGGCTTTAACCATTATGAGAGAGCTGAGTCACGGACAGCCTACATGAATTAAAGTTACTGCTTTAAACCTCTGCAAAGGGTAAAGAGACACTTCTTACTAAGACAAGAAAGAGCCATGAGCTGCTCACTCTGACTTTCTCTGCTTAAAGTGCTTTTTTAGATTTATTTCTAGCTGCAATATATTATTTTGTTTTAAAATGCAAATACTTGATTCGGTTGACCTCATGTAAGTGTCTGATATCTTACAGAATAGAACTCTGTATGAAATTAGAATGATTTTGAAAATTCTTTTCATGCATCCCATCATGGATTAAATAAATATGGTACTTTACAGTAATAGGGCACATATTTATTGATAATAATAACAAATGTTTCTTGTTTCTTGAGCACCTTGAGCAAGAGAATGAAAGCAATAACTTTAGGATCATATGATCAGGAAGACTGGAGTAATGATTGCTGAAAATACATCACATTTAAACACTGAAAAAACACTTTAAACACATTTAAAAATCTCTTTCTCTCTCTCTCTCTCTCTCTCTCTCTATATATATATATATATATATGTATGTGTGTGTGTGTTGTGACTCTGCACCACAAAACAGATATATACAACAGGTCATAAGCAGGTATATTTATTGCGATAGCCAATAATACTTTAAAAATCATTAGGATATTAAGATCATAATTCGTGAAGGTATTTTGTAAATACTTTACTGTAAATACTGTATATCAAAATGTAATTTTTGCTAACTAATATGCATTGCTAAGAACTTTATTTGGATAACTTTAAAGGCAATTTTCATATATCTCATATCTTAACAAACCATACATGAGTGAAAGCTTATTTACTCAGCTTTCAGATGTTGTATAAATCTCAATTTAAAAAAAATGACCCTTATGACTGGTTTTATGGAAAGTGGCACACAAAGCTGTTGCAGTGCCAGTCTCACGGTGCAGACAGTTTGGGTGTGACCTTTAGCATTGCTGCAGTAGTGCTGAAATCATCAGTCTTCTTTGAACTGTGTGGGGACTCTGCTTGCCATCACTTACAGATGACAAGTGATACTTCAGTGACATCATTACGGCTTGTGAAGTTGCCATTTTACTAAGGCCATTGAGGATGAGGAAGGAGCCAAGGAGAAGGTTAACGCTTTGCATGCATACAAAAAGGACATTTGTAACCTGTTTGGTCAATGCAAAATCAGAGTGATGAATGGCCGCATAATGGTTAATGACTGCCCCTGGCTTCACCGCTTTTGTATGTCATGAATGTAATATGAGGGAGATAATGTGATTGGGATCGCTTCGACACTTTATGGTAATTGGGCAGATTTATCATTGAATCACCAAGTGATATGACATTGTTGACTGTATCTCTTATTCCTTTCCACAGAAAACGAGAAAACACGGTTATCTCGTAATCCTGATTTACATGTCTCTAAAATCTTGTTTTGCCTTCGAGCACTTCACCACAGTGCCATGAGAATGTGACTAATTCAGAGATCTGTGCGTTAGCATACATAAAGTGACATTTACCAGATTTCATTTAATGATTTCCTTTTGAAACGTTTCTTTAATGACTGCCTTATTGTGCTGGAGTTTTAATTGAATGTCATTTACTGTATCTTTAAAGCGGTAACTCTGTGGGTCTTGAGGGAAATTTTACTGCACGCAGAGTTGCAAAAATCGCAATTAGCGCTAGGAAATTAAAAACACCTAAAAATACCGATGACAACGTGTTCTCCTCAGCGGCTTTACTTACATGTCATGTTATAAAAGTTTGTAGCACTTTGATTGCTACCTCCAAGGGAAGTGTATGTTTCTCACGTCTGTTAGCGGGACTAAATCAATGTACAATATCAGTCTTAAACCTAACTTTCTGTAATACTTCAGGGATATGAAGAAATTTAATTACATATGATTTAGGGGTATAATAGTACATTAAAACGAAAGTTTGGCATATTCCTTATAAATCAATAAATCATTTTTTTTTTTATAAAGCACAATGAAGACAACAGTAGTTTACCACTGTGCTGTACAAGCCCTACTAAAAAGACAGAAATAGATATTAAAAAAAGTTGACCACAGTGCACTACAAAGAAGAAAATCAAGAGGAATTAAGGCATCCCAGCAGGCACACAATGTTATAAGATCTTGATATTTGGTAAAATCTTGGTTGAGACGTACTAAGTACTGATCACCTCCACCTGCAGTCACTCTCCGCACTCATCATTAACGACATAAAACCACACACCACCCCTCATTCACTGTCCATGCTCGTTTCAAGCTAGTTGGACTCATATCTGGCAAGAACTCTCTAAGACTTACTTGATATACTTACCTTGTGATTACTCTGTGTTCTCCACAATCTTTGTGTTCTCCCCAGGCTCCTAGGAATCCCTTTCGGGGTCTCCAGCGTCTCCAGTTTGTGGTGTGTGGTTCTTGTTTTTCATATATGCACATTTTAATTTAAAACAAAATGAGTTATTAATTATAAACATATAAATACCAATTTAAATTAAATCTGGCATTTATAATTAATTACATTTACCATGCCTTAACAATTCATTAATAAATAATGGGAAGATCATTAAACTCAAAGACAAGTGTCCTCTTTTTTTTGTAGTTGTTCAAATGTACTTTAATAGCAAACATGCAGAAGCACCTGTTGTATAGATTTACCCATATCAGTCAGTTGTATAAGAGCATTGATTATGTGCACAAAACGAATCTGAATTGTTCTTCAGTCTAGCACTGTCACTGTTTGCCCGGAGGCATTCACAGCTTGCTGCCATGGTTTATCTGGTAATGCAGATGATCACACTACTTGAGACTTTTGCAAACAGCCATGCTGTTTGTCACTCTCCAGTATGTCTGTGCACTTTGTCTTCACCAGACGACAGGGGCAGGCCAGGATAATCCAGGACAACTTCATCAACCTCGTTCTCTTCTGCAGTGACGCATTCTCACCCCTGTGAGAATCAATATCTGTCTATGAGAGAAGTATATATTACTGCTATTACCCTGTAGAGCACAATATATTACCAATTGATGTCATTATGGATGCTACTTTATTAACAGGTTCGCTAAGGTGACCAAACTCACCCTAAAACCCACTCTCTTGTATAGCAAAGATAAAGCTGGTTTGTCTTTTATGATTTAAAGAAAGAGTTTAAATGAAAATCCAGTCACCATTTAGTCCTTTTAAATCATTGTTGAACACACAAGAAAAATGTTTTTGTCAATTCAATCAAAGTCAGTAGGACGTTCATTGTTAGAGGTGTGACTATAATGTCACACAGGGTTCGAGAGTGACATTAGGGTAAGTAAATCATTTTCATGTTGGGGTGAATTGCTGATTTAATATGTAAACTTACAAAGATTTGTCTGGACTTTGTCTGGAAAATCTTTTAAGTTAGACAAAAAATTTCAGTATTATGCCTTAAGCAGTGACAATTCATCATTTCTAATGATTATATACAACAAATGCTGGGACTTTAACTAAACATCACAGCATGCCATAGGATTAAAAATAAAAAATAAAAATAAATAAATAAATAAAGCCAATTTTGCCATCATCTTTGGCAATTTTACTCTTTTTGTGGCTATTTTAAGTTTAGATTTTACAATTTTTCAAGGTCTTCTCAACATACACAAACACCCACAAATTATAACATATGAACATGGAATTGACAAATATGAAAATTTAAAAAAGAAAAGTCTGAAATGAAAAATAAAATAAATCTAAATTGTGAGCAATGGAAAATTAGACAGCAATGGAAATGTCACATCAATGTCCTTGAGTTTTGAACAATGTGGTAGTTCTTCTGCTGCAGGGTCAGCTCAAAATATCGTCTTACAGGTTTGGAATGACATGAGGGTAAGTAATAAATGGCATAATTAAATTTTTTTTGGTTAACCATCCCCTTAAGTCTGCAATTATCTACAACAACAAAAACAGATCACAGTGAGCTTACAGTGTGTGCACATGACTAGTCACAAATTTCAACAGCATTTTTGTCTGGTAGTCTGAAGTTGGTCTTATTTTTCTTCTTCCATTGTAGCACATATTATACTCTGAACAGTAAGAACAGATCAATGTTAAATTAAACTTCAGCAGCGATTAGGTGGACAGGCAATGATTATGACTTCACTGAGGGGTCCAGGGCCAAAACTTGAGAAGCCGTGCTGCCAGGGCCAAAAGCTAGAGGAGAATAAAAAAAGAGAAAACATAGTATTTCCAAGCATGCCCTGTCTTCGTCCCCGTTTGTTCAGTGCAAAGGCAATCCATTTGGTCAGGCATAATATTGGACCTCTTTGATTCAGTCTCCCTTCATTACACTTTCTAAAGAGATGGGGAATAGCTTCCGTCTGGTAGTCTGTCCATGAAAGGTCCTCTGTTGCCCATGTCCCTCATTCTGCTTTTTCCCTCCTCCCCTCCTACAGTTTATATACTCTTTTTGGCATTTGATAGATATCACCTTGGCTCAAAGAAGCCCATGCAGATCAAGCAACCAACCAATGCTGCATTAAATGAATATCGACTCTCAAGTCAGTCTTTGCTTAGAAAATAATATCCTGACAAAAGCTTCCTTTTTCGCAAAAACGATGGTTGTACCTTTCTATGAGAAAACTGATAAACATACATATAGAGCAAATGTATATGTTGCAAGGCTTTTCTTTGTTAAAGGAACTTCGGCACAATGTCAACCCCTCCTTCTCATGCACTGGGCTGTTATCAGAGTGCGCTAATAGGACTTCTTGATCTCCTAACGTTCGTCAGGAATACCAAGTCACCCATCTGGCCAAAAGGAAATTGCCTTTGCATTTCATATTCATTTTCTGCAGCCCGCCACCTCTTGATGGGGTCTGTGCGCTCCACTCTGGCTTACTCTCTTATACAGTGTGAAATAATCTCGGAGCATGGGCCCTGCCGCTGCCAGTAATGAACACAGGGGTGAAAGCGAAGGTCATGCTTCCGTGATAATTCCAATGAATTCATTGTTGTGCATGTAATGAAAGACAGAAGGGCCCTTCATTGCCTCCCTGCCATGAATATTCCCGTGTTCATTGCTT
This sequence comes from Enteromius unitaeniatus, assembly GCA_032359435.1. Taxonomy (NCBI): domain Eukaryota; kingdom Metazoa; phylum Chordata; class Actinopteri; order Cypriniformes; family Cyprinidae; genus Enteromius; species Enteromius unitaeniatus. The sequence goes on from JAUMHI010000034.1 coordinate 11,981,325, forward strand.
AAGATGAGCATGATTGGGAGGACAAATCATTTAACAAAACAGATGCCATCCATGTCCCTTCTTTCAACCTTTCTGACCTCACAAATTAAGCTGTTGTTTAGTGCTGTTAATCTACCTATCCACATTTTCTGTAGACAGCGAAGCCAACAGGTATTTGAACACTTGTAGAAATACTAAAACAAATGCCAGTATTTTAAAGTTTGTAACATAATAATACTATGGGAGTCAATGGTGACCCAAAACAGCCTGGTTACAAACTATTACTTTGTCTTCAGCAAAAGAAAGAAATGATGACAGAATTGTAATTTTTTTGGTCAACTGTTCCTTTAAGCCACACTTAAAAACACATGATATCAGCCCAGTTTGATTAAAATGCATGTAAATAGTATGTCAAATAAAAAACTTTTTAAACGAAAACAAAAATTATTTTGATGTATACATGACATATGCAGTTTTCATGTGCATATGATACTAAATTTATTGGTGTGCATATGATATGCAGTTTTTGCAAAGGTATAATACACATCTACCCACAAACATATTTATGACTTCCATTTAGTTTAACTTGATGATGTACTAAAATAATTCAAACTAAAATAAAAATAATATTTAAAAAACACAAAACCTAAACAAAAACGAATAAAAATTACAAAAGCACACGAGAATTTAACTAAAAATAGAATTGTAATACACTGTACATTGCATCTGATCTTGGTAACAATATTTGCTAGGGAAATTACAATGCACATTCTGAATTTTTATCATTTATTATACCCTTTAATCATTAGCCTATAACCTTTAATAACCCTTAATAATATATTATACATAAAAGCTTAAAGTGCTACCACATTTTGTTCTTGAATAAATTTCTTCATGCTTTTATTTGGGATTGAAATTGTGTTTTTTGAATGAGCTGACTGAGTGACTCAATCGTAAAAATCTGTTGATTCTTCCTGACTGAATCAAAGTTTTGACATATGCGTTGCATGAATGATTAAAAGATTTGCTTGTAAAGATAGCTTGTCACCACTTACTGGTCTAAGTATATAACCTATATAAAACACCAGTGAAAAATCCCCACCGCTAATGCAGTGAACAATGAAAAGTCCCAGAGCTTCCTCATCTTTTTTTCATGATATCTTCACAAAGTCTAAGATTTATCCTTAGTTCCAAACCCCTGCATTTTTATCCAGATACTCAACTACTTCCTTGCTATCCAGGAAAGCCTCGGCATCTACTCTCTGCATACATTTCCAAATACTTAATAACACTTTGAAAGTTAGGACAAAACTTGGCATGCTTGCCTGGTGTTGTTAGCCCCTAGAGATGTAGAAAGATTTGCAAGTTTTGCATAATAGCTTCATGTAAAATGGGTTGAAAACAAAGTTCTTTGATATGCTGCAAATAATCTTTAATCGGTTCCACTGATGTACATTTCCTTTGTTATTAAATATATAAATATTTTACTAGGAAAAGATTTACTCTGCATGCAGAGCCATTGTTTGGCGTTGTAGCTTTATCTACTTATTTTTGTTTGCAGTAATACTTTGAATCCTCAGTGTTTTCGAGCCAGGAGTCACGGTTCTTATGCAAACACGGCATTTAATGAGTCATTAAAATTCATTCTTTTGGGATTCAAGTACCTGCTGTTTGTCTCCACGCAAATTTGATTTTGATTTTGTAATAAAGAAATTCATGTATGTTCAGACTTGTGAAAGGAACAGGGATCAAAGACATGATTTAGACATTATAAAGTGACTGCATCTGAATTAATGACTGGCCGAATTGTACTTTGAGCAGACTACAGTTCATTTAATGAATGCACCTAATTAATGTATTCTTAATGTCGTTTGCCATCAGGGCAGAAGCCATTAGCAATGATGTAACATACTGGGCCCTAAAGGATCTTTTTTCCTGCTGCAAACTGATTTCATCCCCAGTCACAAGCCTGTCGTACTTACAAAGCGGGAGCTCTGCTGTAGAGAAATATGAGAGCAAATATTCCTATTCTCCACATCCGACCTTATTAGAGGATATCTAAGTGTAAACCCTTTCTAAGCAGGGGAGTGTTTGAGCTGTAATTGGGGTAGATTTTGTTACTATGGCAATGGGGTGCAGAAGGGATCTCTGTTAAATCTCCAGCCTGCGGAGACCCGGCACAAGAAGTTCAGGGCTAACTTGCATGTTCCGAGCAAATATCAAATCGTGTCGTATGAGAAAACCTATATTCCTTTTTTAACTTAAAAGGGAATATTGGATGCCATGGAATATCATCGGCCAGGGTCTCAGGTGTGCTTGTACACGGATCTATCATGGTAGAACACAAGGAAAATAGCTTGTGGGCATCTGAGAAATTGATCAGAGTATTCTTTCATACCGTTGTTGAACTTATATGTCCTTGCTGCATCTATATAGATTCCATGTTGGAAACAAATTTCAGCTAAATTGATTGCATGGGAACAAAATGTTCATATCTGGTTTTCACCAATTTTTTTTATTTTCTATTCACCTTTTTCCTATCTGCCATGAAATTATGGACGCAACTTTGTAAACATTCAACGAAAGGTTTGGTCAATGAATGCAATAATAAGCATTTTTGAAAACTGGGTACAGTACAACAAGGTGACGTTATTTTACTCACCCTTCAACTATCAATCATTAAAAAGAAATTTGAAAGGGTAAAAGCATTAAAGAATTACTTTCAAAATACCACAAATAGCTCCTCCTTCTATCCGCTGCAATATTACCAATTTGCTAAATATCATTATCTTGCAATACATTGCAATATTACAGTAGACTAATATATGTCTACTTTACATTTTACAGCATCCGTGTAAAACCAATCTGGAAAGAGAAATGAGGATTTGGAAAGAATTGTTAGTGTATTATTAGTGCGTTCCAGGAAATTATTCATGGTTTATATTGTTCATTAACGTAGTGAGAGCATTTACAGTTTATGTTGTCTTTTTTCATTTACCTCCAGCGGAATACAAAGAAAACATGAAAATACTCAGGAGGGAAATATTGCAGCAGGTTGAAAAGAGCTATTCTATAGATATTGTCATATAACGTTATTCTCTTGATTTCTGAAAACATAAAATGAATGAAAATGTAGATTCAAGATTCAAGATTCAAGAGAGGTTTATTGTCGATACAGCAGTATACACAGTATACATTGTATTGAAATGCCGTTTCAC
>JAUMHI010000034.1:11985797-11999567 GCA_032359435.1 Enteromius unitaeniatus
CGCAAATTTGCGCATCTTAAAAAGGAAATCCTAAAACTGTAGTGGAAACTAACAAAAACCTCATCTTAGATAAATATCTGATGAATTTTCAGATGAATTTTCTTCTGAGGTCAAAATGACTGAAAACACTTTTCTACAAATAATGACTGAAAATAATTATCTACAAAAAAATCCTTTGTAGATAATTGTTTGTGCTTGAAAATCACTAGTGTGGTTTTTAGATTATCTTTTTAGAATATGGTTTATTATATCTTATTTTTCTCACTTTATTTTGCCTGTTATTGAGTGTTTGTCATATTTAAAGCCTGAATGCTTTTACGTTTAGCAAATTATATAGATATATAATACATTAAAAAAAAAAAAAAATCAGCAAAAATGTCAACAATTCTGTGTTTTTCTGTCAATATGGGGTGCTGTGTGTACATTAATGAGGAAAAAAATAACTTTAATGATTTTAACAAATGGTTGCAGTATAACAAAGAGTGAAAAATTTAAGGGGGTCTGAATATTTTCCGTACCATATACCTGTGTATATATATATATATGTATATATAAATGCATTAGCAAAAAGCAGTATACATTATATTGCTGACTCATGCTGCGCTAGTCAGATTTTTGTTCAAACTGATTCTGTATACGAAAAGAATACTGAAAAAAGTCTCTTTCCAAAAATACTGCATGCCACCAGAAAGTAATTCTTGATGCTGAATTAAATTTTTTTCAATATACAAAATGTCTCAACCTTCCTGTTTCTTCAGATAATTATGTGAAGTCTTTAATCATGGACACTGTTGTACAACTTAAGGTTCCAAGTAACTGATTCACATCAATTGTTTATAGAGAACAAAAATGACATTATAAAGATGCTGTGGATGTAAACAACAGCTTGATTCATATAATCATTACTTGTGCACACAGCAGGCCTGTTTATGGCAGAGCAGGTGGGAGATCTTTAGCAAGGGGTCTCTGACCCGCAGGGTTGTTTGTCATGTGATGGAAGCCAGGTCATGTTTGCTAATGAAAGAGTTGGCAGGCTCTGTGTACGAGTGACATTTGTGAGCAGCGCAGAGCTCAGCCAGGACAGAGGGCTGGTCATCCGGAGGAGCAGAGGGTTCTGGTATACCGTCAGCTGGCCGTTCAAGTCAAACGCCATCACGCCCCAGGCCAGCAAGAGTGTGGAGACCCTGATAAAAAACAAACAAACAAACATGAAGCAGAAGTACTGAAGCAAGGGGAAGGGTCCATTTAAGGATTGTGAGGGATTTAGGGGAAAGACTAAGGGCAATTTTGAGTCATTTCTCTTGTTCAAAATTTATACAAAAAATTAGTTTAAATATGATAAAATGCAAAAGATTTTTCAAATATCATAATAAAATGTCTATATGTATAATACCTTTCCATCAAGATGTATTAAAAACTGTTACTATTTAATTATTTGTTTTTCAATATACTCTACCAGTTTGGTTACACTTTATTTCAATAGTCCATTTAGACATTCTACTAACTATAAGTAACTTTGTAAATACATGTCAACTAATTCTCACTAATTCACAACTACATGTCTACTAACTCTTAGATTAGGCTGTTATGGGTTTAGGGTTAGTAGAAGAAGTTGACATACAGTACTTACAGTTTCTGTAAGTAAGATTTGAATGTTTTTTAAATAATTATGCTCACCAAGCCTGCATTTATTTGATCCAAAAGCAGTAATATTGTGAAATATTTTTGCTACTTAAAATAACAATATTTAAAACAGCTATTTACAGAGTTATTTTTTCAGGATTATTTGATGAAAAGAAATATTGAAAGATCTGCATTAATCTGAAATAAAATAATTTTGTAGCATTATACACTATATACCATTAAAAATCAAGAATTTTTTATAAATAGTAAAAATATTTACATTTCATTTTACTATTTTTGCTGTACTTTGGATCTAATAAATGCAGGCTTGGTGAGCGGAAGAGGCTTCTTTAAAAAAACAAAAAAATTCAAAAACCTTAGTGGTATTGTATATCAGCAACTGTGTTACAAATTAAAATGTAATATTTTATAATATTCTGCTTGTAATGTTACAAAATAACATTAAATATTTAACAATACACATTTTACAACAGTTAAATATTATCTTTTCGTTCAAAAACATTTAAAAAAGTGTATCATTATTATCCTGATATGACACACAAGCCTAGATGATAAATACAGTAAACTGTACTGTACCATCAGTCAGCTGTCAGAAAAATACAAAAACAAACAAGATATTTGTTTTCTCCCTGATGCAACATACACCCTCATGGCCATATGGAGAAGTTGTTGTATCCAACACTGCAGTTTCCACTGGGTCGAAGATCAAGCAGCTGGCTCGACGTTACAGCCGCCTGAAGAAACTTTTATTTAAAGCTTTTCTCACGTTGCTCCATCGATCCTTCCCAAGCCTGAGATGCCTCATGCTGTGCTGTCTCCTCAGCAGGAAAGCCAACTTACAGAGACAGGAGACCACTGATGGACCCTTTCCACTCGGCCTCTTTTATATCTGAGCCAGTCACGCTGGCAAGCCGTGGCTGCTCTAACAAGCCACTACAGTCTTGAAGATCCACTGGATGGATTCTTCTAGCAAAACATTGCTGACTTAATTAATCCAAGCTGCTAGAGGTAATATAGAAGCCTACATATGGGTCATTCCTGTAAATGCTATACCCTTTATGAGATGAGTATTCTTGTGTAATTTAAAATGAATATTTCCGTAAAATGATTGAGTAGATTTTCAGACATATGCACTTCAGCTAGATTATTTACACAGTGGCGGGAAAATGAACAGGGTGGAAATAAAGCGTTTAATTGAATCTGTTGCTCAGTGGGGAATTGCAGTTCGCTTTTATGAGGGTGAGAAATTAAAATAAAAATGTGAATATAGAGATTAATAGTTTTTCAATTCAGCATTCAGGGCATGCCAAGAATGTTTAAGAATGGCAGTCTTTACTTGAACCAAATTGGGTGCTCAAGAAAGTTTTCCTTTTATTGTTGAATCAATGTTGAAAACAGCTAAGCTGCTTTAATAAAGCTGTGACACTTTAAGGATTATTGATGCATAGATCAAAACATAGAAGTAATGTTTTTATTAATTGTATTCACTGTTACATTTGATCAATTTAATTAATCCATAATGAATAGAAGTAAATCAGATTTCTTTCAACTACAACAACAAACAATAGTGGATGGGCTATATAGAGAAGACATTTGCATTTTTTATTTATCTCGAAACTCTGATTAAGAAACACCTGTTTAAATGTATTAAGAAAAGACAGAAATGAAATCCAGATGGCACTAATAACAGTAATTTACACTTTTATGACTGAATTAAATTGTCATTAAACCCCAACCAGGTATGAAATACATGTGAAACACTGTTAATGTTGATGTATGATGTGCAAGCAGAAAATCATATTGAATGAATCGTGCCTAATCGTATTAGATGTATATTAGATGTACACTAGATGTACACTATAGACAAAAGTATTAGGTCTTAATTTTGAATTCTGGTTATAAACATGGGTCGTTCAGAAGAGCTCAATGAATTCACTCATCATACTAGATAGAGTGCAGGGCTTAACATAATTTTTTTGCCCACTGTGGCGAGTGGTTTTCCAAAATTACTATCCAGTCAGCATTTTATGACTCACCTGCATTCAATCACTCACTCATCTTAAATAACAGTTTTCTGATATACAAATCTGAAATCCTTTTAAATATGAAAGTAAACTGCCAGCAGGTGGCAGTGAGCCATTGAGTCATTCATTCAAACAATTCATTTAGACGTGCCTGTCTTTATGAATGGGTTACTGAATCGTTTCACGAATTCGCACTTCTTCATTAAATTAAATAAGCAAATTTGGCGTGCTGTCCGGGGAGGCCCCGAGCCCTACTGATAGTAACCCTAGTGAGGGCAGAGCTCGGCGTGAGGCTCGGTCCCGTTCGCCCCCCTTGAAAGTGCGAAGGAAAAGGCGGAGAAGGGGAGGAAGGCGAGATCATGCGTAACTAGATACCGAGAAGACTGAGACGATGGTATTTATGCCGAGGCGGATAAATGAAATTAGGAATAATTAGTAGGCTAGTGGGCGATAATACTAATGAGCGCCAATGGGTACCGGCTGTGCTGACACTCAGCATGCTCTTCCCGAAACTATGTTAAAACATCCCTTGTTCTGAATCATTTGGTAACGAAACACCATTACAGCCATAATTGAGTGTGTCTAACATGTCAGTCGCTTACTATTAACTTGGTGTTTGAACTCTTGCATAAAGTCAGTGTTACAGTTGCAGTTGCACTGGTTTTCAAGGTAAACTGCACTCTTTTTGTCGTGTCATGTTGCTGTTGTATTAAATCTACATCTGCTGATTCATAGCTGAAGAGTTCCAAACTTCCTGTGGCTGGTCAGCTATGCAATCCTCACATCACCAAGTATAACACCAAGCATAAGATGGTATAAAACACCACTGGACTCTGGAGCAGTGGATGCCTGTTCTGTGGAATGAGACTGGGTTTGGTGGATGCCAGGAGAAAGTCACCTGCCAAACTACGTTAGGTCAACCGTAAAAAGTTTGGTGCAGGAGGGATAATAATGGGGCTGCATTTTACAGTCCATGAAAACATGGTTGGATAAGTGTGGTGTGGAAGATCTTCACTGGCCTGCAAAGAGGCCTTCACAAACTTTCAAAAGATCAACAATCTAAAATGTGTTTTTTTTCTTGTGCAACATATTGTATAAAATGATTTACATAACATAATTTTTTTTTGCAGTGTAAAGTTATTTGCCATTAGTAATGACTACTAATGGGAATTATCTGTCCTAAAGTGTTCAGGTAGGATATCTGATTATCCTATATCCATTCATAAAGCTATAATTTCTTGACAAGTCCTTGTTCATACCGTTGGGACGTTTCAATGAGCCACTGATCACTTAGTGCAGCTTGTAATGCCATAGAAAGCATAATAACACAACCAGTAATTGTTTTAATGCATGCATTCAGAAGTTAATGGACCTGTCAGAATATAAGAAAGGTTACTGTACTATATATACAGCTCTCTGCTGAGTCATTTGGATTGACAAAAATAGCTCCTATCTTTTGTTCTTGCCACACTATGAACATTTCTTTCAGTGCTATTCAGTCATGCATATACATGACTTGAAAAGGAAAGATAAATAGTGTATTTTCCTAACTGTTTCTCATACATTGAAAGCTGTGCCCTACAAAATCAAACGGCAGGATCAGAGCTCACTGTGCAACTTCTGTCAGGATCACACATCATTCTCACTATCTAAATCTGGAAGTATTTCATTCTCCACAGTAGACTGATGTTTTCTTTCCTTAAAAGAAGGAGTCAGCCATGCATGCATTGATAGTGACTTATCTTTTCCTGGAGTCTGAGCTCAAAGATTCCTGACGAAGAGAACTGATGATTTCACAAGCTAAGCAGATGCATCAGTGGCGATCTGTGGTCTATCTTGTGTAGAGTACAAACATCCCCATGTCTCATTTATGAGTTATAATTACAGGAGCTGCAATATGAAGGAATGAAGGGGTTGGAAAGACGATATATAATAAATAATTTAAAACAGCATAATCTTTCATCTCAGTGTAATTACCAGTTTGCATTTTGTTTTTCTTCCTTAAATAACATCTGCTCTCTGTGACATACTTTAATGAACCTTGATTTGTTTCAATGTAAGTTAAGTTAGAGGATCTAGCATGCTTTCCCACACATTTTTTATTTTATTTTTGCAAATAAGAAGAGTAAGGTATTTCAGGAACATATTCTTCTCAGTTGTAGTCGTTTGCTTTCCCTTTGTACACCAAACAAGCATCTAATGACTTAATATTTAAAAACATATTTGTTAAAAGCGGACTACTACCCAGATACAGAAAGCTTCCATTAGCAAAGAAATGTAAGAGCACGGCCACGATGGGCGATATTAGTGATGTAAGAATGGATTAGATTATGGATATACGTAACTGAATTGATAGCAATGAAAAACTGTAACGCTCAAAGAAAAAAATTCACATTATGGGGTGTAACGATGGTTGCCCAAAACAATTATTTTACTTGTTATTTTAGCAAAAAAAAAAAAAAAAACGTTGGATAAGGGAAGCAAACCCGGGTTGTCCTGTCTGCTGATGCTGTATCCGAACCACTAGACCATGTAAAAGTGAGATGATCTCCTCATGGAAGTCAAAACTCAGGAATTTCTTGCAGCCCAGTCCATGCAACAAAACAATAAAAGCTAATCTGGAAAAGGGATCTTCAAAGACAACAAACAACCACCCCCCCGACCTCCTTGCCCATTTTACGACCCCCTTCCCTTCCCTGAATTCCCCATCTCTCACACTCACATCGTTCTCCATAAAAGCTTTCATTGAAAGTTACTAATAAGATACAAGTTACTAATATACACTCCACGTGTGTTAAACCTTGTGAATATATTGTTTTCCTTTTCATGTTTGGTATCATTCTAAAAGTCTTTGTACGATTGGTCAAATGGTCTCAATTCCACAGCAGTCACTTATATTATTAGAAAACTTTTATAAAATTGGGTTTGCTGCTAAGGGGTGTGTCCTCCCCCTAAGGGACAGATGTGAATCTCTAAGGTATTAGTCCCCTCCAACCACTGAGAACTTTATCAGACTGGCGAGTTTATGTTATGAGATGGGACGCCAGACTCAGACGACATTAGGTCCGCAAGGAACGAAAAATTGTGAAAGAGCCATTATGATTGTTGTTCTGTGTTTGACCACTGGGTGGAGTATGTGCCTTGATGGTGTATAATTAGACGAAGAGTAAGAGAGAACAGGTGTGTAGGAGAGGGAAGCACAAAACTTTTTTACCGTATTGTACCGCTTACTCATGAACTTGGATTGTATCTTTGGCGTGTCTAAATGGAGGCATCCAATGGCATTTTATGTGCATGTGCAGCAGAACTGTGAGTAGAAGTTATCCATTTGAACTGTTGAATAAATATCATAAAGCAGTACTTGGAGGACTAACATGAGTTTGTTTGTTTGGAGGACGCGTCAGAAACACCCCTTTTACACCTCAAGTGACACAAAAAATTTATGTCATTACATTTGTCAAAAAATGCTTCGTTGAGGATTGATATGCATCACTTTGGAACCTTTTTAAACTTTCAATGGACTTTCTTTGGATTTATATGGGCCAATAAGTTATGTGTAGCGCTACTTTGCGACGAATGAATTTGTGTGCACACATTTAATTGCGTAAATCCAATGCATTGGTTGCTTGAGTTTTAATCTTAGATAAGAAGGTGAATGAGCTCAACAGTTTGCAAACATGAGTGTTGGGAATTATGAAGATGACGTTATGAACAAATAGAGAATATTGTGCCATTTGAGAAAGTTGAAATGGAGCCTGGGAAGGAAAGGTTCTCCTGCAAGAGCTTTGTAGGCTAAGATGTGGATGGGATGATCCGCTACCTTCAAATCTCCAAAAACAATGGGTTGTATGTTTACAAGAGCTAGAAAGGTTTTCAGACTTCACGGTGGATAGATGTCTAAAACCAAAGGAGATGGACAAGCCTATTAATGTTCAGTTGCATCATTTTGCAGATGGAAGCGCACAAGGATATGGCACTGTCACATATCTTAGGATGGAAACAAATCATCATGTCCATGTAACTTTCATACTTGGCAAAGCACCTTTGAAGGCTTTCAAAATGGAGGCCAAAACAGAGAACACCAACGTGGCATCAAGGTTGCCAGCGCCACGGCCGCGGTGCATAATTGGTCAGTGTGGTTGCCAGAGCCGTCAAAAACCGCGAAAAACGGGTTTTAATCCTGATTCACGGCGAGAGGGGCCGTGTTTAACCCTGTGTTTTACTCAACCTAGTGCACTGTTTCATGTCAAATCGGTACCAGTTTCACAGCCAGGAGTGCTGTATCAAGCTCAGTCAGTTCAGGTTTCGCTGTCGCCCGTCTTCCCTGATCTGCTAACGATGGGTTCCAACATCACATCACAGCGAAATGTTTAACGTTTCTCCTACTGTCTGTGCCTCCACTGAGTCTGTTTTGGTGGCGATCTACTTTGCATGTTTTGACTCACTAGCACGTGATCTTGCACGTCTCACGTCCTCATTCATGACAATACTACTACTACTACAACAAATAAGAATGATTATTTTATAAAATGATGATTTTATGCTATAAAAAATAAATAAATAAATAAATAAATAAAATAACAATTAATTATTATTATAGTTTCTTCTTCTAATATTGTTATTATGAATAGATTTTTTTGATATTCTGAAGCAATAATTATAAAAAACATTAATTCATAAGGTTAATCATGACACATGATATTTTTTTAATTATAAAAGTTTGGTCTTTGGACTAAAGCTACACATAAAGCTTCACACAACCAGAGTGAAGATTTGGTGGTGCACTTACTGAAGTATATAGTGTAAAAGTAGCGCAAGCAACATTTTCTTATGAAAGCGTGTTGTTTTTACATGCAGTATGACAGACGATGCAGTCCACAAGTGGTCTAATGTGATTACGACACTTAAAAGAGAAACCATCTGCCCTAGAAAGAGGGACCAAGCTGTTTTTGAATCTATTTTCCGGCTTTGGTTTTCTTGAATCCGTGTGCTGTGTGAGCGCCCATGCTGTGCACTATAGCGTTTGGCCTTGGCTTGCTGTCGATCTAGTGTGCTGTGTTAGAGTGTGTCTGTCAGAAGTAATTTGCATTCTGTGACGGACTGACAAGATGGCAACTCTTGCAATGCTGATACCTGAAATGTCAATGAAAACCTTTCAATAATAATGATACAGGAACACAAGAAGCTCCTCACTTGACATGCATGCTAGAGCACCTTTTATAGTAATGATTGTTGCTTCTGAAATCACCACCACTATTACACGAACAACAAGATCACAGGTCTCAGGGTGTCCTGTACTAAATTTGCATGAAGGAATGAGGCTGTCAAACTTGTGCATTAGCTCAACATCTCAATAGAATCCGATGTTCCCAAGGGATACTGTACAAAGAGCTTGAGCTTGTAACCTGACATGTAGATAGATAATTACAGCATGTAAAAAGCCAAGTTGTCTAAAAAGCCTAAAACGTCAAAGGTATAGTTCACCCAGAAATTAAAATTCTGTCATTAATTATTCACCCTCATGTCCTTCTAAATCTGTTAGACCTTAGTTCAACTTCAGAAATAAGAGCCTTTATGAAATCTGGGAGCTTTCTGGTCATCTATAGGCAGCAACTACCGTGTTCAAAATACAAAAGGGTAGTAAGGACACCTTTATAGTTGAATCACTGATGTCTCAAAGATGCTTTTGATGATGTTCTGTACTTTTCTGGGCCTTAAATGTGGTAGTTTTCTTTGCTGTATATGCAGGGTCAGAAAGCTCTGCAGATTCCATTTAAAAATATTTAAATTTGTGTTCTGAAAATGAATAAAGGTCTTACAGGTTTGGAGCAGCATGAAGATGAGTAATTGCAGCATTTTCATTTTTGGGTGAACTATTCTACATCCTTAGACACATTTTAATAGAAGTATTTTATATTAAATAATTAAAATCACCTATCACAAATAGAGAATTTTTGGATAAAATACATCTGCTGAAAAATTATAAGCAACCCTGGCATATCTAGTCCACACTGAAGGCTATTCTTGTGAATCTATTGTTTGATAGTCTGGCTAAATCACCACTTTTTTGTTTTAATGAGATTCGCCTGCATGATTCTGTTGTCATATGGAGTGTTCCTGACAGCAAAACAAGATGTCAAGTGGGAGAATAGAGTTCAGCTCCTCTATAGTTATCATTTCTTTTACTTTAGTTTATTTTGGTGGGAGGCAGGCCTTATACAGTGATTTTTGGGCACTTCAAACCATGTTAACATCATTCAGATTTGATGAGTGTGGCGCTTTCATAAAAAGCAAGATAGAGTAGATGATGAAATCTGCTGTATGTGGTGAAAGCACACTTAAGATGTGGAGAAAGACTTTGAGAACTTATCAAGACTGTGTGAGAGGCACTTCAGGATGTTGCAGGAAATATTCTCAAATCATAACTTCAGTTCACTACTGCTTCGCTCACAAGCAATTTCCAGACACAAAGAGTGCCATCAGTACATTCAGAAGTAATTAAATCTGACAAGGTTAAGTGCTTAGATTCAGCAAAAAGCGTTGTGAAAGTCCTGATCTCACGTTTTTTGGTTTTGACTGGCAGGGGTCTTTCCTGTATTTATGAAAATTTCATATGTCGATCTTCACGGCAATCTATATGAGCAAATACAGCTGTCTGGTGTTCAGAAACTGAGAGACCCTAAGACTGCTTTAATAGCTCATAACACACACAACAGTCTTAAATATTTAACTATATCTGCCTGTGGGACTTCAAACTATTAGCATTTTAGGCATACATCATTGCATTAGGGTCTCTTGTCTCCAGACATACATGCATGTAATGTTTGTTTAAATGTTTATTATGTTGCATTAGATGTGCTGAGGATACAAATAAGCAAAACACTTTATAATTAATTACATCCTACTCCTTCCATTTAGATCCTAAGAAAAGAACTGACATAATTTCAAGTCATTCAAGGACAATCCAACACAGACAAGCTCTTGAGAAGCTTTAATGGCAAGAAGCAGAATGTAAATGAGATGCAAATTAATCAAACACAATTAGTAGACAGTCTGCAAATCTGATGGCTTTTCTCTGCAGGTGCTGATGTGGTGTGATATCCTCAGAAAATCGACAACATAGAATATTCCTGTAAAAATAAATAAATAGCTATGTTACACTGTTAATTAGGAGATCCTAGACTGATGGGATTTATTTTTTTTGCATTTGAATAATTGAATTGACTGAGACTGTTATTACTAGTCTCAATTAATAGAATTAATGAATTAATTAATAATAATAAAATTAATAGAAAACTATTCTACATATAAACCGAAAGCTTTTTTTTATTATTATTATTGTTAGATTGTGGTTACAGTGTGGGTGTATCTGTGTGAGTGAGATTAAAAATAAAAATGAAATAAAACGAGTAAGATTAAACTTTAATTTAACCCACCGAGGGGAATTCATGCTCACCAGACATTCTAATCTGAGCTTCGCAAAATTCATTAAAATAGGTTTCATCGGGTGCTTTTCTTTTCATCAGTGAATCTGTTTAGAAATTCACATCCTGGATTATTTTTACTTTCTAATAGGAATTAGTTTTGAATGGGAATTTCCATATAATTAATGACCCATTTTCTCTCGGTTCACAAGAAACCTAAAACACTGCCCTAGAAAGGCTGAAACACAGTAACTACACTACAGCTGAGAAAATGGCTTCTGAGTTCTCTGATTGAATTTTCATTGATTTGATATGAATTTTCACACTCTGTTTTCTCTGAACCTAAGTATATTTGAATTAAACCTGTCTACTAAAGGGCAGAGCACAGTATTAAAGATTTAGCTCTGATAAGTGATATATGTGTCGATGGATTCATCTGTATAACTTTGTTTATCCTCTGTTTGTTTGCATCACTAAAGGAATCTAAAACCTGTGCAAATTTGAATGTGGAATACCATAACTCTATTAAGCTGCATTCCACTTGCACCTTCATTTCAACCAGTATTTCTTTGTTTAGACTAGCTTTGGCATGCAGTCTGTTTTTATGATTGCTGTCGTTCTGACATTATGAAATCCCTTTGAATGTTTTTTTTAAGGAGCTGATACACATGGGCCTTTTGGCAGTGCGAAATATTGTAATAGAAAGAAGATTTCAAATGTCTGAAGTGCTTCTTGCATTGTTCTTGAGTGATCCTGTTGTGATGGATGACATGACACAATTATATTGAAATGAAGTTGTCATCACATTTTTCACAAGGGATCAAATGTCCTTCAATAGAATAGAATTGGATTGGATTAAAAACCCTTGACGCTCACACCCAAACTAATCATGCAGCTAGAAAGCTCAGATCTGCATTCTGTGTTCCTCATTCCGAATGTGATGAGATCAAGATGTTCTCTTTCTCATGGGTACAGAAGACGTGAGATGATGGTAATATACGTAAGTGCCTGATTTCCTTTTGATGCGGGTACTATTTGGATGTTATTTGTTTCTATTTGATAGCACAGCTGATACTTAAACATTAGACTCCAACATGGCCACTTCTATACTGAAGCATCATCTAGGGCCTATTTAAGAAGCAAATAAAGCCTGGTAACATGCAGCATTGCTGAAGCTGGCTGAGTCCAGATGGAGCCTGGATCAGAGCCTACCTATACACGAGCTCTCAGTGGCTATTCTAGGAGTCAATTAACCTCCATCCCTTCATCTCTGTGAGGGGTCTGGACAGTGCTGTATTTTTCTGCAAAAACTACTTTTGTTTACCTCCTTTAAAGAGATTTCTTGCTAATCCCTCACCCCCTGTCTGCTTATTTTATTATGCATTCAAATGCTTTTTACAGGCTAGCTCTCAATCACAAAGGGTTGTAATAAAAATTTAATTTTAATTTTAATTTTAATTTTAATTTCCCTGGTTTAATCGACCAATGTTTGTTTACAATTGTGCTTTTATGAAACATTTTTCTCAAGCATTGCAAGCCCATAAAGAATGTGACATGTCATGTCATGGTCAGCCTGTAGCTCCTCACAAACTCACAAATATAGCATTTACACAGTTTTCAAGTTCATAATGCTTTGGTTGCTTCCTCAGCATTGCAGCCTTAAACTGTGACAGCCATATTAAGAGCTGGTTGTCCTGTAATTATTAAATGTCCTTCTCGTTTTGTTTACATTGACCTTGAATTATTTCTTAACAGACACTGAAATGATTGCACGGTTTTACCAAACAACAGACACTAAATAGCATGACCTAACACCTATTCATTTTGCAATTTGTGCAAATGGTCTCAGTGGAAAACCACTGTTTAGACAGTGTTTTACTGCCTACATTATTAGATGGAGGTTTACATTATTGCAGCCGTTTATGTGTTACTATAACAAAATTACCATTATAAACCATCAAAGGTAAACCCTCCAAGTTAAAAGCAGACTATCAATATGAAAATTATACATATTTGGATAACCATAACAATAAAACGATGGCAAAGCATCATGAAATTGCACCATTTTGTCCTGAATTTTTGTACCCAATTCCACATTTCAAACTGCTTGACAATACACAAAGAAATTGTATTTTAGGTAAAACAGAACAGATATTATGTTTTCAAAGCCGTTTTTATTTTAGACCTACTCCATAAGAGCAATATCTAAAATATTACTTTTCTCTGCAGAAGAGAAACTAAATTTTTAATTAAAGTAAAGCCTAGTCCTAGCTTAAGCTGAGCCCTGTTTGTGAAACATAATATAAGATATTTAAGCAATCTTGTTGCAAAATGCCTTTTGAGAAAATATTACAGGTGAGCATCCTAACACAGAAAAATGACACTGACATGTTTTAAGATATGTGACAGCAAGATATTTTCATTGGAGACCGCTCAAACATGCAATTTAGTCTGGGACTAGCTTAAGCCTTGTCCATGAAACTGACATTTTATATTATATTTATATATTTATATGATATTTTTGTTGTATAATACTTGATTCATAAAAGTATCTTGGATGCAGCCATTATCTCCTCCAATGGCACATGTTTGGGATGAGCTCCGGGGGGGGGGGGGGGGGGGGGGGGGGGGGGGGGGGGGGGGGGGGGGGGGGGGGGGGGGGGGGGGGGGGGGGGGGG
>JAUMHI010000034.1:12016302-12027683 GCA_032359435.1 Enteromius unitaeniatus
TTATCATTGTAGGGTGGTTGTGTACACACACTCCCAACACACATTTCAGTCCAAACAGCTTGTAAAAGTGCATGTAGGACAGGATGACCCCTTTAAAAGAAAACGTCTCATTTGCTTGTGAATATTCCTTATGTTTGTATTTGCATGTCTGTATTTACATGTCTGTAGATATTCATAGTTCTGCCATGACAAAATATTTAGCATGGTAATGGACATGACATTGTTAATGTATAACAATGGCAAAATAAATATACTATGCTGCTGCAATATTGCTACTGGTTATTGCTGTTGTTGCACTTGCTGTTACAAATACATATGCTGACACGCTGATGTGAGTATTTTAGACATACTGCTGCTGCACAAGTACAGTTACTTATAACATATACAGTGGGTATGGAAAGTATTCAGACCCCCTTAAATATTTCACCCTTTGTTATATTTCAGCCATTTGCTAAAATCATTTAAATTCATTTTTGTCCTCATTAATCTACAAACAGCACTACATATTGACAGAAAAACACAGAATTGTTGAAATTTTTTTTTGCAGAATTATTAATAAAGAAAAACTGAAATATCACATGGTCCTAAGTATTTAGCCCCTTTGCTGTGAAACTCATATATTTAACTCAGGTGCTGTCCATTTCTTCTGATCATCCTTGAGATGATTCTACACCTTATTTGAGTCCAGCTGTGTTTGATTATACTGATTGGACTTGATTAGGAAAGCCATACACTTGTCTATATAAGACCTTTCACCTCACAACGCATGTCAGAGAAAATGAGAGTCGTAAGATCAAAGGAACTGCCTGAAGAGCTCAGAGACAGAACTAACTAGGCACAGATCTGGCCAAGGTTACAAAAAACGTTCTGCTGCACTTAAGGTTCCTAAGAGCAAAGTGGCCTTCATAATCCTTAATCTTTTTAGCGGTGAGTTTAAAATATTCCAGCAGTCCCCCCCAGAGTGAGTTGTTTTTAGGCGACCATTATTTTAGAATGTTTGCCATTACTGTTTCCATGGCGATGTGTCTTGCTGGTCACTTGACACACCATTGTGTGTCAAGTGACCACCAAAAAATTTGACACACATGTTTGTTCGTGCCACAGTTCAGAGAGTCCCATCAGTCAGATTTACAGCACATAAATTCATCAATTTCTCCCGAAATATATGTATGTAAGTGGCCGGTGAACTGGGTGAAGAATAGAGGGAACTTTACAGTTACACTTTGTGTATTTGATATGAATAAAACACATTGGCAAATAAAATTTGAATGAATTGTTACTGTTGCTTCCATTGACATCTGTATATATTTTACAAGCTCTAAATATATTGTTTCGCTAGTGCTTATGTGTATTTAAATGTCTGAAACCTAATATATGCATTATGTGGTTAAGAACACTGTATAGTTGTGATAATATGACAAGCACAGTGGGTTATTTTTTCAACCCAAATGCTGGGTTGAGACCGCTGGGAAATAAATATTTACCTTTTGATAGTCATTCTTTGTGTGTAAAAGTGATTTTAAAATGAACAAGTTTTGTAGGTTTAATTCAGGTTAATTTTAGCCTAGCAATGTAGTCATTTTAAACCATAAAAAAGCAACCCAGCATGCTGGGTCAAATATATAACCCATCTTGCTGGGTTAGCAAAATAACTCAATTTGGATTGTTTTTAACCCAGCGGTTTTTAGAGTGCAGAGTTTGAATTTGGCAGTTATGTGATGTCAACGAACATTCTAAATCCCATATGTGGGACTGAACTCCCAGGGGCATGGAAAGAAAAGTCCCATATGTTGGACCGTGCCTGCGTGCAGAACCTGATTTTGCTGAGTTAGGCATGTCCCTGGAACAACATTGTGATTAACCAATCAGATTTGAAGAAACAGTTTGTACTTTTTGTGAAGTTTAGGCTTACAATCAGTGTTTGGTGCTTGTACAGCAGTGTCAGTCATCTATCATTTCCTCTGATTTTAGGCAATATTCATGGGTAGGGTTAGGTTTAGGTGTAGAGATATGGTCAAAACTAAAACATAACCTGTAGAAATGGCATCCACTATGCACCTGCTAAGAGTCTGTCTGGAAGCAGGTAGACCCCTGCGAGGAGGGCCGAAGCAGACCAACAGCTGGTCAGACCTTCTCCACTGCGCAGTCCTGCGAATGTAAGACAGTGCAGTCTTTCTTGGTCTGCCTCCCGAAAGTGAGGGGGGCAGAAAGCCTGAAGCACGATCACTCGTGGTGGTACGAAAGGGACCTTAGGGACATATCCCACTCAAGGGAAAATAAAGACTTTTGCCAGACCGGGCGCAAAGTCAATACAAGAAGAGGCCACTGATAAGGCCTGTAAGTCCCCCACTCTCTTGAGTGAAGCGAGCACCAAAAAAATGCAAGATCGGTCTTGAAGGTGAGGAGTCGGTCGGAGACACGGTCCAATGGCTCAAAAGGAGCTTGACAGAGAGCATTGAGTACCACCGCCAAATCCCACGTAGGAACTCGAGATCGAGTTAGAGGCCTCGACAGGGGTGTCTGCTCCAACATTTAGCTGCCCAGGGATGTAGACTGCCCTCAGCAAGAGGAGTCTGCCGTGGGACCACAAGAGGATCTGGTGCGCCAGCTTGTACAAGGGGCGTGAATGCAGATCTCCCTGGCGATTGATGTAAGATACTGTCGCCATGCTGTCGGTACGCACCAACACATGACAATGCCTCAGGCCTAGGAGGAAGCACCTCAGTGCTTGAAAAACAGCCAACATCTCTAAACAGTTTATGTGGAGATGCGTTGGCTGTTGCTCCACAGACCATGGGCCGGACGGCCACTCATGACCACCCCCCAACTGGTGAGGGATGCATCGGCTGTCTGTGTGACACGGCAACACGGAGATCATATGAAAAGTATTCACCCTCTGGGAAAACCTTTTGCTTTTGAGCCACCACTGCAGGAGTCTCATGTACAGCAAGCCCAGAGGAGTCCCGCTGGAAGCTGCTGCCATTAGACTCAACAGTCTTTGAAAAAATTTGACTGTCAGTGAATGGCCCTCTCACACTCTTCTGACTGCGAGAATCGCATCGACTCGAGCGGGAGACAATCGTGCCCGCATCGTGAACGAATCCCAAACTACACCCAGATAAGTGGTTCTCTGAACCAGAGAAAGCACACTTTTCTTGACATTGCGTCTTAACCCCAGCTGGTGTATGTGAGTAAGTACGGCATCTCGATGCCTGCACACCTCGCTCTGTGACTGGCCTAGAATTAGTCAGTCGTCTAAGTAGTTGAGAATGCGAACGCCCTGAAGCCGCAACGGAGCTAAGACTGCATCTACTACTTTTTTGTAAATGTACGGGGTGAGAGTACCAAACCGAAGAGAAGAACCCGATATTGGTAAACTTCGCCCCCGAAAACAAACCTCAGGTACTCCCTGTGTGAAGGATGGATCACTACATAGAAGTAAGCGTCTTTTAGATCTATTGTGACAAAACCAGTCCTCGGACTGGATTTGAAGCACGACCTGTTTCAGTGTGAGCATCCTGAACTTCAGCTGACTGACTGAGCGGTTCAGTAGCCTGAGATCTAAAATGGGCTTCAGCCCTCCATCCTTCTTCGGAACTATGAAGTACCGGCTGTAAAACCCTGCCTCTCTGCAAAGGTGGAACCAACTCGATGGCATTTTGCTCGGAAGAGTAGTGACTTCCTGTCCCAATACCAGAGCCTAACCTCGATGGGAAGGATGCCTCTGAAAACTGGCGGCCGATATTGAACTGGATAGGGTACCCATTTTTACTGTGCTCAGGACCCATTGAGATATATTTGGTAGATGCATCCACCTTGCCAAACATTCTACTAAGGGAACCAGCTCTTGAGACTGGCCTCTGGTGTAAAGAGTGGTTGCTGTTCCAATCCCCCTGGCTCGCCACAAGGGGCTTGAACAGACCGCTGATGCAACCCCCTCGGGGGAAGCACGCACCCTGAGACACATCCCAGAGAGAGCTGAGGCGTGTGATGAAAGCAGAGAAGGGAAGTGGATGCTCTTTACTGTGGCAAAGACCACACCCCTACTCAAGGGCTCACTCTCAAAAAGTCCTGCAGGTGGTTGATCGAGCCCTTATGATGGCGCACCACCACGAGGAGCATGAACCAACCCCTAAAAAAACACTCAGTCATCTATATACGTGACCCCATGCGTCTGCCAAAGTAGAGACGTCACAGAGCAGACTCAAAGGCATGCATGCCTTAAGCAGGTCCTTCTGGCATGCCTGTAACCAGTAGTGTGCAGCACATACTAGAATGACCTACTACCCCAAGCCGTCAGTGTATGATGTACCGTCTTGGTGCAACAGCTGAATCTCCAAAGCATAGCACACCGGGTGACAGAGAGCTTGAAAGCGTCTATTCAGCCCGTTGTAATGCCGACCGCTTGCAAAGTGGCTGGCTGTCCACACTAACTACATCCAGCTTCTAAGGGGGGATGAACGGTGTGTGAATTGCCCTTCCCGGGGAGAAGTGACTGCTATCAGCGGTGCTTCTACATCCGGAACAGTGCCACTAGATCAGATCTAAGGTCTCAATCCCTGCCGTCAGATCTAACTGCGAGGTCCACGAATGCAAGCAAATGCGGGACACACAGGCGAAGGTTACTTTTCTTGAGAAGAAACCTTTAGGTAGCAGGATCAACTCTAGAGAGAGCAGCCCTCACTTGTCTGAGCAATCAAAGTATTACCTGAACTGGCCGGGCATCGAACCCAAATCCAAGTGTGAAAAACTTGTTGCATCTTTCCCAAAAAGATATGTAAATACAGGTGGAAATGTGGAAGATGGAGGGTTAAAATGAAATGCTCTAGTGAATGCTAACCAGCAAGCTTATTGGCTACATATGCTACTAGGTCAGGGGTGTCCCAAAAGCATTGTTAGCTAACTATGATGGCAAGTTCCGTTAAACTCTAAATGGAACTTTCGACCATAGTTGTTTTTGGGAGATGCACCCCAATCCATTAAATAAGATGCTAGAGCATAACATTTTCATATGCAGAGGTTCAAGTTCTTCACCCAACTAACAAAAAGCTTTTTTTTGCTCTATTTGCTATCTGTATCTGAAACTGAAAAAACTAAGAACTAAGTAATCTTATTTTTGATATTTCATACCTAAAAACATATGTGAGAAAATAAATCATTAAAATCAAAAGACATTCTTTTTAAAAGCTGAGCCTAATTCTATTTGTTATCTCAAAACAAAAAATAATGCATTTCTTGAGCTTTTTAAGCCTGGTCTTAATGATGTGTACATCAGAAAGAGTTCTTCGAAAACATATATAAAACTATCCAATTGGATTGGTATGGGTTGCCATAAGTGAGAGTCAAAGGATGCAGTGCTAGACCTTAATACACATAACCGGAGTCCAAGTAATAAAACTTACAGAGCCTAGTGTTGTGATCCCAGTAATAGGCTTACATCAAAGAGGAGAGTGCTTACTAGAGTAGGCAGAGGAGGGAGGAAATGGTAGCTAGGTATCGGTCTCCTCACACTTTTGCCCTTTTCATCCTTTTAACGGCCATCATTTCTCCACATGGGACTTGTCAATTTCCTCGAAGACTTATAATTGCTTTCCTTGCTGTTGTACTACAGCCTCATGCTGTGTTATCGTGGGCCAGAGCTGTAGCGATGAGTGAGATTACTTTATTGATCTCCACGTCTTTGACAATTTTACCCCTCAGACTGCATGGCTCAGGCAGTTAGCGCACTTCATAAGCACTGGTTACCTTCCTATATCAGATTTTTTTTTCTGAGCAATGCTCTTTGGTATTCAAAGCACTGAAAAATCTTTCCTGCAACCTCTGCAATGTAGGACGCTTCACATGAAAACATGAAAAAAGTGGAGAGAGAAAAAAAGCTAAAGTTTATTATATTGAGGGTTCACCTTGGAATTTCTTATCAAGAAGGCACTTCATGGCATGCGTATTAAGCATCTAAAATACAAATATGTATGGGTAAAATCAAACTATAATGTTGATTTCTTAACACTATGTTTCTGAAGGAATTCACAGCTAAAAATCTATTCTGCTGCTCTCCTGATTTTTATAATGCAATTCTTTGCTAATCTCTAAGCTGTTGACTGTGTAAACAGTTCACGAACTTGCCAATCATATATGCTCTATTTCTTTTGCTTGTTAGGCGTCCTCAAAAGCCAAGTGTTTATAGATTAGCTGTCACACATTTCTTATGTAATTCTCAGGCTGCCCTCGTTGTTGGCTTGTTATGTTTTCTCAAAATTGGGGTTTTACAAGAATCAACGTTTCAAAACTTGAAGAAATCCAAGGCAGTGCTTAGAATGTCATAGCTGTCCGTGCACAATATGCAGATGCCATGTCAATATCTGGAATAATTGGATTTTTAAAAAATCAGCAAACTGCAAAAGATCCTGAATAAATTAGTCTACTTTCTGACTTGAGATAGCCGACTCTCATCATTTATACTGCTTGCAGAAAAAAAAAACAAAAAAAAACTGAGTAAACAGTTTCTGTACTATGAAAGTCATAGCCATAGAAAAGATTGGCTACTGGATGTGTTATCCGCCCTTTTTTACATTCTCCTGAGCTCTGTTACCTCGACAACCAGGTCTCTGTAAAGCTTTGAGAGATTGCAGCATGATCCAATTAAGGTACATGTCCTCACACGCTGCACTGCAAACCATCTCATGGGCCAATGATAATTACCCTTGGGGCCCTGCAACTCCAATAACCTTATTCAGTCCTTACCAGGCAGACAGCAGCTTCCCGTCAGTAACTTCCTGTCAGCATGTGCCCCTGGGTTCAGGGCGTACACCGTTGCAAGGCATTCCACCGGAACTGTTTATTGATGGAAACCCTGATGCTCAGCAGAGACTGGGATGTAGATCAATATGCTAAGTTTATTTATTTATTTAGTTTACTGTATTTACAGCTGTCCTGCCACTGTTTTTTTTTGTGGATTCACTTAAGTTTGAATTGTACAAAAGTTCCAAGTTATATTTTGATTTGAGCGAGTCCAGCAGCTCTGTGGGGATTTATCAGTGATTCTTTCTGCAAGTTACATAGTTACACCGATAGATGGCGACAAGATGCTGTCTTATGAGTGAGTCATTGACTCATTTATTAAAATGATTCATTCGAACAAGGAACCAAACTAACACTTTGTTAAACAATACGTGTTCATTTAGGAACCAAACAAGTGGCTGTCAATAAATTAGTTTTTTTGCCAATTCTATTCAGCGACATTATTGTCAACATAATACATGTTTTCACAATCGATTAAAATGATGTGAAGTATTGTTTTAATGGCATCTTTATTGGCTAATATCCGACGAATGTCCAATGTAGTGCTGTAAGCATGATGGGGACTATCTAAAAAGTCAATTTGTTTTGTTGTTTGTCAACCGCCAATAACATTAATTTTAAGATGATGAAAAAGAATATGTCATTTGTAGATGGTCCCTCAGATAAGCGATGGCATCATGACACTCCATAAAAGTGTCATGTGTCAAAGTCGGTAATAAGTGACTGAAATGAGACTTTGTTAATGCAGATTAGCAAAGTTATTGAATGCGGAAGTCCGAAGTAGTTTCCCTTGTATAAAAATGACAGAGCATTATTTAGATTTGGCCCTCAAGTGTCACTTCTTGCATTGGTTAAAGTGCAAAGAGAAGAAACCCAAACTGCAACCAGGTGTACATAACATGCCCTCATGCCATTTCGAGTATTTTAACTTTTACTAAGAAACAGTAACAGTTTTTTCAGTGCATCTGATGGTGTGTTATTTATTTTATTTTACATTTGTGTGGGTTTCAGTGAGGAAGGGATCATGCCTGTGTCACTGTTTGTGTGAGAGGTGAGACTGTGTGGGAAGACGTTGGTAGAACTAACTGTACTTGAATTGCAATAGCTTACAGCTCCCACATAATTACATTCTTCATCAATGTAGACCCTACAAGAGTTTATCATCCTGCTGGCTGTGTAGTCATGGCCTTTCCATTTGAGTTAATTTAAGCTATCTGTGTCTAAGAGAGCATCTTGAAAGGTTAATTCAAGGGCAATTTTAATAATGTATTATAAACAGCCTGCTTACATCCCCATATTGGAGACTAATTAGTGAACATTGTTAATTTAAAACTATGAAAGAATAATTTTGCCATTAACTGTTTGTTCCAAATTATTTTGATGTTTTAATGTAAAAATATTTGTTCATACATGGTGCATAAAATATACATTGTTGATTAACAGTGTTTGTTGTGCTCAACTAGGCTTTGATTAAAAAGAAAGCTGTTGATATTTACAGAGATGATAAGAGATTTTTGAGAACAATAAATATTATTACCCATGTCAGATTTTTTTTTTTTAAGTCTTCACCTGGTGCTGTTTGTTTTTGTCTCCTAAATGCCTGGAGAGAGAGCCTGGAGTCAGTTTCACAGGCAATACCGCAACACACTCTTTGCAAAACTACTATATCACTCAGATATTTTCAGATATCCAGCCTTCTGACCTCCCACATTGGCACGGAGCTGTCGCAGTGTGCAGGAGCTTTATTTCCCTTCCATCTTTAATCTGATCTCCAGGGATTTTGGAATTCACACTGTCACACATGTGCCAAAACATTCCACGGCATCTATCTCTTTTACTTCTATCTGTGTCTAAAACTGATATAAAGACTAAATAGAAAAAAAAGCTTGGATGATAAGCTGAAGCAGTGAAAGAGAAAGAATGTGTAGCAGAACCTCATGTTAATTCATGACCAATTTCAGCCCAGTATGCATAAGAATACCCAAATTTAGAGCGAAATTGAAATTTTCACTTAGAAATTTATTTAACTTATCCTTCATTATATACATCCGTATTTTTTTATTATAATTTTTTTTATTTAAAGTTTTTTATTATGTTACCATATATATTTTTTTTTGTTCAAACTGCAGTTTTATTTTTGATTAAGATTAAGTGGTATGCACAAAAAATAGATCATAGTAATAACAATATTAATTATTAATGCATTTTTGACTTATTACAAATTATTTCTTTCGTATCATTTATATAATTTAATACTGTAAATTCTCTAAGTGTGCAACTATTTAAAATTTTAATACTTTATAATATTATTGTGTTTACAAAGAAATGCAGCCTTGATGTGCATCAAATAAAATAAAATAAAATTTATGTACTTGCACATTCGTAGCTAAAAAGTAGTATATGTATATATATATATATATATACACACACACACACACACACACGTGTGTTTCATGTCAGTTTATTCCTTTCTCTTCTCTGGGATAGTGTGGCCACTAACATGTACTGTTTTCTCATTTAGTTTTACTCTGAAAAGTTCATAAATTCAGTGCACGGTGTCGTTGCAGCTGTGCCCTTTCAGTGCTTACATATGTGATGAATCTAATTGCCATTCAGGGGTCCAGTCTGATGGCCTTTAATTTCTTGGGCATGAGGATGTTTGTTCTTGGAGCAGAGGTCTACTTTAAAACAGGAATTACAGCTACCTTGACTCCAGCCCACTTAGCAACAGGTGCACATTAATTAATAATCTCACTAAATACTTGTGACTTCAGGCATATTAATTCATTTAGTTCAAAGGGGCACGTTTAATTATTTTCCCTCTCTCAAATGCCAGAGGTAGGTAAAAACAGGTTAGTAGAAGAGTTAGGGAGCGCAAAAGCCTTTCATTTTGCTCTGTGTGAAGGCATTGTGCAGAATTTTAAATGCGGAGAAAAGCATGGAAAGCACAAAACAACAGGGTGTTGCAAAACCATCCACTATAATCAAACAACTACTTGAAAAAAATGCCAGAAACTGATGCTTGGTGTCGAGTGAAAAAATATTGAACATTGCTCAGTGGCTTTCTGCATGTTGGCCAGTGTTTATGCACTCAGAGCAGCTGCTCCTGTTCTGTGAGTAGCGTTGTGGGATTTGCAGCTCGGCAAACTCACACCCACATAAAGCAACTGTCATAAAGCAAACTTCTAGAAGCTTTAAAACACATGATGCCTTGCTATTCTGATCACAGCCACAGATCAACACTACCTTAAGGCAGCATCGCACTAGCAGCAAACCAGTTTTGGTCAGGGTGTCTCATTTGCTGTAGCCTGGCCTCCCTCTGTTGGAGATCTGATACTCCCAGTTGTATGGAACGGGGGTTACAAATAAATAATTGCCTCAAATAATTGCTTATTTGAGCACCAGTCATAAGAGGTCTAACTATCTGAAACATCACTTAAAAAATAGGCTATGATGACAGTTTACGTGGGATGATGATAATTTAATTGATTTTGAAAGCCATGAATTTTGACAAATGTACCTATAGGAAGATAGCAGTGGGATTAAATAAATAAAATCTCTATAATATCATGTACAGTTATTAGCCAGCAAAAACGTCTGTCATTATTTATTCAAGTTCATGGTGCTCCAAATCTGATTTTTTTCTTCTGCTGTAAACAAAAATGTATTTTGAAGAATAGGGGTAAAAAATGGTCTCTGTGTTGTTTCCCAAAAGCATCATAAGCTCAATTTGATCATAGTTCCATTGGTTTTAATGATCCAATGATGTACTTAAGTTTACAATGCTTTTGGGAAATGCAGCCTTAGTCCCTATTGACTTCCACAGTATTTTTTGTCCCATGCTGTAGAAGTCAGTGGGGACCAACAATGATTTAATTGTTCAAATTATCTTCATACAACATTTAGCAAATATAAAGATGTTATGTTTGAATGTTTGCTTAATGTTCTGAAACAAGTAGTAAAACTTCAAAATGAAGATTGATAAAGATCTAGCTAATATATATATATATACATATATATATATATATATATATATATATATATAAACTCTCATCAGCAATGTAAAAATAATGTGTTTTTTATGGTTTAAGAATGTTATGACTGTGAGTTCAGAGGTTGCAGTATGAACATTTAAACATTTACCCAGATTCTTCCAAAGTCAAAAAATGTATTACTCTATTCATTATACTATTCATTCATAGGTCTTATTGCATGCTATTTAATGTTTTATTTTTATTTAAAAAAAAAATTTCCTCCTACAAAACTGGTACCTAAACAAGACATAATTGAGAACTCTTGAACTGCACAAAACCACATCAATAAAATGTAATGTTCTTCTGGGTGGTAAGCTGTAGATAGAAAAAAGATATTTGGAAATCACATTGTGAGGCACAAGATACCATTCGCTGAAATAAACAATAATTATACGCTGAGAATTCAATTCAATTCAATTCAGATTTATTTGTATAGCGCTTTTCATGATACAAATCATTGCAAAGCAGCTTAACACCAAAGTAAAGTTTACAGTAAGTGCAGTATTGGTTTGTAAATGTCCAGATGTGAGATGAAGATCGATTTAACAA
>JAUMHI010000034.1:12045638-12067096 GCA_032359435.1 Enteromius unitaeniatus
TATAACTATAAAGGTAACTGCGACTTGTTTTCGCACATTATTCATTAGATTACATCTCACAATTTTGAGTTTAATGTTTATTTTGAGACTTTTTTTCCTGAGAATATGTACATATAGATATTGGCAGAACTGACTGCCCAAAGAGAGCCGCATCTGCCCATACCGTAAAACCATGGAGAAGTGTAGACAGAGAAACACTTCCTCACCAGCTGCCCTAACTATGAAGAAATTAGAAAGAAATTTTATCCCACATTTGAAATACTTTGCCTTGACGTGTTAAACGATAAAACGCAAGTTCAATATTTATTAGGGCAAAAGGGAGATTATATATACTAGCAGCAAAATGCTCAACAAACCAGTTATGCAGCCACAAACACACATTCACACACCACATTTAATTTTAAATTCTAAAATGCAGAATTCTAAAATGTTGATTTGATTTTTTTAAAATATGTATATACATGCAATTATTATTATCATTATTATTTATTAAATACATAACTGTACATACCTCTAGATTCAATGTAAACATTGTAACAATTGTAATGCCACATCTTGAATCAAATTGAATTAAACTGACTGTAAATCTCTTAAAAAATCAATAGAAACCTCTTAATAGAACAATGATGACTAATATTTTAATCTCTTAAAAGTGAGATGTCACAATATACAGGTATTGGTTATAATCCTGGTATTTAAAAAAAATTAATATAACGTTCGGGGTCACATTGTGATATCAAAATGAAAATGCACACAGCACTAAACTCTCACGTTACTTATGTTTCATTCATACTCAATGCTGGAGGCTGCTCTCGTACAAGTCCAAAAGCGAGATTCCTAGGAGTAATAAACCAAGTGACTTTCAAGGAAATCCCTTATTTGCCCAAAGGCATCTTACTTTTGCTGTAGCCGAATACCGTGCAGATGGGAACGTTTGACTTATAAAACATGAAGAGAATAAGCACACAAATGCAACAGAATATGATTTATGCTGTTTGTCCTCACAGGTATTTTTCATAAGGATAATTTATATTTATTATGAAATACTGATCAAAATAGTCCTTGTCACTGTACATAAATTAGAGAATTCCTGCCTGATTCTGTAATAAGAAGCCACATTTGAAATAAAATCTTGTTAGTGTATTAATCTGTAGGGCTTGATTTGTTTGTTTTATGGAGGACTTGTCTAAACTGGCCAATAAGAGACTAATAACCACTCATCCTTTCAAAAAATAAAAGATTAATTTCACTAGCATATATATAAACAAATAACGTCAGGTATTGAGTTTGGTTTGAGCTATCTTATAATATAAATATTTCTGTTGCTCTCAAAATGCTTCAAAAAGTTAGAAAGCCTTGACTGATTGAGCATAATAACATTTCATTTTACAGTAATTGTATCCAGATTATTGCATCTGAACAGATGCTTTACCACTCCATGAATCAGATCTGCCGCACATTTGCTTTCTTTATTGTGACAACAAAAAACAAGCATTTAATATGTACGTGTATATTCCAAACATAAACCTAGAGGGGCTGAGATCAGGGTTGTGGTATGCTAATGTAACCCAATAAAACCACAGCAGTACATTCTGTACCCAATCATAACCTGCCTTCCCATTCCCACATATACCTGCATAATGTAGCCCTATGCAGCAGTGCTTTTATGAGATTTTCTCACTCACTCTCTCTCTTTCTCACTCTACCTTCCTTCTCTTGCCTTCTGCTGTTTACAGTCAAATCTCTCTCCTTCTCTCTAACATTTCCTCATCTTTTTATCTCCTTCTTGCCCACATTCTGCTGGAGATCTCATTATTCATAGCACATTTAAAATTTGAACTTTTCGCCCCTTTTCTGGCTTATTTTGGCATTTATGACTTTATGTTAGAATTTATGGACTATTTAGCCCTTCCTAAAAATGTCAGATGAAATGATGAGGTTATTTTCCTGAAAACACATTCTCATTTTGTACATTAGCACTTCAAATTTCTATGAACAAGGAGAGATGGGAAATTACTGCCTTCTATGTACGTTTAAGAACATTATGGCATCGTGTTTATTATACAGAGCGATTAAAACGTCAGAGACTATGTTGAAAATATGGGATTTAGGTCAAATTTAAGCCTAATCAAATGAATATAAGAAATTTTTAGGTTACTGATCAAATAGCTAAATTAGATACATTTTGTGACCTTTGTTCGTATAGATTTTTTTCTATCCAGCTCTATTTGGGTAAGTGATTTTACTTTTACCATAGACATTGTAAAAGAGGAGAACAATTCGACATTTACACTGTGCCATACACTTATTTCTTCCATTGCATCCTGTGCTGCTTCTCCACATGGTATGGACTTTGAAAACTACAAAGACAGCTGGAGGAAAAAGAATCAATAATGTCTGCTGATGTAACTATAGACTCTCAGCTACAAAACTATCACAGAATATCATCACTGAGACTGGCTATCCGGTCAAGATGAGAAAGACTTCCTTTTGCAGTGTGCTAGGGTTCTTATAACAATCGAGCTAATCAATATATGGGTAACACTTTATTTTGATGGTCCCTTTTGAACAATCTGTTGACAAATAAGTAGCTTTGCACTTACATGTCAGCTAACTCTCATTAGAATATTAGTATACTCTAATTAATATCTGCTAACTCTTTATTGTGATGGTCTCCCAAAAGATGCTCTACTGACTATAAGTAACTTTGCATGTACATATCAACTTATTCTAACCCTAACCCTACCTGTCTACTAATACTCTGCTAACACTCTATTGAGAGTTAGTAGATATGTAGGTGCAATGTTACTTATAATTAACAGAATACGTTAAAGGGACCATCAAAATAAAGTGAAACCAATATATGCATAAATAAAAGACCAAAAAAACCCAAATGAACTCATGATGAAATTATATCTTTTCATGCCGTTTCATGAATTGCTTTACAATTCATAATTGTTTTATGGCTTAAATTTAGCTAAAATTGCAAGATTTATTGTGACAACTTGCCCATTTTGGCAAAAGTGAAATAAACTAGCCATACAATTAAGAAAACTATTTTTCTCTAGTTACAATACACCAACCCCATGCAATTATTTGTGCTCCCCTTTTTATCAGATATTGTTTCAGAGTGCCTCTTAGACGTCAGCTAAATGTGTTTATTCTGTGCATAAAGC
The DNA here is from genome assembly GCA_032359435.1 of Enteromius unitaeniatus. Lineage (NCBI taxonomy): Eukaryota > Metazoa > Chordata > Actinopteri > Cypriniformes > Cyprinidae > Enteromius > Enteromius unitaeniatus. The sequence continues at coordinate 12,048,815 of JAUMHI010000034.1, forward strand.
TGCAGTGATCTGCTGTTTTTTTGTGAGTTACACAGCTGTCTAACCGAGCCAAGCTTCCCTGCAGGTACGGCCTGATTTAGTTTTGTAATTATAAGCAAACCATCAGTGCGATGCAAACTATTCAGAAGTAGATGCACTGAAGAACTCTAACTTTTGCTATCAGGATGAAAGCAGATGCCGGCAATGTTGCTGAAATTACCTATTGTAACACGGCCTTATATTTTTTTCATCAGATGCAAATGGGCTCACAAATTCATTATACATATAATGAACTGTTTTGCATCTAAATTGCAAGAAACACAACTATCACTCACAAACTCCAGAGAAGCTCCTTTTAATGCAATGTAAAATACGAGTTGTATTTGCAGTCTTTTGAAATTTACAAACTGTTTAAAATTTAATTAAATTGTTAATCAGGACTGAGAAGATAAAAAAAGATCAAGGATGTACCTTCTGCCCTTCAGCTTATTATTGTTGTGATTTTGTTTTTCTTTTTTAGTAAAAAAGCAGGACACCTGTATAATATATTCAAATGAGCGTTTTTCCCTCTTCATGGAAGGAAGCAGTTGTGTTATCTTTACCGGACACCCTGCAGAACACAGTGCCGCCTGGCCTCTATATGTCTTTTATATCTCCAAGTGGAATATGATTTTAAAGCCGGTGAAAATTTGGTGGCTCCCAGAGGACAGGGCATAATTCACAGATTGATCAAAGCACAGGTAGCAGCAGGGTGGCTGAATTACAGCTCGTCTGGAGATGCTGACTGGTGACAGGGTCCTGATTAGACATTTCTTGCAGTGTTAGAACGGAATGAAGGATCTTCGCTCTGTTAATCAGTCAACCAAGCACATTTTTTTCCCTGCGCATTAATGCAGAATTGAGTTTTCCCTGTAATTGTGCGAGAAGACATTTGTGACATGAACAAGACACCGTTTCAAGTCTGTGGAAGGAACTGAGGTAGTGAAATAAACCTGGCAATGAGACAATGACAGATTTTCATGGACTCACCGACTTGACATCTCCAACGACAACCACATACGTATGTGTTGTTACATTTCCAGGCATCAGCCCAAGCCATTTAATCATCCTTCTTTATTACAGACAAACAAAAGTTTGTGTTTTGTAAATGCACAATGCTAAACTCTGCAACAAAATTATTACATTTTTCCTTTCAAACCAGTTAAATGCAAACTTTTATTACTTATTTTTTCTAGGTGACCAAAACTATCTGTTAATGTATAAACTTGTCAACAATGAAGAAGAACATTAAAATTGGGCATCTGCATGAAAATTAATCACCGAAAAATGAAAGTTCTGCCATTAATTACTCATCCTCATGTCGTTCCAGACCCAAAACACCTTCATTCATCTTTGGAACACATATTAATATATTTTGTATGGTCCAGAAAAATATCAGGACATTGTTAAATTAGTCCATGTTACATCAGCAGATCAACCTTAATTTTATAAAGAATACTTTTTGTTTTGTAAATATACAATACTAATATCGTCAACAAAATCACTGCACAATTTTTCCTTTCAAGTCAGTTAAAAGCAAACTCCACCTGACTGAAATGCTAAATTGCAGACAAAAATCTTTGAACAGTTAATAGAAAACATGAAAATAGGGGACTGGGTTGACAATTAATCTGCACTATTTAAATTAAAACACGGGTTAACAAATATATGATGAGAAAAAACAAAAAAACACCAAGATATTAAAATGCAACAAGTAAAATTAATAATAAATAATTATTATTATGTTATTTCTGAAGGTTTTCACAATACTTTTCACTTGTAAATTGTATTTGGTTTAATTTCACACTTTCTGCATAACCAACATGTTATAAAATACTACAATTATATGCAATTTATTTCAGACTAAACTTGACTAAAAGATGGAATTTGCCACAAAAGATGAAGCGATGACTCAAACTGTGAAAAAAAAAATAAGACTGTATATAGATAAAGGTTTGGCATTGTGGGTGTATTCAACATAAAAATATGTTTTCATGCTACAAAGAAAAGGAACACAATGCAACATCTTTCTTTAAATGCTAAACAGGAACCACGGGCCTGGAATGCCATCATAATGCATAGATGGTAACCTGTTGAAAGAGCCTGTATCTTTTAGAATAAGAATGAACCGTCGCAGGAGCTTGTCTCTGATAAAATACCGTTTCCTCCATTCCTGCTGTCATCAGAGCTCCAAAGCAGTCACTGAAATATACTCCTTGCTCTCTTTCGCTGTTGCTGGAATACAGAGCCATAAATATAGGGCCTTTAGCCTCTTTGTCTTGGTGCTGTGCGCTGCGATCGCTGCTTATGGTACTCCGGTGGGTGCTTTCAGCAAGGCCAAGCTGTGTTGTTGAGGTCTCAGCCTCCAAAAACTCATAAAGGAGATCAATCCTAACTAAGACAGTAATTTTTGCCTATCAAAGTCTGGAGAGCAGCATAAAACACTTGAAATGCTCGCTCGTAAGTTGTAAAATATTGGCACCGGGCATTGTGGCGAGACATATCGTAAATTTATAATTTTGTCCACAGTTGCACTCACAAGAAAAAGAAAAAGACTATAAAGAAAATATGTTTACAGTGGGTTCTATGGTTGAATACACCACTCCAATAAACATATAGGCATTTCTTTTTTAAATATTTGGCTTTAAAAGACTTATGCACCCTGCTATCATAAGTGACGCAGATTCTAAAAGCGTACATAATCATATTGCAGCTTGATGTTGATGTTCATTTTAATCACCCCATGCTTCTATGTTAGCAGAAATTATAGTGCTGCTTGTTTTTCTTAATAGGCCATTACCATGTGGCATATCAGGCCACCATGTCATTATGAGTTTGAGGTGCACTGATGCCTGGTCTGAACTTAAATGGGCCAGCAGGATGAATGAAACCCTTAAAACCTAAAACGGGCATTGGTGGGTGGCTGCAGCATTTGCATCAAAACCGAATGGACTGTGCTGTCATACAAGCCACTGCCTGCATCATTAAAGCGAGAGAATTTACAATGTGTGACTTCCTCGAGATGAATTGTGAGAATGCTTGTGAGTTTAGAAAGTAAAGTTAAATTACATTTTTTCTTTCTAGGCTGGAGGATAAGTTTGTTGGTACTGTAGTTTGCATGGTTCTGTTTAGCTGTAAATTATTGAGACTCAGCAGGGATCTGGCTACACTTGGCATTCTCTATGAATTTGGTAATAAGAAATAACATTATTTGGAGCTTTCCTACAGCACGGCTGGAAGACAAGTAAATAATCTCAATCCGTTTTCTCAGTTCTTACACAAACTGTGCTGTGTTTTCTGCATTCATGAATCTCAACCATGCTACCCAAATTATTGTAAGAAAAATGAACAAACAAATATTTTATTTTAATGGTAATTTTGAAGAGTGTAAATATAACATTTGGATCCAAATTAGCTAACCCCTACTGATAGCTTAATGTGTACAGCATATTAATACTTCGCTTGAACAAATACACAAACAGCAAATAGGGTACAACATCGGACCTCACACATTTATTTCATTTAATTATTATTATTTTTATTATTTTTTAGTGCTTTTAAATGATTATTGCATTTAATTCTATACTAAATAAAAGGTTTTGTTTACATAATATACAGTATATGCATATACTTTGCATATTTATTGTTTATATACTGTAAATACAAACACATAAGAGAAACGTTATATTTAAACATGAAATGTATTTATATGTACATCTATATAAATTTATATAATTCTATTTGATATTATATATTTAGCTAAATATATACTGTATGTGTGTGTATTTATATATACATAATAAACAGTACACATACTGTACATGTATTATGTGGAAAAAAAACTTATTATATTGGATTTGATTAATCATGATTAATCGTTTGACAACATTATTATTCATACAATTGTCAGTGAAAGATGGTGCTTGATAAATTCAATTGTATAATTGTGACAATTGTATAAACTTATAATGATTATTAATAATTTGTATATTAATATAATTTATATAATAATAATATATTAATAATTTAATTTTTATAATTTGTTCTAGTTTATTTTTATGTTTATTTACATCTTATTGATAGTAACTTACATAATCACACAAATCAGGGTTTTAACTTGCTTTATCTTTTCTCAAAATGGTTAAAATTTAGTTTAGGTGACTGTTAAGAACCCCTTACTGATATCTTGTTGTAAAATGACTGAATAAATTAATAAATAATAATAAAAAAAAACAATGAATAAATAATAATGTTTGCTATTCTGGCCCAATTTTGTTCGTTGATTGTACTATATTCCTGTTTGTATTTTTGTGGAAGAAGAGCTTATTGTTGATTATTGATGCTCAAAACTGAAAAGCTAAAAAGAAAAAGAAGACTGAAGAAAGGAAAATCTCTTTCTCTCGTCTGCTGTATGTGAGTAAAGCAGGTCTCACTCAGTATTCCATCACTCACAGAGAGTTATAAACTCTCTCTCCGCTCTCAATACGCCTCTGAATTCCATTATAAAATATTATTCTCAGCTTCCACACAGGTCAGTAGGATTTAAAAAAAACAAAAACAAAAGCATTAGGTGGTCTGCAACTTATTTGAAGTAACTGTTTGAAGTTTTCCTCACGCAGAGAGATGAATTAAAGTGGGAAGAGCAGCTATTTTCAAATAACTTATCACCTGAGGAGAGTGATTCAAAGTCACAGCCATATATTAAAAGCCATAACGGTGCACAAATATTCAATTTAACTTTATTAGATATCACCAAATGTCTGCGTATGTTGTTTTCTCTACTTTAAGGATGGCTTGAGATTAAACCTTTAGCTGTCCATAGGTTTTTTCATTACCTGCAGTGCTTTTTGATTTTTAGGGCTGAATTAAGGTCTGCGTTGTATAGAAGCTTACATCTCCTGCCCATATTAGGTTTATGACAGATGGGGTGACATCACATGTTTGAAAAGACGCAGTTTAGTGACCCCGATGCTTTCCAGGAACAGCTTTCTGATGGATATACTCAGTCACCTGGCATCTTTATACAAGACAATCCTCACTTGTATTGTTTATCTAGTTTTCTGACAAATAATTGCAGAGTTCTGTCACAAATGATTTATGACTTAAAAACAAAACTGTGTGCATGGTGATTTTATGAGCTAAATATGCATATGATGTATTTACTTATTATTATCATGTGTAGTTTTTCATATGTGAGCCGCAGTTTTGATTGTAGAGACACGCTAGAAATAATGCAAACGAATCCAGATGGCTTATGAAATGAACAGGTGTGTGGTTTAATGTTGCTTGCTTTACATACGCAAAACAATGCAATGAAGCACATAAACAGCAGAATCCAATCAGACTCATTAAATGGTGTTTATATCTCTGAGAAATCTTCTCAGAAAAGAATAAAAGGAAAATACTTTAAGGCATGTGTATTGTTTGGGGCCCCTGAGGTTACAATGTGCTTGCAAGTCTTTGAGCTGAGCATTTGATGTCAAATGCACAACTTATTTGCTCTGCTTTGTTGCACTACTATTGCAGCTGAATGAACGCTGTCAAACTGTTTCTTCTACTTAGTGAAACAATTAAGATCAAAAGAGAAAAGAAGACAAAATGTGGCATGATGACCCCCAGACGAACAGCATGAAATAAATGAGTCTATTGTATGATTGCCACCCAATAATTTTTGACTTTTTAAAACTGGTCAAATGTTATTTTAAACATATATAATAATGCATTATTATTCAAAATATTACAAAGTTTTTATTTGTTCATTTAAAATATGAACTGATTCTATCTACAGTAGAAATATAATGATTGGATTTTCTTTTTAGTTAATTCAAATTAAATATAAAGGATAGATATATGAATCTTAGAATGATTAATTCTTAATATTATTTGTTTTAAAATAAAAAATACATTGCATTTAATTTAATTTAATTAAATTCAAAATAAAAGGTTTTGTTTACATAATATACTTATGTGTACTGTGTTTATTTATTATGTACACACATACACACATTCAGTGTATATTTTGAAAATGCATTTATATACATTTATATTACATAGAAATGTATTTCCTGTACAAACATATATTCCTTAAATATTTACATGCATTTGCTTGTATTGATATGTACGTTAATATACACAGTACGCACACATTATGCAAATAATTTTTTTTATTTTTATTTATTAAATAATTTATTAAATGATTAATCATTTGACAGCAAATGACACACACATATTAATGTACATTCAAGCAATAATGTAATTATATTTTTATAGACTTTTGACACATACTGTCCAAAACTTACATTTAGTTAAGTGGACTTTTGAATTTCTAGCTACTGAGAAGCAGCCTTTATATGACAACCTTGTGACAACTAGCACAGTCTCCACTATATTTAACTCCTGCCATTGCTGTGTCACACCAAATCACATCTCTCTCATTTATAACAGTCAGTGACGGCAGTGAATGGACTGCTCAGAGTCCCCGAGAAAATGATGTATATCTGCTTAAACTCATCATCATGATGATCATCACAGTGCGGATACGACTTCCAATTAGTCTGTCTTGCCTTTCTTCTTTTGTGAGATCCGAGGAAGCAAATTACCTTGATTTCCCAGCTCCACTATAGAGGAACTGCTACACGTGTGAATGCTATGTGAATATTAGTGTTTTTTATTGATCCAAGCAAATATATAATTCAACAGAGCTGTAAAGAAACAGGGGAATACCACCAGTGCTTTCTTCCATTCTGATATACCAGCAATTACATGAAGCCTGTAAAAGCTTGTGGCAAACCATAAATCTCAGCAATCACAGTGGGGGAGCGTGAGGATACGTTTCAGGCTTTCTTCCTGAAGAATGCATCTGTAGCCTTTAGCAACTAAAATGGTGTTTGTTGGCCTGCCTTTCTCGTCCATTCTTGCTTGTTTTTTTTTTTTGACGTTGAGAAGTTAATCTACTCTTGTCTTTTTGCTGTTTCTTTTCTTATACGTGAATAACAGGCAGCAAAGCAGCACAGACGGTGTTGTTAAGCGCGAACAATTTAACTGCTATGCTTCTTTTGCCGCATTCTGCGTGTTTTGGGTCATGTGTGGAACTTAGTTTAGTCACATTAAAGACAATCTGACATGCAGTAAGCGGTTAAACTCTGCCCTAATCTCGCTGTTCCACATGTCATTGCAACAAGGTGACACCAAACTGTCATACTGCGACGTTCATCCTACTTTTATTTTTCAGGGTTGACATTCATATTTTGCAACCTCCTCTAAAAAGGCAGAAAAACATCCTTTGTGTAGGAGTTTGAGTATTTGCTTGTCAATGAAAACCTGTCCACAGGCTGGATGCTTTGCACAAAGACTACGATCACAAGATAAGTATGTTGGAAATAGCAGGCAGCCACTATTTATTTTCCGCCTGACCAGATTTATTGTATTTACTGGGTCCAGAGTGACTCATGATCACCCTATATCCGCTGGTTTTGGTTGCCGTCGCATTTGCTGGATATTGGAAAGGCCAATATCTGACCCATACAATTACACTTTTATTGGGTTCACAGTTATTGCTTAGAGGACCACAAGCCCTGCTGAAGGATGCATATAGTGATCCACAACAACCACAACCTGATTGAACAACATTAGAGGCTCTTTCTCGATGATAAGAAATAAATCGAGGTCTGAGGGCAAAAACAGGGTGAAATTTTAAATGTAGAGGGTGTTTTTTGTATCATCTATATATTCTGTTATAGGAGTTCTGAGTTATTGTCACATAAAAAAGAAGAAGCTTATATTGATTTTCAATTATGAGTAACATTTTAGTGCATTTCAACCGCCATTGACAAGATATCTCGTCATCATGACATGACATCATGCATCAATTACATTATGCAGTATTCACTGAAAATATAGACCAATATGGGCAAATCTCTAGCGTATGGTAATTCATGGCCTGTCAGAAAAAAGAAATTGCTAACCAGCTCAACTTTAACCCTTTCATACTTCACCATAATGGAAAATGGTTTATTTTCTGACAAGGGTGCGTACATTAACATTGCTTGTATTGATATGTATGAAATGTATGTAGAAATGACTTTAAAGGACAGTAAAGATATGCAAACCCTGATTGTAAGACTGAACAAAACAAGTGTGGACATGATAAGTAGCTGTTGACTGAGCATCTCTGACATGCAAGGAAAGCCTATACTTCTCACCCACCATTAACCACTCAATCTTTTCCCACTACTGCTGGAGTGCCTTTTGATTTTGATGAATTTATATAACACGCATCAAAGCCTATCCTCCAGTGATGAATGAATTTATTGATTGTGCCTCTCCAATGACTGTCTCAACCAACTTTATGGTAATTAGAGCAATTAATCTAGACAAGGCTGATTCTTACAACAACAACACAGCTACTGTTGTTTGCTTTGCAGGGTTGAAATGCTTTCAAAACAGCTGCACATGCTTTTGAAATGTAAATACAAGTGAGATTTGAATATGGGTAGGTCTCACACCTGCAATATGTGCTATGTTATCATAATTTTCACATTTGCCGGTGGTTGGCACAATGATCTAGTGTATGGTCTGTTTTAACGGCGCAATAACATACTACATAGTAACAGTTTGATTTCAACTTTTGTGTTTGGTTTATTGTATTAATACTCATTACAATGCAATACAATACAAATTTGAGAGCACAATCAGTAGCCAGTTGTAAAGTCCCTCTGCACAGCTGTTATAGTCCACCAACCAATATGCCCTTATAGACATACAATAGTGGTGAAATATTACCCTTCAGAGCGTATACGACAATTGCGCTCCTATCAGCAACAGATCATTTGTATATTAATGTATTGTATTACTTCATCTGCCTAAGAATTCAGGGTTGGTGTAGCTCAGTTTGTAGATTGATGCATTACAATACAAGATCATGAGTTCGATCCCTGAGGAAACGTGTTCATAAAACCCTATAAATGATGATTTTGGGTAAATTTGTTATTGCGTAGGTTTAGGGGTGGGGTTAGATGTGGTCATTCGTATGAATTAAACCTAATAAAATATGTTTTAATCACCGTGAGATCATTGTAAAGACTACATTAAAAAAAAATACTCATTTTGATTGGTAATGACAGTCATATGTAATTTCATGACGACAGATGCAATACAACGCTGTCATTATTTTTACGCCTGCTAGAGGGTGCTTATCCTTCAAACGTAAACATAGGTCATAATAAGGTGCTGGCACATATACCTATAAGGTAATTTTTTGTTGGAGGACAAGCTCTCTAGTTGTCAAGTAACATTTCTGGCTTTCAATGCATTCTTTTAGGAAATTTTCCATTGTTGCAATCTTATTGATATTGGAATTATTATATAAATTATATAAAAGTTGCAGTTTGCATTAAGTATACTTGATATCATCCTACTGTAGCAATTGTAATATCCCTGATTCATATTAAAATCTTGCAGCAAACTTTTTCTAATGTGTGGGTGGTACTTTTCAGATAATTCTAATTTAGACAGTTAAATTAGTGCAGCTTGATGGAAAAATAAAATGATTTGCTACTTTATAAAAACAAAAAAACATTGTCTCTCTGTGTTAAGATACTGGAGGGCATAGTGGTTTATGGATCCTAGAAGAGCAGATGTTTAGAGCAGAATATTGTATTTCCTCAAAGATAAGATTCATTTCTGAATTCCATTTATTTCAGGATAATTCAATCTACTATAGCAGTGGCCTGGTCAGAATTTCTGTATCAGTTCCATTCATGTTGTGTAAACTGTGTGGTGAATAGTGCCACAGAAAAGTAATGTCTTTCTATAGCTCTCTCTGTGTGTGTGTGGTCCCTACAAATGACATTATTTAGAGGTGCTCAGTGGGTGATCTCAGCAAGATATGTGACCTGAATTGAAGCCCATCTCACCCTACTCGAATTACCCCATGTGGATTTGATCCTTTTCCCTTTACACGAGCACATAGATCAGGCCACGTACAAGATGAACTGCTATTGTCTCTCACATTTGTCAAGAGAAGGAGAGCCGGGAAGTGCTCGGACTACCTACAGGTCTAAGTGGCAGGCAGTCAGAAAGTGACACTTCTAATACTGTCGCTGATGACAATGACAGTATTTTTTCTCCGAGCCCAAAACTCATTTTGCACACGCCGCACCACACAAATCTATCCTCATTTTGCCTGGGCCACCTGCCAGATTTAATGACAGCTGCTTATCAAGGCAGAAATTATATGCAGTTGTGCAGAACATGGTTTCTCAGCAGTCAGTGGGAGTGTCACTATGTGATAAAGCTTCTTCATAGTTTGTACCTCTATGTCTGTCTAAACGTGAGTCGCTTCGTTTACTATAGTATTTAAAGTGTAAAGTGCAGCTACTAAGTCATTCGTTTCATTATTGTAATGGAATATTTGTTTTATAAAGACACAAGGGTCTGACTATAAAAAAAAAATAATACAGGAAATATAAGAAATACACAATAAATATATACTGTATATATAAACATTAAGGAAAATATTCTCTAAAAGTACCAGTTTATACAGTGCATGGGGAAAGAAATAGTTCAAAAGGTTCTCCTATAGCATTAGGCTGTCAAACCCTGAGTGTGTGTGTATGAGTGCGCTTATGATGTGTAAGTAAGTGTGAGTGGGTGTCGAGATGTTGTCAGTGTGTTAAGAAACTGTCCTACATGACTAGGAACTGACTGCACACCCACAGAGGCCTTTGGAAACATCTACAGCATCCAGCATTGGACCTTGATGAAGATGATGTCCCTAAGCCGGGACCTATCTGTCAGTCTGGGCACAATGGGAACCACAGTGAGACAGAAGGTCAGTAGAGCTCCTGACAGGAGCTTCAAACAATGCCTTTCTCTAGAACCCATCTGCCTGACTGTGCTATGCACTGTCCATCCTCTTCCCTTGCTCAACAACAACTTCCTGACAGCAACTTCCTGAAGTTTCTAGAAACCCTTTGCCAAAGTTTCTGGACTTTTTTGAGATGCACAAGAGTGAATGTTCGATAAGGGAGGACAAGGAAAATCATCTGTGTGTGACACAAATGTTAATGTGTTAATTAAATTCTGCATCTCTGAACAATCCAAGATGAAAGTATGAATGACATCACATGGATTGAAGAATTATTAACATTATTAAGCTCACAAAACTGTTTTTTTTTTCTATGGAAGCCCATTTCTGCCATGGAATAAAACAATGAAAAAGTAAATTGCAACATTTTATCTCCTGATTCAGATTTTTCTTTCTTGCAGTTCTGAGTTAAAACCTCAGAATTCTCACTTTTCCGCTGCAAATTTGTACAGTATTTTACAATTTAGTCTTTTTTAATCTTGCATTTTTGACCTTTTTGCTTAGAAGTGCGTTTGTATCTTGCAATTCTGCTTTTGTATCTCATAATTTTATCTCACAATTCTGAAAAAGCCAGAATTTCTCAGAATTGCAACAAGAAGAGTCTGTGACATAATTGCGACATAAAGAAATCAGTTACCTTGCTTATGTTTTAATTTTTTTCCTATGGCAGAAACAAACAATCATAAGTTATCATATATTAATGATAAAGAGTATTATTATTATTATTATTATTACTACTACAAGTTTTAGTTATAATGAAGAGAAAATATTTTTAATTTTTTAAAAATATTTTCCCCAAATGGTTAGAAGTAGCTATATTTGCAAACCAAATTGAACTGATTTTATTTATTATATTTAATTTAAATTTATATGCAGTATTATAGGTAAATATTTAAAAAAACCGAAATTTCATTTTGATGATAAAAATAATTAACCTGCTAAAATAGCTTGACATCTTAAACATCCCATTAGAATCTCAACTGTTAAACATACTTACAGCAACAGCACAACATAAGAGAAGGACATGCTATGCATAATTCATTTTCTAAATCCGCTGCAATTATACCCCCAAGCAACATGCAAATATTAAATAAGAAACTGCCATTTTGGCCGTTTGCTAATATATGATAGGTCGACCTACGCTGAGTTGTTTATTGCCTTTTTTAGGGAAAGTGAAGCACTTGTGGGATTTGGTGGGGAGAAGTATCATGTTTATGACAGTAGTACAGTTTTGTATAATCCCTTCTTAGACTAACCAGCGCTGTTGCTGGGCGAATCAATTCGTTCTGCTAGCTGATTCAACCCGAAGTGAATGGCCTCCTAAAATCTTGCACATACCGGAGAACTCAGCATACACCGTTCTTTAATCCTAAAAACAGCATCTACCACATGTGCCATGCTAATCTACCTTTGATTTACTCAGTTTATGAGGTAATGAGAAGCACGGTGAAGTCATTTACAACCTGTATTAAGTTAATCAAATGCCAAATGGGAGATGTGTTTATTAAGTGTGCTACATTTGATGTGCAATGCATACAGTAATTAATCAAACAGTTTGAAGCAAAATTAGAATTTTCTGTTAAGGAAGGCCTTGTAGGAAATGTAAGAAGCCTGTTAAAATATCAAGTCTTTTTCAAGGATATATCAGAATATGTGTAATCCTCTTTATACAAACCTTAGTGCCTGGTAAGCGGTTGCCATTTATTGAACCAAAAAAATCAATTCACTGAAAAAAAGACTTTCATTTGTTGTTTATTGCTATCTGTCACATTCAAACTGCAAACATGCCTTATCTGAGTTTAGGTGCTGGGAGCTTTAGCAACTAATTGAGCCCATAAATGGACAAAACCCCAGTGAAAATTTCTATTGGCAGACTCTGATGAGGATAAAAATGCTGCCAGGTTGATTGTTGGTGGTACCTTGTATCAAATAACACAGTGGAACTTCGAGCCATTTCTACTTAACGAAGTGGAAGAGTTCAGCTAATCAAGCTGTGAACTGAAGGATGAGGGACGCATCGAGTTTTGAACACTGCCAGACCTCTTGACTTTTAAATAATGAATTTACTGTTATAAAAATGATCAATCATGAAACATTAAATCTGAATTCTTATTACTACTACTACAACAGTAAATAAATTATTTATTTAAATAACAAATAGATTTTAAATCATAAAGAATAAAAAAAGAAAAACATAAAAAAACTGCTAGTTGTCCATTAACAAAACAACACAAACAATTCAGCCAAATTGTATTAAACTTGTGTTTGAATCATCTAGGTTACGAAGGTCGTAGAACCTGGCGAAGTTGTTGGATGTCGCCCATCCGCGAACCCTACAGATGTCTGCGAGAGAGGCGCCATGAGCCAACGCATAAGATGAAGTGACACTCATTGTTGAGTGAGCTCTCAGTCCTAAGGGGCAAGGCTCTCCCTGGTATAGATAGGCCAGGGAGATGGCTTCAACCACCCAATGAGCCAACCTCTGTTTGGAGACAGCATTCCCTTTCTGCTGTCTGCCATAGCAAACAAAGAGCTGCTGGGAGCATCAGATGCTCCGAGTGCGGTCAGTGCAGAGGCCCAATGCGCATACATTTACCATGACCATGGCTACCCGATAAAAGGTGCATTAAAATAATGTAAAAATAATGTGTGACTGCTTTATTTAACCTGGTCTCATTTTGTGCAATACTGTTTTTTCACTGTTCGCATTTACCCGCAGTTTCAAAGAGAAATGTCCACTGAGTGGCGCTAAAACACATGTTCAATTTGTAAACCCTGGCACAGTTTTAATGCACTGGTATAGGTGCAGTATGTATTGCAGTGGTTCAGAACTGAAATATCCATGGACTGTTGCTAAAAGTGAGTGCTCTATCATGCTGGAAATATGCCCTAAACCAAATCAAATGCAAATCTGATAAAAAAAACAAAACTGTGCCACTTCAGCTCCTTGCAAGTACATCTCCTTCTGTGAACTATCAAACAAACCTACTATCTAAGAAAACCCATAGATATCAAGCTGGATATGTGTGTTTGTTTTAACTGATTCATTGAAACAGAAATGGATGAAACTTCCCATCAGTGAATGCCCAGACTCAAGGCAAATTAATGGGTGCTTTCTAAACAGAAGGACACATCCTTGTAAAGCTGCATATCTAGGCTACCACATCATAAAACTCCATCAAAGGATGTTACAGTTTGAAGGATCCTTAGTAGGCAGTTTTCATTTCAAGTCCTTCAGGCTGTTTAGAAGGACACATCAGGTGTTCAGTCACCCACAATCCTTTGAAAACATTCGCAATCAGTTTTATTATGTTATGCAAGACGAAAATGGATTTTTGAGTTGAAGGCATTATGTTTTGTTTCGCTGTGAATGAATTACATAATGTTGAGTAATGCAAACCACTGGGAGACCACAGACGGGTGTTAACTGTATTGCATTAATAGAAAGTCAGTAAATATAAACATGTTCTATGCAAAGATTCTTCAAATTGAAATTACAATAGTAATTACAATAACATTTAAGATGAAGCCAAATGCACTTACTAGACTATCTCATGATTCATTGCTGAGAAAGACTGTAACCTTGAAGCATCAGAAGGACTGGAGATGCATCCTCACTAGGATGTGTCCTTCCGTTTGAGAAGCACCCAATGATTAGCTCTATTGAACTAAAGAGGCAATGAATAGGAGTTGATTCCCTTTGATGGAGTCAATTCCATCCTTTGGACTCGATTCTCGATTCCTAACGTGTTGGAATGGATTCTTTTTGGAAACAATTCACAGACCTAATAGTGTGCATCATAAATGAGCATTTCCACTCTAAATACACATCTGGCCAGCATAATTTAATGGAAAATGCACCACAATTATGACTAATTCTCTAAAGTATTTAATGTAAACAGAAAAATCAATCAATTTAAATATGGATTAAAAGGAATACTTGACATGTTTACCAGAGTGAACAGGTTTGTACCATGCTGCTTTAATTTGGCATGTTTTGATGTATACGCCAGACTCAAATTGATATATTAGAGTCAGTGTATTGTGTTTATCATAAAACACTGATCACACTGACACCTTAATATATAGTATTTTTTATTTGTGACAGTCAAGTTTGCAATAAATGTACAAATAGACCTTGTGCTGTGTGTGTGGATCATTCTGATCATGCTACAATCATTTTGTGCCTAAGAAAGCCATCCAATAGGAGATATTGGTTGAGGAAAGGTCAATGCGTGGTGCTTTCGAACAAAGATGAACTAAGTGCATTGAGGCACAGATTGTGAGGGAAGATGATTTCACATCCCTGAAGTATCTGTTTGTATTGGTGTGTGGGTGTGATTGTGTTTATCGGTCCTTTTTGAGATGCACAGTGTAGGAGGCTATAAGACTAAGGAAGGTTATTGTTTTGTTTTGCTTTTGTTTTTTTGTCCAGTTCTGGTTTTGCATGTATTTTTTCTGTTTATTTATTTATTTATTTTTTGTTGTTGTTTTTTTTACTGGCTATGCTTTTCATTCCATGTCATTCACCTGATTGAGAAGTTGATTGGATTATATGTTGCCTTGTTGAATATTATTGCGTATGTGGTATATTTATTCATATGCAACAAGTATAAGCATATGAATACATATGCATTTAAGTCCTGCAATTGTAGGATATAATCAAAATTTTTTTGAAAAAAGTTTGAGATCAAATGTCACATTGACCTTTTTTTCGCATTGTCAGTCAATTAAATGTGATTAATCGTGCTTAATCGCATCCAAAATAAAAGTTTTTATTTACATAATATGTGTGTGCACTGTGTATATTTATTTATTATATATATTTTGAAATGATTTACACACATATATTATTTATTATATTATTTATAATATTATATTATTTATTATATATTAAAATATGTAACTTTTTTTCTCTCTCTCTTTG
This sequence comes from Enteromius unitaeniatus, assembly GCA_032359435.1. Lineage (NCBI taxonomy): Eukaryota > Metazoa > Chordata > Actinopteri > Cypriniformes > Cyprinidae > Enteromius > Enteromius unitaeniatus. Next base: position 12,064,627 of record JAUMHI010000034.1, read on the forward strand.
TGGTGGAAATAAGCTACCATAGCTCAGATGTATAAACATCTGTGATTTTTTTTGTTTACTTATTTGTTCATATTTAACTTTTATTGACCTTGTGAATTTAATAAACATTTCAAAAATACATTAATTTGTGCAAAACAAAGTTGGTTCTGAGAAAATGAAGTTATAGTGTAACTTGTTTGTAGATACCGCATAGTTATTTATTTTTTTTTGCCAGTGTAATGAAATTCATACATTTTAAGTGTGATTTGAGGTTCTAAATACTTTTCGGAGCCATTTAATATACAGTACAAACCTGGTATGATGGTGCCTGATCTTAGTTAAACTGCTATGTTTTTCGGGGGGGGGGGGGTTTGGTGCAGTTTTTCTCTCCAGAAATTTTTAATATTGTTTACCAGAATCCTGCATGACAAACCAGTTTTCCATTTTAAGTCTTAACGAATGTTCTCTCTCTGCTGTCTGGCCTCCTGACAAAAGGGGCAGGTTTCTGTGAAGCTGAATAAATAAAACCCTTACGCTGTAGCTATGTGCTATGGTCAAAGAGCCCTTTCCCCAAGCCCAGCACTTCACCTGCTGAAAGGAGATATGCGTTCTTATGAGTGCAGCGCCACAGTTAAAGGGATTTGAGCTGCTTTCATTAATGCTCCATCACTGAGCAGGAGAAGCTTTTAGAGCCAGCTAGGGTTTATCTTGCTGATTGAATCATTCTTTGAATGTGAAAACGCTCAGCTAGGAGAAAAACTTGAGGTGCCATCTTTCCATGCTTCTTTCTCTTCGACTCTCTATACCTTGGTTTTGCTCTCCCTTTCTCTCTCTCTCTTTCACACACACATCACACCACCATTTTTCAAACTGAAGATTTTATCAATCTGGTTTTCTCGCAACCAGAGCAATAACACAGGCAAACCCTCTGTCTCGTCAGTTTAGATTTCTACTCCAAGGTGCAAATGTATCACAGTCAGTGAACTTTAAAGAACTCAGAATTAAAGCTGAAACGTGGGGCCCATTTATCAAAGCAGCCTACATTTGTTATTGGCCCTTGCAGGTCTTTTCAAAGTTTTCAGAAACAAATTGACGAATCACACACGCTAAAATTATATTCTTTGGTGGTCTCCCATTAAGGTTTTTGAAAGATGTCTCTTACAAGGACCAAATCATTCTAATATGATGATTTATTTCTCAAGAAGCATATTTTATTTTTATGTTATGTGAATTGTTTTCAAAAGGGTTTTTTATTAGAAATAATTTTTCAATAAACAATATTTTGTTTTCAATAAAGACATTCAATTAAAATTGTCTTTACTGACATTTTTAATTAATTTAATGTGACCTCTCTGACTGTTAATTTTCCTTAATTATATATATGTATAAGTGTTTATATATACATGTATATATAGATATATATATATATATATATATATTAATAATATAAATTGTATATTGCATATAAAACTATAAACACATTTATAATATAAACACTTATATACTAAATATTTATCCAAATATGAATTTTCTTTAATGTAACCCACTCACTGTTTTCTGACTAATTTATAAATGTATATCACAGGGGTGAGTTTTCCCAAAAGCATGGTTAGCCGACTATGGTCACAAGTTCTGTTGTTACCAGCAAGCATAGTTCAAACGAACATTTACAATCAATGTCATAAACGTACGTGGTTAGAACTACAGCTTTGGACCTGTGGCTAAAAGCATTTCTTGTTAGTAAGATATATGGGCTTTAATAAATATGCTCTTGGGCACAATAAGCAAACTAACATGCATCACTATCTTTATCGTACATTCTATCTAAATATAAAATGCGTTTTAATTATGTATTTTTGCACATCCATTCTAATCCCTGTTTTTGAAAAGTGTGCATATGCATAAATGGCTAAGGGAACCTCGGAGTATGACGTAAGAGGGAACCCGCAATGATTCAAAGATCAAATAATGCAAAATGACAGTGAACAAAAATAACAAATTAGTAAATATGTGTCATGTGTCAACAATACAGCAGTATCTTGGAGATCTCTAATCGGTTAATTAGCAGAAGTTATTCCTTCACCACATGCGTGTGTGACGTCATTAACAATGGCCCTATGTTGTTGAACTGATGTGGTTGAAATGACGGAGATGCGACTGTGTTCAGGAAACAGTCATGTGTAGCAAAAAAAATTCCAAAACAATGCATCATACTATAGTGGTTAATGAGCAAATTACATCGTTGTTTGGGAAACGCACCCCAGAATGTTTGTTTTTGAAAAGACTTGCTTAATTTAAAAGTAGACATGTCAAGCTGTCTATAGATGGCCTATGTCTCTCATGTCTCTTTTAATTCGATTTATGTATTGGTCTTAACTGTACGATTAAAACTGAAAGTGTAATTTAAGTTCTTTTCAGCATAATCAAAGATGCCATAAAATGCACATCCATGTTTGTCGACCCCAGAGGGTTAATTAATAGCACTATCTTT
>JAUMHI010000034.1:12083039-12136682 GCA_032359435.1 Enteromius unitaeniatus
TTTTATTTTATTTTATTTTATTTTATTTTATTTTATTTTATTATTTTATTTTATTTTATTTTATTTTATTTTATTTTCAGTGAAAGTGGTGCAGTTGTCAGTGAAAGGTGGTGCTTAATAAAATAAAATACAAAATTTTAAATTTAGTATACCACAGTACTGTATGTAATCGATAGCAGTTTATTTTTGCAGTCCTGTACCTCATGTACATACTATGTACTTATTGTACTAATTATAGTTACAAGGTAATAATTTTTCTCATCCTTTTACTATGCCTGTAGTTTTCATGAGTTAATATTAAAAAGAAAAGTACATGAAATAGTTGCACCTAAAATATCATTTGTCACACCACAGTATCATTTTAAATGAAGCAGAAAAAGAAAGACTTAAAAAGAAATGATGACAGACATAAACACTTTAATTCATACTTTGACCTCGAGTCACAATGTTGATTAAACTACCCACATGCAAGTTTTACTGAACATGTTACCACAATATCTTGTTTAAAACTTTTTCAAATTAAAAATTGAAAATAGATGCTAAAGAACCTTTAGCATAGATTTTATGAATATGGCTTACCTCCCAATGTGGCTGATACCAAGAAATGAGTGCCATATTTCTTGATCAGATTTTCATGGATCTGCTGAAGGCTCGGCCTTCTCCCCAGAAGCCTGAGGTTGCGTAAAAACTCAGGCGCCAAAGGCAGCGGGGCTTTGAAGAAGTCTCTCTTCTCTGTCACCAAGCTGTTCACTTTCCAGTGACTAAACTCCCTGCGAGACAAAACAAACACAGTAAGTGCTTTAATGCACGTAGTGGATTTCAGAACCCATTATGTTTCATAGTCATTGGTAGAACAAAAAAACACACAGCTATATGTGTGCGCAAGGTTCAAGAGCAAAAGAAAATGCTGATATCAGCAGCAAATAAGGCTAAGAGTGCATAAATATTGCATGGTGCTGAATATTGATGCATCTCATTGTAATGCGTGGCAAACACGATTCAGGTCCATAAACACAATACCACTTACATGATGCAACTTTTGACAGCTTTTGCAACTCTGACATCATTCCTACATACAGTATATATCAATCAGAACACTCTCTGTATCTACCGTATATGCATTTCATAAAACCACTAACAATCCCAGTCACTGTTTTCCTGGGGTTATGTACATAGAACAAAGCTTATGCATCTGTGAAAACACTACCCAAAGGAATCGCCTATTGGGCTTAATACGGTTCGTGAGAATCTCTAAGAGTTAATTAACGAAAGCAGTGGCTGTCCAACCATAAGCTAATGATGATAGATGGTCTTAATTAAAGGGCTTTAGCACCAGCTGATAGCACCTGGAACTCTGCTGGGGAGTGGGACACTATCACCCAAAACGCTCTACTTTTTAATACTCCCTGACTAGGGGGCCATCACACCTGGGTATCATAGCATCGGCTCATTGTAATTTAACTTCTGGTATTAGTTGTTTATAACGTGCCTGTCAGCCAACAGTAAACGGTAACTTTAGTATTATTTTTAGCTGGTTTCTGCATTTTAACTTGCAGACTGTATCTGTACAGCACACACACACACACACACATATCCAAAAGAGAGAACTGCTGATCTGCAACACCTCGCTCTGCTGGATTGAAACTGGGTCTTCTGGCCTGTTTGTATGAGCCTGCCAATCAAGGGAAGGACGACAGGTGCGCTCTATGAAAATAGGTCTTCACCTCTCAAACTTTTCACTTATTAAAACAGACACAAGCTTTTATCGGATGCATATAATGAAGGCGTGTGTCCTTTGCTCAATGGTGGACTGAATAGCAAAGTCATTGTTACTACTTTAGAATTCCTCGATGCAGAGTTTGGTGAATGGAGAAGGGGAAATCTGAATAGCAATTAGAGTCTCTTTCTTTTCCCCTGTGAACCTGTGCTGGCGGTGCATTCTGCAGTCGTGTTTGTGCTCAGCACAATAATAGGTGCCTCACAAAACCCAGCTAATTTGAGAGTTAAACATTTCCTTCAGGATAACCTTAAATTATTTTCTAAAACAAAATATATATTACTTGTCAAGTAGTCATTAATGTGCTGTTTTAAAGTTGTTTTTGTGCCTATTTGTTGTAAATTGACAAATCTGTTAATGGGTACTGTATTGTGTTGTGCACTGATAGCTTTTTGTTTCAAGTAGCAGATGTTCTGATTTAACATTGAAATTAGCTCAAAGCTTGATTACTTACCAGGAGCACCGGTAAGTATGCTCTAATTAGATTTTTTTCTTTTTTTGTTTGGTGCCTGTAGGTCTTTTAATTTTAATATTAAATATCAATTCCTGAAACTTCAGCTGCTAAAAAATTGAGAAAGAATTTATTTCGATTTAAATGTTACAAGAACACATTGAAAGTTGCTGTGTGATGACTGTGGGAAAGTTTTGATTTTTAGAATGATGGTTTAAGGGAGGGAGCTTAAGATGGGTGGACGTAACAGTTCCAAACATATCTTAAGTGTAGCTAATTTGGTTTTGCCAAATTGCTGGCAAAGTCATATGAATTAGCTTGAAAAAAGCAAACATGAAGGTCCACCCCTGAACCTAACCTAATAATTTCATTTCATTTTCATTCATTCACATCTTGTTTAGAGAATATTATGATGATTTTTTTGAGAATTGTTCATAAAAATGAACAACTCTTGGGACTGCCTAACTCTATAACAATGGAAAGAAAAACAAAGCAAAATTTAATAATAGCTCATGCTTCATATTCCTTTTTTTTTGGGTGACATTTTAGTTGTTATTGACTGATGATCCTCATGTGGGATACAATGATTGATTACATTTCTAAATAACTCATTTAATAAATTAATCAACCTTTTTCTCATGAACAAGCCAGTGACTGAGTGAGGATGGATGTCAAGATTTTCAGTGAAGAACGACTTAAATTTCTCTCATAAAGCTATCTAATGACTGCAGAAGACTTCAAATATAGAGCAGTATGAATCATTTTTTATGATAGTTTTTTATGGTGTCCTTTAAATATTGGAGATATATAGCCCTAGACCTCATTTACTTTCATTATGTGCAAAGAATTGCCAGAATATTCAACAAAAAAGTATTATTTTGTTCCACTGAACAAAGAAAGCCATATTTGCTTTAGAACAACATTGGTGAATCGTTGGCAGAATTTCTCTGTTAACTACACTCTGAAAAGATTTCTGAACCAATGAAAAATTCTGCAGATGAGCCATTTTTGGGTCCCTTTCAGGGATTTTTAAGGCTGTATCCCTTCAAGATGCATTTACTTCTTTGCCTGCAGTGGCTGGACATTCAATTCCATGGACATCATGTTCACTCTAATGACCTTCACACTTTACCTCAGTACGAAATCAAATCAGAACTGACATGAATTTGATTCAAGTGACAGACTATCAGGCTCTCAGAGATTCTGAGAAATGTTTGTTCCCAGTGCATCTAGACTTTTGTATCTATAAAATAAAATAGGAACTTCTTGTCAACTAAAGTACTGTAAGTATGATATATTGCCTCTCATCTCAACTGCAGACACTGAGAGATTTACTGAACCCTTTACAGAAATGTCCAATGTTTTACTCTAGTTCACTTCCTCTTAAATTGCACTGCAGATTTAGTTTTTTTTTCTGTTGTTTTTTATTTTTTCACTTCGACCAAAAAATGTTTTGTCAGGTAATCTAAAATATGCTTCATGAGGTTACATCTAAATTTACTAGTTTTATTAGAATCAGAAATATTATTTAATATGACTAAATCAGCCTGTCTATACTAAATGACACAAGTGAAAGTAATATACTGTCAGGTCAAGTATAAATAGCTGCTTGAGGTAACAACAACACAATTTTTTCACATTTTTTATTTTGAAATCTGGAACCAATTCGAAGATTCACTTTATGGTAACTAGGTCCAGTGTGCAATTAAACTTGGAGATGATTCATTGACGTAAAACACATCAGAAACAGGCTTAACACAAGTATGTCCAAAGCCTGTCATAACTATTTTCGTGTTCTGAAAATAAACCTGAAACGAAATTATGCCATGTTTTCAACAGATGGTGATTGAATCACTCTAAACAGTTTGTTCACCTATTCAGCCAAAAGCTTAAAATGTCACAATCTGTCTGAATGTCCCATTCTGTCTTTACTCTCTTTTTTATTTTTCTCTTTAAACCCTCTGTTTCATGCAGAACTTCAAAGGCTTCTGTTTAGTGAACTAAAACATTGGCACATGCTGTTTTTTTTGAGGACATCATCTAGAAAATAAGCTTAGAAAACCCTCCCACCAGGGGCTGCATTGTATTATGAAAGCAGCTTTAACTATAGATTTTTAAAGAAGGATTAGTTGCCAAAGTTAAGTAAATAAGAAATGACAAAATCACGCTTTCAGCAGAACCCAGAACTACACAATGCAAAAACAAAATTAAACTGCTCAGCAAAAACTTTGCACTGGCAAACATTAACATAAAGAATGAAATTTGAATCAATCTGTGGAAACTCTCAGGCAATGTTTATCAAATGCTTCTGAAATATCCTTTGGTGAGTGATTGAAGTGGTAAATTACATCAAGCCAATGGAACACAAAAGCGACTCTTTTCAAAGCCTTTATGGCTTCCCCCCCCCATTATAATTCCACACAAGCATCCCCGAGTTTTTCATCCATTTGGCTTATTAATTCTACATTGCGGACCAGCGTCACCTGCATGACACAATTCATCTCTTGTGTTTCCCTTGAAAACATTAAATTACATTCTGTCTCAATTGCTTATAGCTTACACGCGTCTTCGTGTTTGATCTCTTTTGCTGATGCTCGTTGCCTTTGGAAACCAGCTGCTACCAAGTTACTCAATCCCTACAGAGTGGCTCCCTGCTGGTTGTCTCAGCCGTCACCTTGTGCAGCACCATTGGTGTGATAGTCTACAGATAATAGCACGAATGGGAGCTACTACATCATCCCAAGGCTCCACATGGGTAGGGCAGTGCGTCACGGTTCTCTCATAATCATAAATATGTTTCTTGTAGTAGTATTCCTTACTACAATCTCTTAAAGGTACATTTTAAATGTTATTTCCTTGTCAAAGAAGAAAATAGTACTGAAAATGTATAAATTGAAATGATAATAGATAAAATATTTATGTAAATAATTTGTCCCACTTCATATTAGGTGGCCTTAACTACTATGTACTTACATTGAAAAATAAGTACTGTATACTTATTGTGTTCATTTTTAAAACACTTCTGCTGTTATTGATGTGGGATACGGGTAAAGTTAGGCACAGGTTTGGTGGTATGGGTAGGTTTAAAGGTGGGTTAAGGTGTAAGGGATGGATCGACAGTGTAAATATAAATGTAGTTACAGATGTAATTACATACTGTATAGGTATTATTAAAAGTATAAGTATAATGTATTTACAATAGGTGCATTGTACTAAATGTCCAATTTAAAATGTAAGTACGTAGTAGTTAAGGCCACTTAATATAAAGTGGAACTGAATAATTTATATTAAAAACAGCATTGTAACATTAAACAATTTAATTTGTTAATTTGCTAACATCAGTAATAAAGCATTTCTAAAATCACTGACACTGAAAACCTTAGATATGCTATTTCTCTCTTTTAAAAAGAAATCTGTGTTTTTGATCAGGTACTTATTTTTATTGAGCTCACAGATGCATCCATATCGAATAACTTCTGAATGTAAATGTCCACTGCTGCGAAAGCCTCGGAACAAAGGAAACTAACGCGAGCACACATATCTCTCCATTCACAACAGAAAAATCCCCATCGGAGCTGGCAGTATGACTAAAGACCATAGAATTCACTCTGCCGGGGATCCTTTGGTGCAATGTTAACCCCCAGAGGGGAGCTGTGCCCAAGGAAGCAGGAAAAAGGTACGGTGCCTGCTGGTGTTCTCCATTTGTGATGTGCAACCCAGTTTCTCTTTCTGGAAATCCTGATCTGTTATCATATCAAAAGGTGAATGCAGTGTCCAACTGAAGCCCCGTCTTTGCAGTGTGAGGTCAGTGATGCTGTTTACACAATGCCTCTGAACTGTGAGGCACATACAGAAGACTCGCCTACACCCAAACACCCACACAGATTCTTTGGCTTGCAGGACAGCCTTTCAAACCGCGCTGGCAGAGGCTCGTCTCCCCCTCACTGAGTCCATCACAGTTCCGTGGGCCTTTCTCTGCCCAGCTGCTGTAAGCATGCTGGGATCTGAATTCGACGAGCGGAGAGAGATGGACAGTGTCGGCCACATGCCAAGGGGGGGACAAAGGAAGCAGGCAAAAAGGCCAAACTCCGCTGACGGATCTGAGGTCAGTCACTGTAATGCACTAAACACCCCCTATCCTTCCTGCCTTTGACATGGAGTGGAATGTATGTGTAGCGATCGACTTTTAAAAAGCACTGTACTGAATGAATGATGCCGGGTGCATGTAATTAAAACAGGTCAACAGCTGAATACTGAATACTGTTGCTACTGATGTGTTGCACTTTTCAGAATAATGATGAGCATTGCTGTGCATGGCGTTATCAATGCCAAGGTCACAGGCTTGAGTGTAGTGCGGTTCAGGGGTTTTCCAATTGTTAAAAATAGTTAAATGGCTACATTTATGAAAACGAATTATTTATGGACAGCCATAATTTTACATTAACATCGAAATGGTTTGGGTTGGTAATTAAAAATGAAAAGGAAAAAAAAATGAATGATCACCAAGACTGCATATAATAATGAAAAATACAGTAATGCAAAAAAAAAAAAAAAAAAAGAGCTGCTCAAGAAACATTTATTAGTATTATCAGCAAAGTTGCTAAACAAAGTTATGCTGCTATTTTGTTGAAACCCTTTTTTTAAATTCTAGGATGAATATACAGGTAAGTTATATATTTTTTAAATTCATTATAAATGCATTTACTGTCATTTTTGAGCAATCTAATGCATCCAGTTTAATTCAATGCATTAATTGTAATACTGACCCTAAAATCTTTAACAGAAATAGTGTGTTTTTCTACACTTCATTTTAATTTTTCCACAGTGTACATGTAAGTAAATATTTTACTGTATTTATATTTTAGGAAAGGGATCTCTTGGAAGGGCATTATCGATTTTGTATCAACGTAAATGGACAATGTAAATGATGCAAACATTATGTCATTCTGTTGTTTTTGTAACTGCAGGGAGCATCAAAGAGTATGAAGTCTTTTTACTTCCTACGCTTCCAGGGAGCGAACTGGAAGAATCGGCAGACTGAACCCTAAGCGGGGTTTAGTGGTTCGTGGAGGAAGACGTGGAGTTTAGGAGGAGATGGGGAGGTGGAGGGGTGCATAAAAGCGATATGAGAAGGAAAGGGAAACTGGTTTATTTATAGTAGGAAGGATGATTATGAATGGCGGATGCGGTGCCAGCCGTTATTAATTCGTCCAGCGCTCCTTCTGAAACTATGTCATTATCAAAACATTCACATGCGTGATGGCCCTTTTCTGTCACATGACTGCGCCTGTTCATCCACCAATTATATCAACTCCATGAGCTGCATCATATTAAACAGATCCATGCCTCACTACAACTGAGCCGGCAGTGTTTTTTCTTCATTTTTTCCTGCTGTGTTGTTGTCAGTACTTCTACCTGTGGTTTATTTGATCTGTCACATGACTGATGAAAGGTCAGTTTGTCTGCAGGAAAGCGCCACTGGTTGCTACCAAATCCATGCACCTTGCATTCACAAAGTTTTTCCAGTTTTATGAAGTTTTCAACTATAACTACAAGGTTTCTGTAGAATTTAAAGGATCAAATTGAAGACTTTTTAGACCTTTTTTAAGACCTGCAAAAAAAAAATGAATGCCGTATGAGCGGGGGAGGGTAATTTCTATAGCACCATATTAAACTGTAAAAGTACTGTAAAAAGCATATTTACAATTCAGATACAAGTTTTCAAAAAACCAAAAAGTGTATAAATGATACATTTTACATTCCAAGAAAATTAATGTCAAAAGTATTCATTAATATTTTTGATTTAAACAATTACTATCAATAAATTATTATATAAATTAAATAACATAAATAAGAGGTGTGTGACATTGACAAAAATGATATCTTAATAAAATAGTGATATATAAATAGTGATATATAATAGTTGTATGGGCCTTTTTATCCTATTTTTTTTCTGAAAGTGTGCATCATCTTTTGATTCAAATGTTTGCATTTGGACTATTGCCAAGCAAATGAAATCAGTATATCAACTAAACGTATCAACTAAATTAACTGACATTTACATGTATTTACAGTTTAATGCAGCTCAGAGGGACATAATAAACGTAAGGTTGACCTGATAACCTAAATAATGCTTTAATATTTGAAACGAAAAATGCTGAAAACTGGATGTTTGACAATTAAGATATAGTAAATGTTAAATTAAAACCGCCAATAGGTGGCAGCATGTCTCTATTAATAAGTGAGTCATTGCAATTGAACCGAATCATTTAAAAGTTGATTCAACGAAACACCGCCATGTTGATTAGAGACGCAAAACAGTGCTGTTTATTTTTGTTGCCGAAATAGAGCAAAAGCAGGAAATATGGCGTCTAAAACGTAAGTATTACCCTCTCATTTATTAAACTGTTGCAGAAAATCATTTGTAATTATGCTGATTGATGGCACTCTTCGTGTGATATGAACTATATGAAAAGTTGTAAATATAGTAATACATTTTCTGACCCCATATCTTAAACATTGTGAATCGTGCAGTGAAAGAATTAGGCACTCTAGTTTAACTTTTGTTAACAACATCTCAGACAGCATCTCAGCAGCGGTCATGTTTAGACTATTCAACGAAATCCTAGCCTTTTGAAGTTTAATCGTCACATTCAGCCATCTCAATTCTAGCCTTTCTGCAATTTGGATACCTCTCGAAATCATAAGTAAGTAAGACGTTCTTGTATAGTTTCTTTCTAAAAAAAGGCTTATTTTAAATTCTGTAAGCTAACATTGATATGAGCAATCTCACTGTTTTGCATGATTTTTGCTCCCTACGTAAAGGAAAGCAATGCATGAAATGGAAACCTGTGTCAGAAATGGACTGGATTCTGAGTAAGCTTTATTTTTAGAATCATTTAAGCATTGCTGCAATTTACTCACAAATAGCTACTTTCCCTGCAACTAACTCTTATCTCATGAAAAAAATAAATAAATTTAAGCCAGAAAAAAAAATCACAATATTAGCTATGTTTTACTGTATTTTTTATCAAATCCATAGTGAGCATGAGAGATCTAATGTTAAACAAACAAACAAAAAACAACATAAAAAATGATCAGACTAAACTTTTGAATTGTAGGGTAAAATACCATCTGATGATGTTCATTTGATATTTCTCTCAAAAGCCAAGTAAGCCACGTGAAGCTGAGAAAAGTGGCACCAGTTTTTTGATTGAATCTGAGTTCATTTTATACACATTTTCATTGGGACCTGATTTTGCTCCCAAGTCAATATTGAATATCCGTTCATTATTTAGCTTATTATTCCGTTCGTTATTTTCAGCTAATAATATAATTATCACAGCACAAACCTGTAGATTTTGTAGCGTGTGGAGAAGCCTTGTTGGAAGCGTTCTTTAAACTCTGTATATTCTGGACAGCGATGGAAGGGCCCTTTATCAGACAGGAGCCAGTCCAGTTGGCCACTGCTCCGGCCGGAGATAGAAGAGAACGGTGAGGTCTTCTGGTCCAGACGCTCAGCCAGAGCCAGAAACCAGCTCAGTGGGCCCAGAGGTGCCCAGTGCCACAGGAGCATCAAGAGGAACCATCTAACAACCGTAGCTCTCTGCCAACACAACGCCATCCTGCCCCTGGGCACCTGGCGCCAGCATTCTTCTGCCAATCCCTTTGACCTGAACACACAGGAAAAGAGAATGAACAGTAAGGCTTTGATGAGGATCATTGACATAACAATTCACTTTTTGTGTGTGTTCAATTTAGCTTCCTAAAGCAAAAGTTTAGTCTATTAAAAAGAGACCACAGTGAAGAATAGCGAACACAGCTGGCTGTATCATACACATTAAAAAACTGTTTTCCCTCCATATTTCCCTCCTGTTGTTGTGCCTCTGAGTCATGAACAATTATTTTCAGCAGCATTGGGGAAAAACGCAACCTTGAAAATAATGCTTGACATGCATGTCATAAAAACCAAGAGTCACGAAGGACGCTTGCATTAATGAGTTCACAATGATTATGTGAAGCACAGGTAGACACTGGCTTTGTGGGAGGCGATGCCTTCATGCACTGATGCATGCGATATTAAATTATTAGTTCCGTTCCATCACATTCCTTTATAATTCTTCTTTAAATGCATGTTGGAAATGAATTTTCCAAAGGACTAAATGCGGGTTTGGATTCCTAATGATTTATGAACTTCCTTGTACTCATTTCTAACTGCAGCAAGGGACTATTGGTATTTTTCTTAAAAGGCAATTAGAGATGAACAGAGAGTATGACCATAAAGCAGGTCTCAAAACAGCCAATAACCATATAGAGTGTATATAGGACTTAGTGGTATGTACTGTAATAAGTTCCATTTACCCAGCATAGCCTTCTTCAGCTCAATTCATTAAACTAGAAACGGCCATCAGGTCACCCAGATATGATTTCCCCATGTTTTTCCTCTATTGCTTCCTAAAAGAACATCTTATTGCCTCACTCAGTCGTGTTCTAACGTACAAATTGTAATTATGCCCATTCCTCCAGCAAAATATTTTTCTTCTACTCTTCAATTTTTTTTTCCTCATCTCCTTTGTTTCATACTCTGCGATCCTCTCATGGCCTCATCTTGATGTATCTAATTCTGTGCTATTGCATTTATTTTTCTTCTTTTTTTATATCTTTCATCATTTTGTTTCTTTGTTCTTTGTTGAGCAGTGTCTCCCATTGTCTTTCTTTTCGGATTAATTTTCTTCTTCTCAGTCTTGTAATAACATAGCCAACTCTTGCAGTTTCTTTAAGGGAAGATAAATTAATATTTTTTGTTCATTATTATTGTTAATATTTAATATTATGGTTGTCAGACAATTACAAATATATATGAAATTGATTATGCTATAATTACTTGGATAATTCAAATGGGAGGAGATCACCTTATTTCTAAACTCATTATTTTATTTATGTTTTTAATCATTTATTTATCATTAAATTGACACTCATTTAAATGTAGATAGTAGATGAGCAACATTACACAATGTAATGTACTGTAGGCTATTTTAAACGCACGCTAAATGTACTTCACACAAATACATCCACATTTTACTGTACATTACTGTCAAAAATGGTAAATAACAAACCAGGTAAGCAAATATAAAATGACCAAACATAATAAATTAAATTAACAGTGTGAGCAAATAAGAGTAGTACATGATGAACAACATCTGTACGCAGAGCACATTCATCACAGCATGCATTTTTACCCAGGTCTAGTTTTAACTGCTCCCTGAGAGAGGTAAATGCCATGCTATTTATCTATAATTTGGTCAGGCTTTTATCATTCATAGGATGCTTTGCTCATTTTGACTGCAACATCCAAACAGTTTTTTGCTTGATAATTAAGTACTTTGCACAAAAAAGGTTTTTATGTGATTTAAGCCATTGCATGTCAAGTCTAAATTTGGTTTGTTCAATAAAGTCAGTTTACATCTACCTATCTATCTATCTGTATATATTTATTTATACATTTTCATATTTTCACTTCATATCTTTCTTGTCAGTTTAGTAGCATGGCTTAGATGACATTCTAATCCTAAATCAACCACATTCTACCATCGCCGCAGTTGAAACTGGCTAACTTTCAGCTAGTTGTCTTACCCACCAATTATATGCTGTTTAAGTAGCAACAGCAGATGGACACGTGTATGGTCAACCTTTTATTCTTAAATACTTCAGCTGGCTTCACACTTGAAATTTGCCTTTGAAAAAAGCCAGGGTCTGAGTAGTGACACCCCAGACAGCTATGCAATGCACGGTCTTATTGCTCTCCATTCCCTCTGGAGCTTCTACCTAATTATAAAATGCATAAAACATTGAAATGCCAGGGAGACAATGGAAGAAATACTGAATTTAGCCCTGACATTTTCATGCGCGCCTTGCATAATTTAGGTGTCTTTATATTTACCCTTCCAGCTCAGGAGGGAAGGCAGGCGCTAGCTGCATGTATCTAGAATTTAGCATAGGGCAAAAGGGACACTGAGAACGCATCACATGTCCACAACACTTACATAGAGGAGTGTTCTGCAGAGCATGCTTGTTGGGAAATCGGCATTGCAGGGCCTGAGGTTCACCTAAAGGCGTTAGGTCTAATTGATCAAATAATGATTATGTAGTGGTTTTGAGGACATGCTGATAATGCAGCTTTTTGTGATTATGAGGGATAGACAAGCTCTGAGAACAGAGAATTGCTCAAGGAGGCTGTAATTTTCTTGAAGATTTTGTTCTTCGAAATAGATCACCTAAAAATGAAAACGTTCTTTCTGTTAACGTGCCCAAAAGAAATATATTTTTGCACATCACTACTTAAATACTGTCTTATAGGGTTTTCTGTTAGGCAGGTAGAAATTGCAGCTGTATGGTATGAATATGTTATTTGTTAAATATCTGCATAGTGTTTTACTTGAAACGACACAATAAAACTTAAATGGAAATACGGGATAGCTCTTCTTGAATATCATGATAATTGCTCTCAAAATTGCTCGAAATTTTTCCACGTTCTTAACAATGTTTATAAAAGAGCCTATGACTCATGCTGTGCACCTGCTAGTATTTTGGTAACCTGCTATGCTTGTTCATCACACTTCATTATTTTCATAGAATAATGCACCTGCAGCTTCTGTGGGTTTTAATGTACTGTACTTTATGAAGCATCTCGGAAGCTCTGCTGAAGCTATCGCTCTGTCGTATGTGGCAGTTAAAATAACTTGTGTGTAAAATGTGTTTAAAGTAGATGGTTATTTATCTGGCACTTTCATCCAAAGTAATACACTTAATGTCAAACCAGCAAACTTCTTTCTTTTTTTTTTTTTATCCCTGAGCTTGTAACTATTACACTAGGGTTTTGTGATCTTAAGATCTTGTGATCTTTGTGAACTAGGGTTTTGGGTTATATGTTAATGGCTTGGTTATTGTTTTAAAAATAACACTGGTTTCAGTGAATCAAGGTCGACTCTGATTGAAAATTGTAAGGTTTATTCACCTTTTTCTTGATGTAAAAATGGGACCCATTTGTAAATTCTATGGGTCTAGCCTCCAACTATTTTTAGCTGTACAAAACCTAATATGGCAGAAATTCAGCTGCTGTTTTACTCTTTACATACAGTACAAAGCCCTGATGTTATCATTCACATAGCCAGTCCGAAATCTTCCTGATTTAAAGTCGATTTAACATCTGTTTACATGGCTCTCAAAGCTCTCAAAAACCCAATATTGTCAGTTTCATAGAATGTCTGAGAACAAGGAGAACCTGTTGAGGATTTAGGTAGGTTCTCCAGTATTCTGTGTTCTCATCCATTATTCAAGGTAAAGCAAGAAATGTTGTGCGGTCCAGCTGTGGACTTTTACTGAGCCTGAGTATGCAGAGGAAGCAGGTGCACTGACATAACCATAAGGCCGGCTGTCCTATTGAACTCAGGTACACCTACTCAGCAGTCCCCACCAGATGCCTTACTAGTACCATCATGTGTGCCTGCAGCCCCATTACAGTAATACAAACGTAAGCGAAAATGTATGCTGTGATTTTCCTACCGCTGCTGCTGCAAATCACTTTAGTTTAGTTATATTCATTACAAGGCTTTAGGTTCACTACCATACAAAAGTCGAAAGATTCTCTTATGGTCACTAAACCTGCATTTATTTGACTACAAATAAAGAAACATCAGTAAGATTCTCAAATATCATTAAGTTCAAAAGACCAGCTTTTATAATTATTATTAATATTTTAATGCAGAATTTGCGTACCATATCATACTAACTAATATGGCATTAGTTACTTTAAACATTTTGCCAGGAAATAGTAGTAGTAGTATGAGAAATAGTAATAAGAATACTTTGATTTGCAACCTAATAAGCCATCATGCGTCTGTGCTAATAAAAGTTGTCTGATTTCACTGATAACCGTAAGGACAGCAGTTTCCACCACATTTAAACTGAGGTCAACTGACCCAAACTACATTTCTTACACTTCTGAAAGAAATAGCGAAGAGCAAGACCTCAGGGTGTAATTTTTTTTCACATAAAGAGAGCCAACCTTTGAAACGAGAATTTCTATCTTGCAATTCTTGCATCACGGTTATTGCATCTGTCTTGTTTACTGCATTCAGTCTGCCAGAATGTGAGTGTCATAGACAAAGCAACAAAATAGAAGCATGCAAGAAACTTTTAGTAAGGTTGAGCCCTACAAACCTCCAAGTATGAATGTTTATGCGCAATTTCGTCCTGTGAAAATAATTAAACCACATTTAATTCACCAAAAATATGCCCCAGGTGACCATTTTGTAAGATGGGAGATAAATAAATGAAAGGGCATAAATCCTGAAAATGTGTTTAATTAAAACATGCAAGCATGGCGAGTTAATCAGCCAAACAATTAAGCGGGCGTGAAATAGCATTAATGTGAAAGAAATTTCAACAATACCTTGTCGCAGAGGGATTTTAAATGTCTCTCTGTACGTGCTTGTGCTGGGCTAGCAAACAATTTTTATAAACTGATATACATATACTATATATACCTTAACATACTGTACATGTGTGTGATTTTCAAATTCTGCGAACTTCTTTTACAGCAGGTGTTACCACATTATGGGGAATTGATAATTGCTCTGTCTGAGAAATAATATAAGCAGATGTTCTCCAATGGCAGCAGAGGGAAAACATTCACACGAGGAGTCAAATCAAACAGGCACAATCACTGGTGTTTATTTCAGAATTAGGCACAATAACATACGGGTAATTAAGACTCATCAATGTCTTATTTACAATACCTTTGCTAGATGATTAAAAACATCAACTTTTCCATCAGAATCAGACTCGAGTTCCACAGCTCAACTAGTTCTGTGCATGTGTGAAGAGCACACTGGGATGGGTGATCTCTTAAGGCGATAATTTGCCTAATAATGAAAGTTCTTTATGCATCCCCCCCGTTCCAAACCTGTATGTGTTTTTTTGTTCTGTTAAGCATAAATGAAGATATTTTGAAAAATATTCAAACATCAAACAGTTGATGGTGGCTATTTTCTTTATCATACTATAGAAGTGCCACAAATTGTATGGCTATACCCAACATAGTCTATCGATTCAATCAATCAATTCGTAAGTATTTTACAAGGTAGCTATTTCGTATGACATCACTCATACAATTGTGTTCGATTTGTTTAAAACCCCATTTATGGGTAGGTTTAAAGTCACTGTTAGGTGTAGGTGATTTGTATAATTGGCAACTCGTAAAATACGTACAATTTAGCAAAAAACTAATAAATACATACAGTACGAGTGAGGTCGTATGAGTTAGCCACCTCATAAAATATGTACAAATAGCTATAAGATTGGGCCGGGCTACCATCAACTAAACAGTACAAGTTGACAATGCCCACTGACTTCCATAGTAACCCGCCCAACCACCCCCCGCCAATCAGTGGCTATAGATTAACATCATTCTTCAAAATATCTTCTTTTGTGCTCGACAGAAGAAAGAAACTCATACTGGTTTGGAACAACTAAAGTGAGTAAATTATGGCATACTTTTTATTTTTAGGTGAGCTATTCCTTTAATACTTGACTGTTCAGCTGTTGTATCACCATAAGCACATTTCAGCCTTCTGCTGGGTGTAATCGCGAAAACATCACACTTTAAAAAAAACACCATACATACGCACACACTCACCTACTCGCACTCAAGATAATTACCCTGGCTGCTTATTAGATTAACACCACTCCATAAAAACACATCTGCATATTGCTCTGATACTATTAGCTCTGTGCCTCATCCTTAAATACGTCCTGGCACACTTACGGCCGGGTCCTCACAGAGTTTTCAGGAGTTTCTTGCCAGAGCCTGTGCAAACTCATTTGGTAATTGAGGGGAAAGCATGTCCCTGTGCAAACAGACCTCCCACACACCTATAAAACATTCTCACTGCTAATGAGAGGATGAGCTTTAGAAACACTGAACACACAGAGGACAACTCACTCAGGACACATTCCAGCATCGTTGCCATGGTCACCTCATATGGGTAACCAATTACCACAAGTGTACGAATCGTGATTATAAACGCCACAGGTCCTCAAGTGTTGTGAGGAGTGACCGCATTAGGAAAAATGTGTGATCTAAATGTTTTATCTCGGCCTTATTAATTTTGCGCCTGTTTTGGACGTTTCCTGAAAAATAACGATAATCTTCCTGGAAGAGATAAAATTGTTGTTAATTGCTAAGTTGGCTTGTTGTAATGTAAAGGCGTGCATGCAATTTATGTCACAATAGTCTGGGATGCAAAACTCAGCTAATTTGAAAACAAAACCATGGCAACTGTGTCAATTAAATGGGAAATGCATGAGAAACGTGACACGCTCCAAACCATTTTGTTTAATATACAGTTGGAGTCTGAGACAACGACTGAAATCTAGGATTCCAAATCTGATCTGGACTGAACTGTTAAAAATATAAATATAAAGACAGTTATAAATGCTAATTATATCAGCATCCATGTAATTTTGCCATCTGCTTCTTTTAATGCTCAAGCTCTTCAAAGCAATGCGGTTTCTGATTGGCTGTAAATGTATTTCTCAGTAACTAGCTGGAAAACAACTTTTTTTTTTTGTTTTAATATTCCAATGATATAGTTTCTCTGGGCAGTTATCATTATAGTAGTGGTGTAGAATAAATCTGTCCTTCGTGTGAATGGGCCTTTATGCTGAAAACAAATTTAACCTAAAAGTGGCAACATCAACTATAAATTAACGGTTTTATTAAAGTCAATAAAGTCAATCTAAGTGCATTATAAGTACATAAGGGCATACATCAATTAATCCTAACAAAAGAAAGCTCTTCAAGGTAACAGTTTTTTTCAGGGCAGACCAAAAGGTAAAATATAATTTAAATGTAAAATTAATGAGAAATATTTCAGATCCTGAACTTACTAAACATACTAAATATATAAATATCTGATCTCCCTGACCTCTCTGAAGCACAAGAAGCTTTTTGCTCCTAATGTTTATAAGCCATGTTTATAATGTTTATTTTTTTTACAGTGACTCAATAGTGCACAAGAAAATCTCTATAAAACAGTGAAAACACAGTTTATCTCCTTTTTGTTGTACTAATTATATTGTGGCTTGATTTTATTGTGTTATGCTTGTTTCCTTTCCTTTTGTCGTGTTATGCTCATTTTGCCATGTTGCACCATGTTTCTGTTGTGTTGTGCTAATTTTGTTGTGTTGAGTTTAGTTTCCACTGGAGGTGCCTTCAACGTTTTAACATTGTTAAATGCTTGAAATATTTTTATTGGATTTTAGGCAAGTTGGGATGATTTGAAAAGGTTAAATTGATCAAACGTAGTTTATGATCAGCACTGTCTGCCACTGGCCATTTTGTCATTACTTAAAAAAAAAACGAAAACTTATATTTAACGAACAAAAATGACCCAAGCATTTTTCTAAATTAACACAGACCTTGAACACAGAGGATGAAATCTGAGAGAGGATGCCACTCTTTCCACTGTTGGGCCATTAGCCTCATGTTAATATCTTGTGTCTTGCTGTTTTTACTGAAACCTGATTAGTAATGCCTTACACTACTGCGTTACAGCAAAAATAACGTATTACTTTTGTTACGCGTTACTCCCAACACTGGTTATTTCATTGTGTTGTGGAGATTTTGCAGTATTGTGCGCTATATTGGGCTCTCTATAAAGGGATCAGACGGAAAAAATTACATTAAATAAAAAGTCATTTATTTTTTTGCTAGTGGTCTCATTCTTTTGGACCCTACTGTTCCAGACAAGTTTTGAAATTGTATATCATATAACGCTCGCATCGATATGAAAATTGTTAAATATTTTTCATAATAGAGTTCAGCATTCGCTCCAGGAAAATGTGTTCTTGTAGCCTTAATTTAAGCAACTGTAACTTCCACACACTCTAATCATAAATTCACAGCAGTGCTTCTGTCTATGAAGGAATACTAAATTGTGTCCAGTCAACCAGAAAATTGTAGCTGTTTATTAATTGTAACAAATGTAATTAGTATCTTAACACTCTCCAAATTAATCTTCTTTTTTCAGTTATAGGAACATGCAGGATGGTTTATCACACGCTGATAACACGGCCATAATTTAACCTAATGTGTTAGAAAGCTTTGCACATTTAAATAACCGCTGCTAAATCGGTGTCATGTCTTCGGGTAGAGACTGTCGTAACATCACTGTACTCTTTCTCTCAGTTCAAGCATTATACTTTTACTTTCAGTGTACTGTTACGCACTTGAATCTCTGAAAGCAGTACTATTCTATTTTGTAGAATGCTTTTTGTTTGAGTGGTCTGAACAAAATGTTTTGAAACGTTTGAACTCTTGATCTAGGAAGAGGAGATAGAAACAGGAAATGATGAAAGAAAAGAGGGAATTTATGTAACACGGTAATACAAACACACCTTTTGACCTTCAGCTATTCTGTTGACACACACACAACAATATACACCACATTAAGTGCGTGAACATGCTCAGCTTATCTCTCATGCATGTCATTGATCATGTGTGTGTTATCTGACTTGTGATTGAGCCAGAGTACTTGGGTTTTTGTGTGTAATGGACTTTGGCAGACACAGGGTGATTGCAAAGCTCCATATGCACGTGTGATAATGAGTGAAGACAGATGTAGTGTGCAGAGACTGTTCAGGGGCATCGGGGGCCTCAGATAGTCAATAAATCTACCACAGAGCCGTAAGAGGTCCATTACCCTCCAGCAGCAGATAAAACCTCCCCTAAAGATTGTTCTGGAAAGAATTTGACCCGTGACCCTGTTTATTGGGCTTTCACTGATTGAATCAAAATCACTGAGGGCTAAAAACCCAAAGTGACTATACAGAGCGATCAGTGAATTTACAGCTGTGCTGTTTTGAAACTTTGTTGTTCTGAAAATATAAAGTTCCACAACATTTTATTAAATATATTTTTACAGTTATAACTGTATGTATGTATAAATAATTAAAACATAGTTTTCATTAGTTAAAG
This sequence comes from Enteromius unitaeniatus, assembly GCA_032359435.1. Classification (NCBI taxonomy): domain Eukaryota; kingdom Metazoa; phylum Chordata; class Actinopteri; order Cypriniformes; family Cyprinidae; genus Enteromius; species Enteromius unitaeniatus. The sequence continues at coordinate 12,102,306 of JAUMHI010000034.1, forward strand.
AATAAAATATAATTATTAGATTTAAAAACCTAAAATAAAATTTTTTTACTAAATGACTTGATATGAAGTTGAAATAAAATGTATGAAAAATCTGCATTTAATACACAAAAACTAATTAACTTTTTTAAACGAAACTTTTTCAAATAAATTAATTCTTTTACTTAGCAGCAGTAAGTTAAATGGATTAAATGGAAGTGACAGTAACAACATTTGTTATTGTTTTCTATTGTACTTTTGTTTCTATTAATCCTAAATAAGAAAACAGTTACTCATTACTGTAAAATGCTACTTTGTTAGTTACTTCCCAACACTGGATTGGAAAAGTAGAATGTGATTGCATTATGTAAATACTTCTTAGAAACATAATTAAATTAAAAATAAATTTACTACGCCGTCCTGGTTTTTGGCAGTGATGCATTAGCTCAGGCCAGTGGGGCTTGATTCCAGCGTGTGCAACGAAACTTGTGTGCCATCAATCATTTATATATGCATTTATTCATTTAGCAGACACTTTTATCCAAAGCGACTTGCAAATGAGGAATACAACAACAATTTATCCTAAGGAGGCAGTAACATTAGAATTGCTGAAATACAATGTTAAGTCCCAACATTGTTCAGAGACGAAAGTGAGAAAGAGTTGATGAATCAATCATCTAGAGGAAACAACAGACAGTTCTCTGCCTGTGCTATGCTCAAGTCTAAACGCCCAGATGTTGTCTTGGATCATTGTTGGGTGCAGAGGGACAAGTATAAAAGGTTTTTGTTGTACATACTCTGTTAGTGTCACAATTCAATATAGGGATGTTCATATGTATGCTAATGTCTTTTGTCGTCATTCTCATCACTGGTTTTTTTTTTTTTTTGTCAGTGATGTACATAATCTACAGATTAGAAAGCATAAGAAAGCATATGATTAGTTTGCCAAGTCTTCTCTTGATAAATTTGTTCTGAAGCTTGTGTCACGCTTTTGGATTTACTTTGTCATGTTAAAGTCCTTCAGGACATTTATGGTGTCAAATGTGGATTTACATTTAGAGCTTTAATAGGAGCTGATGTTATTATCCTTGGGTTTGAGTCTTTGAGGCTATTCCAGTGGCCTAAAGTGGTTGGAGCAGCTGGGCTGACTACATTTGTCACCTTGCTTGTCAGGGAGTGTAACACTAGTGTAGTTAAGAGTCAGGTAGTATCCCACTGCAAAAATTTAATCAGCTTATATCATAATTTATAAAATTATACAATTTTTAACTTTCGGTATCACTCTTATTAACATTGAAAAATAAACATTAAAAAGCTTAAATTAGTGCCATATATGTGGCTGATAAACAATAAAATGGGCAAGAGGTCAAGCATCGCAAGCAAGCAACGCACAAACTTTGTGCAAGATGGTGAACATGAATTCACTATAGAGAAAGTGAAACAAAAAGAAAAGTTGGCTAATGCTGCATTAATAAAAATGGACCTAAATAACAACCCTGAATGCAGGCTGTACCGGTGGTCAGTAAAAAACAAAGCGCAGATGAGCTGCTCTGAAAGGATGTTGGAACGCAGACCTCTACTGCAGTGTTAATTAATTTTAATTTGGCCTGTAATTCTTTGTATAAAATAAAAGGAAACTGTGGAAGTAGTTTTATAAATTGTAAGAAAAAAAATTGTTGAATTGAAAAAACAAAACAACTTTCTCTCTTTTCTATATTTGCTCATAAGTTACGTTACATTAAAAGTGTCATATTTGGCAGTTGGTATTAGTGTATTAATAATTCGAAAAGTTTAATACCATTGCTGTATATAAACAAAATTGATGGCTAAAATGTTTGCATTCATTACATTCTCTAATTTTAATGAGTTTTTTTAGCACCCCTTATGAACTGTTAAGCAGGATTCATGCCTATGTTTTCCAAAACCCCCCTTTTCTAAGTTCTTTCCAAACTATTGAAGGGCCTCTGGTTGTTTTTACCATACTATTTCTTCATTTCTCTTTCCCATGCTGTAGTTTGCACTGTTTAGTGACTGGACTGTGGGTTGTCCGTCTGAGTTCGAGGAGTCAGTTTGCCAAGGTACAGCTTGGAGTAAATCACAGAATGTAATTCTGACATCATTTGTTGGCACAGCTGCTTCAGGGTTGAAATACTTCTATCGAGCAAACTATCACTGGCAATGCTGTGGGAATATGAAATTTGGCAGAGTTTCACACAGTCCGTATTACGTATTAAGAAAGTCGACCTGAACTCTTTTCTTTGTCAGTTCTGTGGTACGTTTCTATAAAGCAGCCTAAAGCCACTGTCATCAGAAGTTTTATCACCACAGATCTCATTTCTCACGCAACCAATGGGGTGCACTGTAGGCGCACTGCGTAAGTCAAAAGTATGAAAGTCAGAGAAGATGATTGACAGGCCTAGATGGATTAGAAAGATTAAACGGGTCAGTTTTGATCACTCTAAGCACAACATCCACTCTCCACTCATGCTTTCCCGTGAAATCACTATATAACCGCAAGGGAGAACTGGCAGAGGAAAGCTAATTCCTCTCTAGGATGCGGCTGCTGATATTTATGAGGGATAGCTGTTCTTCCATCTCCTTCACAGGTATTCCTTGGTTAACGGCAAAAGCGTCAAAAAGAGATCGGTTTATCAACAGCACTTTGCATCTCAGATATCATCGGTTAATGTGTAGAGTGCAGTTATAGCGTGAATGAAAGCATTTGCAACTCTGGAAGGGTGGATTTATTCTACATTTGTTTTTTTGTTTGTTTGTTTTTTGTTCTAGGAGACCATGTAAATGCATTTGGCTAGCTGTCCTGGAGCATAAAACAATTGTGCTGGCATAGAAAAATAGTTACGCTGACCAGTGAAATAAAGTGGTTATTTGGCTTCTTGTTCTGTAATGATTGGAGAGTGTAGCACTTTCGGCTTTTAGGGCTTTGGGTTTCTCTTTTTTGGTAAATATTGTATCAATTAAATATCGAAGTTATGGTGAGGTTCTTACGTTAGAAGTGAACAGAGCCAATATTTAAAAGAAATATAAGCTCATAATTTGTGGCCCTGGTCATAAAGTCTTTTTTTTTTTTTTCAAATTGAGATTTATGCATCAGCTGAATTTTGAATAAATAAGCTTTCATGTATGGTTTGTTAGGATAGGACAATATTTGGCTGCGATAGAAAGAGAGAGAAAGAAATACTGCGCCTTTAAAGTTGTCAAAACCAAGTTTTGATATATTTACAGCATTACAAAGTATCTTAATGGATCATGATCTTTACTTAATATCCTAATGTTTTTTTGGCATAACCCATACAATGTATTGTTGGCTATTGCTACAAATATACCCGTGCAACTTCACACCAGGGTCACATTTTAAAAATCACATAATTTTTTTTTACATTTCAATTAAATAACTACATTTTAAATAATGTCTTTTAATGCCACTAGTGATGAGGATTGTATGATCTTTAAATAATATCAGATTTGAAAACGTATACTAGATTAAATAGTTCTGCTTTAGCACAATCAAATATGCATAAGTATATCTTTAGTTGGACCCAGAGCTAAGTCCACACATTTAAAATACACCAAGTGTAAAATTAGTTGTTTCAATTTAACAGACTAAGTAACAAGTAATAAGTATACAAGTTTAAAATACTAAAAGTACAATTGCAGGATGTGCTTAATGCATACATAAATATGTAGATGTCTTTGTAGAGTACTTGAAATAAATGTATTTCGAATACATTTTAGTATATTTGTTTTTCCTAGGGTTATTTGAGCTTGGGATGTTTTTTTTTAAGTATAAAATAACTGTATACAGAAATAGTAAGCTTTTTTTTATTAATCATTTTAACACATAATGATTTTGCCTTGTGGCTAGACTATTAATACAGTGAGTATTTTAATGTTTATAGTTAGGACCCATTTATTTCCATTGCAAGTGTCTCATGCTAGCCCAGAAAGAGGCAGACAAATCTAAATTAGCTTTTGTTGAAGTCGCCATTATGCCATAAGTTATGCCAGTTGAGCCTAACTTGGATTGAACCCAGACTATTATTTGACACAATCGACAACTATAGAAAAACAGTGTAACATACCAGCTGGGCTGTAAATGCATGTGGCTTTATGCACAGCATGTGTTGTACTGGATTTGTGCATTTGTTGTGTATGGATGTTTGGTGTTTTTATCTTTTCTAAATCCATGCACGTGTTCAGGATGTCTTCTAAGGTCTGGAAACCTTTTAACTGCAATATTATGATGTTGGATCAATACACGCACATTGTTAAAGTGCATCGGTCCAGAGGGCCAACAGCCAGTGCTGCTTAGTCCACAGGATCCACAGACACCTCCTCATGCCAAAACTGTTCTGTTGTGTCTGAAACCCTAAAAAAGCTATTATCAGTCAAAAACAGTGATGTTTTATGCACCCAAGAAACATAATGTCATCATTTACTCATTTGTACTCATTAATTTAATATTTGTATCATCTGAAATCAAATTAGACACATTTGTGTCTGTTAATGATGCAAACTATGGTACTACAAATTCACAAGAGTCGCATGGGACTGCTGCTTTTTTAAAAAGTTTTGGAGCTTGACAGTTAAGGAAAAAAAAAAGAAAGATCTCTTTTTGTGCTCCACAGAACAAAAATAACATCGTATGGAATGGCTTGTGAGAGAGTCATTACAGAATTGTAATTTTTGAGTGCACTAGTACTAAGTGTGTATGTAAATGTCTTTCTTTGTAGCTGTGTTAGTATTGTATCTTTTAGTTTTTTGCTTCTCCAGTTTGCTGATCAGCTAACATTCAATTACACCCACTAAACGGTGGGTGTTATTTTCCATGCATCCTCCCGAATATTTAATTCTCCAGACAGGCGGTAGACTCATCAGAGCTTTGTGTCTATACTCTCTGTTTGCTTGTCGTGCCAAAACAGTGAAGAGGTCTCTGCATGCAAAGGCGAAACCAGCACGCAATGATGTTTGAGGGGGTGGAAGAGCACTCGGCTGAATGATGGACCATTTCCCAGCTTGTACTGGCAGTTCTCACATCACTAGTCCTCAAAAGATAATGACATCCAACCCATTTTGCATAGTCAAAACTTAAAAAAGAAAAAATCAATTAAAGCATGTCTGTACTATAAAACAATAGTACTGTGTTTTTTTTTTTGGTTATGCAAGGTGGTTATGCATTAGAAACATTCATATAAATAAATAAATATATATATATATATATATATATGCCTTTTTGAAGCACTTCTTCTACAGTAACATACATCTTCAAGTGTTAAAAAGTGATCTGATATATGTATACATGACAAGAGAAATAAAAAAAAGAAAACAGTGTTGTGGTGTTCACTTGTCACAGCATTTGTGAAAATATAATGCTATTCTCTTTGGGGTTTCAGGACTGAATGCTTCACAAAGCTAATATGGAAGAAATGTCAAGTTGTTGAGGGAAACAATCAAACTAGACATTCTTTTGCGAAAGGAAAAAAAACATTGGAAAGATTTTCCATCTGGAACAATCCGAAGTGATGCGGTGCCAAGGGCCAGTGGTAGTTGATTTTGGCACATGGTTGAGGTGGGCATTTGCCATAATATAGGCAAGCCATTAGGGACCAATTTCTACCCTGCTGACGCAGCCCAACTGACTGAAATAGTTCCTGACTTGCACTATAAAATAGGGGCACAATTACTGTATAATGCATTATGCCTGTAATGGTTTTGTTGCAAGAATATTATGTGAGATCTGCTATTCCTGTTTGTGATACTGCATAATTTGAAGGTTTTCATATTTGGGATACATATATTTATCTATTTATTTACACTTGCATAAACTCTGTCTTGTTTTGTGTTGAGAGAACACTCGGAAACTCAGCTGACACCCTCTTCAGTGCATTTCAGTTCACACTTCATGGCCCGATTGGCTCTCAGACACATATTTTATCATCTCTGCCCAGTGTGCCATGGGGGCCTTGTATAGTTCTGACAGACTGTAAGCCAAAGAGTGAGCTAAGCCAAGGCTAGCAGATGCTAACTGGATGAGCTGAACGCAAATGAAATATAGACCCCCCCCCCCCTACTAGTTTCTCCTATTTCTTACTCTTTGTATTTTTCACATGATTTAAGTTCCTCTTATGGGAAATGATTTTGTTCTTACCATGACACGGTAACAGTATTGGATAGTTTGGTAAAAAATCCCTTCATAAATGTTGTTGTTATTACAGAGTTTTTTGTTTAGTTTGAACAGGTTAAAAAAAATCAACAGGAATGCAATCATCGCCAATAGGACATGAATGCAAAAAGCAATGCCGCCTTGTTCAGCAAATTGCTGCAGAAGACATTGTGGCCAGTGAGTGAATTTATACCCGGTAAATAGTAGATTGAAGTTGGGGTCTTTAATTATGTGCAGCGGAAGAGCGTGTTCAGCAGTCGGGGTGAGGGAATCGACTAAAGTGCACAAGGAAGGAGGAGAATAATGCTGCTGACAGTGTGCCCTGGAGCAATGGAGAAGTCCATACCTCAATATTGGCCCTCTGCATCATTCCGCCCCACCTCAGCCAGTATTCAACCTTCTGACAGCTAATACACAATTGCCAATTGGGCTTATGGGACAAGGCATCTATAGAGTAGTATATGAAGAGCGAGCAAGCTATTTTTATACACCATAAGGCTGGTTCTAATGGAGGGTATTGCTTTAAATCAGATAAACAAAAAATCTCAGTGGAGACTACATAGTGTTTGTGCTACCATGCTGTTCCTGTGGAGAAAGAAAGACTAAAAAGCAATGGTTTCTCTGAAATGTCAAATAGGAAATACAGATAACAACCGGCTAAGCAATTTCTGTAATATTTGATGCAGCAACGGGTGCATTTTTTCCCAAAGTGATTTCCATTTCAGACAGAATTGAGTACTAGAGGGCTCGCCCTGCCTGCCGCTCATGAACCTGCATCTCACAGGAAACACAGCTGATGGAGTGTCCATTTGCATGAGAGAGAGAGGTTAGAGAGATGAGAGCAGGTTTATAGAGATTGAATATTGTTTGTTCAGACTCGGTAGGTTCAGTGCTGTACAATCTTCCCTATTTTATAACCTTTTGTCTCAACATCACACTCATCTCTAACAGTACTTCTGGTATCTTTTATTTCAGCATGGATGTGTTATACCAAACCTGCCACTGCCGATATATCTGAAAGCCCCGTTGGAGCCTTGACCCACTTGAACTCTTCTCTCATTAGCATACTTTGTTCATACCAATCACTGCATTGGCTTGTCTCCCGCTCTTGCTCTCACACATAGAAATCTTTAAAAAGCTACATGTCATAAGTATTCTTGGTATGATCTGAAGGAAAAAAGTAGACTCTCTCTGACCTTTCTCTTTGCTTATCTCACATAATGCCATGACCTTTCCAAAGACTGTCTTTAAAATTTCATACAGCGTTGTCATTCATCTCCACTGCATGTAGATTTTGAGTACATCTTTTGTATTGTGAGGAGTCATAATACCATTTTTTAAGTGTGGAAATATAACCTATCGTAATTTTCAGTGTCACTCACTTTTTCCAATTCAACAGTTTGTGGTTGAAAGCAATTTATATAATTGTTTTATTAATTAAATGCTAAGGAATTTTTGTTAAGACGTAATTTATATTTGTATACAAAGCTAATTTGTAGACAAATATAATGGGCTTTCCTCTTAAATAAATTAGCTTTGCAAACAAGCATAATGCTTCACATCAAAAGCTCTGTAATATCATAAATTCCGTCAAGTGCATCCAAACTATCGACTGCTTGTGTATATAGATCTATAAGTGACATCTTGAGCTGTCCCCCTTACCACATCTATAAGAGAGTCAGCCAGCAGCCTTTTGCAAAGCTTCTGGACCGTGAAAGCAAAGTCGAGTCTGGACCATGCAGAGAGCCATGTGAATTCCAATAAGATGTATGGCAAGACAGTTGCAAGAGCCATTTAATCTTGCTCACATTCAGCTTAATCCTACTGAGGCTGATTTACGCCTGTAGGTATTGTGGGAGAGGAACTGTGAGTCATTTGCCCAAACGCTGCACTGGCGGAATGGCGGAGACACGAAGACAGCGCACACGAAGACAGCGCACATTCTTTTGAGCCCCACAGATGAAATAAAACATGAAAAAAAGCAGACTTCCGCAAGATGAGTCAATTCTCACATAGGCCACTACTTTGTGACTGCCTGCATGAGATATGGGTAGACAGGAGCCCTATATTTAAAAATCAATTCATACAGACCTTCTACAATCCTTTTTTGCTGGCTCTGAGGTCTGTTTCGCTTGTCTCTGTCCCTTTTTATCATTGGCAGTCTGAGACATGCACACGGTGGAGATAAATCCAACTATAAACACACGCTGTTTTTGAAATAAGTCTTTTATGCCATGGCTTGGAGAAATCTACAGTCAAAATAATAACACTGTGAAATATAAAAAATTTTATTTATAAAAATGATTAATTTTTTTAATTGAGAAAGTGTTCAGTGGATGTGCATTAGATACTCCTTGAGCTGTTTCCGTTAAAGGAGACTTGCACTTACTGATATTTAATATGTCAGCTTCTTTGTTTTGTCTCAAGATGCACATGAGGAATGTTTTTATTTTATTTTATTTTCATTTTTTTAAGCATGTTTATAAAAATTACTTACATGTACTAATTGAACTATGGCCTAAGCCTAAGTATATGCTATTCATGCTATATTTTTGTGCAATATATGCTCACCAAATTTAGTTTTTCATCTAAAATACTGTAAAAACTATTTTAGTGTATTTTAAAATGCCATTTATTCCTGTGATGTTTTTTTTTTTTTTTTTTTTAAAGCAGTTATTAGTTATTAGTCCGAGTTCTAATCACGATTCATCAGAAATCATTCTAATATGCGTTTTTGCTGGTCAAAGAACTTTAATGTTATTATCAATACTGAAGTTGTGCTGCTTAATATTTTTTGTGGAAACCATAATCATTTTTTTCCCAGGTAATGAATAAAAGAAAGTTCAAAAGAACAGAATTTATTTAAAGTTATGTAGATGTACAATGTCACTGGTGTCACTTTTAATCAAATTATTGCATAATTGCAGCATTCTTTTTTTTCTTTAATTACATTGTACTGAGCCTAAATATTTAATATATTTCTATGTATTTTGTCAATATCTGATTCTGTTACAACAAAAGACACTTTAGCAGACTTTCTAGCTCTTATCATTGAAAACTTCACTCACATATAGAAAGAGATGGAATTAGGGAATTGGATAGTGTTCAGATAAGGATCCTCAAACCCTCGGGCCCTCATACAGATTTTCAATGTGGCTGAGTGAAGGCTGAGGTGTCAACAACAGTTATAGAATTTAATGGACAGAGAGATGGGAGACGTCAGGACTGAAGGACATCTAATCAGTAGTGGATTTTTATGCCTGCCTGCTGATAATCTCATTGGCTAGATGAGAAGTGTTGAGGATAACAGAGAAATTCTGATGACCATCTCAAAAAGCACAAAGTGAACTTCAGAGACCGTCATGAAGTTAAAGCGGTTCTCAGGGAAGGAACAAATAGGTTGGCACTCATATTTGCTGTCAACACATTGAGCAAATAAACTGGCAAGAAACATCTTAGTCTCATTAAGTCCTTCAAAAGGTCACTGTAGAGGAGCACAGCAGTGCTAAACTCAATTCGGTGTCAATAAGGATTACCTTCATTGATTACAGCACAGCATGCAGTGTCAGATTAAATGTAATATGCATGCAGAAAGGATATTGGTTAGACAATTGCAGCATTTTTAGAGCTATTAAATGGCCAGTGCAAGTCTTTGCCATTAAGGCTGTAATGTGTGTGTGTGTGTGTGTTGTGTATATAATATGCATAAACCAAGAAAAAATTGTCACTTGGCAACCACTGATCAATGCGCACTTTCATTGTATTCAAAAGGGCAGTTTTGACATTCTTTAATAACTCCTTTAATCTTTCACGGGAAAAAGGTCATATGAGTGTTGAGTGAAATGAGAAAAGAGAGTATAGATAATGACAGAATTTTCAATGTAAAGGTGTGACTCAATTAGATTGGCAAAATGTAGATATGGATGGGTCATTTCTGCTGTCACACTGAAAGTGCATTGTACTAAATTTTGTTATTTAAAAATGTTTTGAGCAATACCTCTTGAAAATGTTTCTTTAAGATCTTAATACCACTGTCAAATAAAACCTGATATACATTTTTTACAAAACTCAAATTAATTAAAAAGTAATTCATCACATTTTTTAAGAAGCCACGGGAGGCAACTGTGAATATAAATGAAGCAAAGTAAAAATGTATCGTACCAAATATGCATAACGTGACATTTCATCTTCTCCTGTTATTTAACAGAAATTGAATACAATAGACCATAATGTAGCTGTCATGTTTAACCTTTTCAAAAATAAAACCACAAAAAACAAAATAGGAAACTTACCCTATATGTTCAATCAACAACAAGGTAGCTAGACTTTGTCCAGTGCATACAAGAGATAAAAAAAAAAACATTTTGTTTTGTTCTTGTGAAAAACTCTTAAGTAAGCCAGTAATGAACTGCATGTGGGTCACCAATGAGTCTTTTAGCACTGTGTGAATTACAAATCATCTATCTGATGTGATCAATCTCTACAAAATCTACTAATCTCCAAACATCACTCTCAACTAGCGGTGATATTTCAAAGCACATATATTTACAATATCCAAACCGAAAATTTCCCAAAGTTTGGCGATGAATCTAGCATTGATCCCCATATTGCTGATTTGAGTGAACATAGATAACACACTGGTACAGTACTTGTCCTCAGAGAGACAGTGGTCAGGAGTTGATCGATAGGTTATGTGCATCACACTGCTGCAAGGAAAGGTCAGTGGGGCCCGAGTGAAATGCCAGGAGAGTTGGCCATAACCGTAACCATCCATCTTGCCTTCCGGAGACCAGGGGATTGGGGTACAGACAATGAGAGGCTTGTGGAGTGTAAAATAATGGCTCTTCTATCTCTCCTGCTCTTCTTCCCCTCACAGAGTTAAACCAGACAGGTCCTCTGATTTCCACACTTGGCAACAATGAATGGTTGTGAGTGACAGTGCTGATGTTGTGCCGTTATATTACTAGGTCATTTTTGACAATAAGACAGGTGCATGTCAAGTGTCTAACTAAACTATGATCGGACCAAGTCATAGTTTGTCCTTAAATGAAACCAGATACAAACGCCTTTCTAGCAGCACCTTTTGTATTTTATATCCAGCTTTAATAAAATCAAACACCAGTCAAAAGGAATAACTCATTATTACATAATTTCAGCTGCTTCCAGTTTTTTAGCTGTCACAAAACACTTTACATTTGGAAAAAACATATACACTATTAAGAGCAGTGTTGGGGGTAACGCATTACAAGTAACGCGAGTTACATTTCCCAAGTAACTAGTAAAGTAACGCATTACTTTAATGCCAGTTACTTTTTCTTATTTATTTACTGACAAGTTTTCTGACTCCATGTTGGGAGAAATCAGAAATACAGAGGAATTGTGTGCGGAGTGTGAATACAGTGTAGTTCTAGACTAAATGTGAACATCTCACTCTCAAAAAAAAACGATTTAGTATTCATCAAAACTAATTAAAATAAACTCTATATAAATATAAATAAATAACTAATTAAATATGACTCAAACCTGTAATAGTTAAATTAAACAAATGTATCTAATCCCATTTTATTAACCAACTTACTTAGAAGCAAAAATTACTTCAAAAACTAACTACTGTGCTTTAGTGTTTTTTTTTTTTTTATTCCTGAAGAGTATTGAACTTTCTTCTCCTGTATTCTTTTTCACAGATGTGAATTTACTTTTTCTTCAGCCTGAGGTTTATTTGTGACGCTTTTTGGTGTGAAGGGCACTGACTAAGAGTTTTACCCCCAATAAACTCCCAGTTTGCTGCTTATTAATAATTAGTATTAAATTATCTAGAACGTGGTCATGGAGAGTAAGGCATTATAGTGTGCCTTATAAGTACTAATAAACAGCCTTGCTAATAATATGAATGCTAATATGCAACTAGTTACTGTAATTGAGAACATTTTTTAAACTGTTACCGTTGTTATCTTATGTGTTATTATATTTACTGTATTTATTATCAAAATCATAAACGCACTGGTTTGCAGCAAAAAATTGTTCTAACGTTTACTGCATGTTATTATTCTAGCCATTTACCTATAATGGTTAATAAACTGAACATTTTGCACATTGACAAGAAATAGATTGCTTGATGAGACAGCTTCATTATGATGTTTTCACATTACGCTCTACCACAGAGTGTCTTTGCAGAGATAACAGCCAAAGCAGTGCGATAGCTGACCCTGCCGCCACACGTAATGTCCTCCAGCTTGACGTCTTCGAAGGCCGGCAGGTACACAGCAACCAATTAAAACTTAGAGAAGAGGTCCTGCTGCTAGGGCTGATTGGTGGAGGCTCCTTCTGTGATCGGCTGCAGTAGGAGATTGGTGCTTCCTGGTTAGTCATTGCCTTTGATCTTTGACTCTTTGTCAAATAAATCATTTTCCCCTTGGCCCCTTGACCAGATGGCAGGGTGTATTCCAATTCTGATGCCTTCCGTCATGGTGAAATTCACCATTAACTCTGGAATGTGGCTGTGCATACCACATAACAGGATATACTGTGAATGGCTAAACAGCCAGTGAAATCACCTCAACAAATCCAAACGGGAAGAAATGTAAACACAGTGTTCACATTTTTGGTAATGTGGACTTGTTATTACAATTTAGAATGTAAAGAACTCATTTGTAATATTTACAGATAACTATTCAATAAGCTATTTAATTTCACAATCAATTAAAACTATAAATAAAAAGAAAAGCTATCAAGTACAATAAAAAATGTCAGATGATAAGACTCAGTCTGCATCTGTTTAAAAAAAAGGGGAAAAAAGCAACTGTGAGTTATTCATCTAAAAGAGATGAATCAGAATCCCTATTATCAAAGCAGCCCAGCTTTATAACTGTAAATATATGCTCTTTTATCTTACTGCCTTTAGTTTGTTCTGGGCAGGGAATTACCCAATTCATTTAAATTAAATGTCCCTTCCATTAAAGGAGTAGACCTGGGATCCCCTTTGAAATTAGATTTGAAAACTGCTGAGGCTTATCTAACGAGAGACTTAATACACCATGATAACCAACATGAAAGACTTAATTTACTCATCCAGGACACTAATAAAAATTATACTTAAGGCCTGAAGCTAACTGTTAACTATGGTGACCAAAGTATAAAAGTTATAGAAAACACTATCATACATCAAGTTATGTATCTGTCTTGCTGTCTCATCTTTTTTATGAATACATTGTTTTATACATATTTATGTATTTAAATTATTTTAATTACTTATATCCTTTCATATTGCTTTTAGGCATTGTGATAAGATACTACACATTTTATGGCATGCATTTTTTCCCTAATTGCAATTTATTCACTTGAGTTTTGCATGAAAATGAACTCGATGCTCCCCACAGTTCTGCACCATGAACTTCGATTGACATTCACAATCTCTACATGGCACACACAAGTAAGTTCAAAGGAGCTCAGGCTAAAGAAGTTATTAGGGTGTTTCTTGGTTATTTAGAATTGTGCATGTAATTATGCATGCTAATGAGCCAAGCAAATTACACTTTCAGAGTTGATAGCAACAGAAGTGATGAGCAAGATAACCAGACATCGGAATTCATTTTCATTATGCACTTGTATGAATTTTACATTTTTTAAAGCCAGAATATTTCCCAAATGATTATCTGCTAATTGCAGAACAACTCGCATAAATCTTTAGTCTTCTCTACGTTGCCATCAATCTTTTTGTGTGTGTGCAGTCAACTTAAGGCTTTCATTTTTCACTAATAAAGCAGTTGCATAAAATAAGCTAAAAAATATGCTAAAAGCAGAGGGAGCTGCGAGTCTTATAATAAAATATACTTATATATATATATATATATATATATTTATATATATATGCACACACACAATTTACCTATGTATCTACATCCAGCTTTGTCTTTGTGAAGTGTCTTTTCTTACTGATGCAGCCTCAGACTATGGTTATATTTTTATATTTCCATTTCAGTGAACATACACAGTATATTTTAAAAACACTTTTCATTAGTTTTTCCTTTGAGATGGTGAATATTGCTTGAGCAGATCGATACTTCATAGAGCAAATGACGGCCCATAGACACGCACACATCAGCCTCCCCTCCGGGACTGGAAATGGAGTTTTGTGTTCTTCTTCCACTTTAACACTTCAGAAACCTCAGAGGGCTTCTTGGCAAGCAGGGAATGTGCACTGAAGAAACATCATGGACTTGCATTCCAATAACTGCATGTCTCGGATGCAGAAATATTCAGCATCTTCTGCTCACCTTACATAGATAAAATCTCCCTTGACAGTATCAGTGGAAATCGATCGTGTTTGGATGTCAGCCTGAATGGATAGACCTCCCCAATGACAAATCAATATTGTAAACTGATAATCGAGTGGTCACCTTTTCTTGTCTTTTGAATTCTAACTAGCCTTTCTGACTGATTTCTGCTGGATGTGTGGTTGCAGGTTGCTTGTGAGACTTGCTCCCTCTATAGGCGATGTTAAGCATGAAAAGTACTGCATAAGTGCTGTCAGCCTATGCTTGTTACCAAAGAGTTTAATTTTTGTTGAATGGAGGTGGACCATTGTTTTCTGATTGCTTGTTGTGACGAAATAGTCAATGGCTGACTATCGGGTAGGTGTAAGCATACAATACAATCCTTGGCACTGCTGAATAATGTGGATTAAAATGCTATTCTTCCCACAGAAAGATGGCCTGGTGGGTTTGTTGTGTAGATACAGAAAAACCACACCAGGAATAGCTTTTCCAAAAATGATTTGTGTTGAAACCTACTGTTAACACAGTGAGAAAGCGAGGGTGAGCGAATGAGAGAGAGAGAGAACATGGACAGCTTAAATATTTCTGTAACAGATTAAAAAGCAAGCTGCTTTGTATTTTGACAGAAAGGGGCATTAAATATTCTCCTACAACAGTGAAAATGTCAGGTCTGCCAATGCCAGAGCGAAAAAAGAGGATTAATGTACATATGTAAGACAATGCAGTCCAGCTTTAACCCCTTAGACTAGTGCAAAATACAGAACCCACACGCCAACATTTGGTTCTTCCCCTGGTTCCTTGCGGAGTCCAGGCAGACATCCAAACCAAACTGTGAAGAAGACATCCCGTGAGTCACTGTCGCTGCGGGACGGTTTTGTTTTAGCTCTGTGCTGCTGTTCATGTTTTTTTTGTATTATGTTCAAAAGCTTCAAAGTAAGGAGAAAGTTTGGAAAGGGAGTTAAGGACTTCTTGCATGTTTTGAGAGCGCCCCTCTGGGTTATTGTCATTGTGCAAGGAGTTGGAAACTCTTGGGGCAAGCTCTAGATTTAGTTTGAGAAAGCATTGTGGGATGAAATTAAATCCAGTTTAATGAGACAGAGGCAATGCCCTGTAGAACTGTCTATACTAGTCAAATTGGCTATATTTATAGCATTAACTCCTCACGTATACAAATGGAATACTCTGAATTAACTGCATGCATGCGTCCTGTAATTACCAACATTTACATCAAAATTAGAACAACCAACCGCATCCTTTTTTGGGGGAATCAAAACAAAGTGACCTGATTCGTATGTTAATCTGATATTGCTGACTGATGCTGCAGCTATCTAAAATCAGATGTAGGAGAAATACCAACACACATAACCCCCCCCCCCCCAAAAGCTGCAACATTTAAGTCAGGAGATGATTCTGACAACACTAGATGAGCATGGTGAAGTGGTTTAACTCAATACAGATTGAGTGTCCAGTGAACTGTGACAGGGTACTCACCCAGACCGTGAAGGGTGGTTCCACTCCTGTCCCTACAGCGTTTGTATCCGATTGGCTTATAGCGGCAGTCAGGATGCTGGATTCTCAGTTCGCTCTCAAGTGGAGGAATGCAGCTCCCACCCGCTCGGCCCCCCGCCGTACCTCCTCCGCGGTGATTTCACACGGGTTCACAAGGCAGTCAAAAGGGTAATCCAGGCATTGTATTGATGCTCCAAAGAGAGTGAGCTAAGTGCATCCCTTATTGGGTGCATTTAAAATGTTTGAGAGCCATTAGTTTCTTTTTCTCTATTTAAGATTTGGAAAAACTGAATGCAGAAACTTTAAGACCTAGAATGCAAAGTCCCAGTAATAAATTTTTTGTCCAAACAGGGTTCTCGTGAACAATGTGTGATCTTCCAAAACAAGTAGGATCACATCAGATCACAATCAGACAGATAAATCCATACGAAGCTGTTCTCTTCTTTCAACTCATTTGCATTATCCAGCTTCTTCCAAGTAGAAAAAAAATTGCACCTGCCACAATTCATTTGTGACATCCAATGTCTTTCTCTCTCTC
The DNA here is from genome assembly GCA_032359435.1 of Enteromius unitaeniatus. Taxonomy (NCBI): domain Eukaryota; kingdom Metazoa; phylum Chordata; class Actinopteri; order Cypriniformes; family Cyprinidae; genus Enteromius; species Enteromius unitaeniatus. The sequence continues at coordinate 12,118,783 of JAUMHI010000034.1, forward strand.
TCTCTCTCTCTCTCTCTGTGTTTTTTAGTGTGTGTGTGCCAGATTGCTAGAGCTAGACTTGAGCTGCCCGTGCTGTAGTCATCACTCACTGCCAAGCCCCAAAACGGTGAGCCTCGCGCAGAGGAGAGCTACTCCAAGTCTTTCAGCAAAGCATCTCTTTCTTTTCAACAAGCTCTGTCCAACTGAGACCAGAAGCCACGCCTCTTTCGCTCTGATTGGCTGAACTGCAGCAGGCAGCGATGTGACAAGCAAGAAGAGAGGGAGAGAACAAGAGAGAGAGAGAGTGTGTTTTAGGGGGAGAGGGAGGATAGACCAGGCTCTGTGAGCCCTGGAGGGACAGGGTGGCTAATGAAAGCGAAAATGCTTTTCTCCCAATGCTTTAGCCAAATTTGTCTGCTACAAATTTGTTGTGACTCCTGGCAAACTGAATTCATACTGACAAAGTCTCTTGTTTCTTAAGGGAGATGTATCTTGTTCTTCATACAATAAAGCCAAAAGTCAGTTCTTGTCAGCCTAGTGCTCTGTTAGTGCCAGATAGCGTGGGAATATTGAAGGAAATGCTAAAACTCGTACATCTCATTCCAATGTGGAAATCAAAGTCACATTGGAAAACTGGAATTATGAGAATTAATTGCAACTTTTAACATTGTGTCATATAAATTTTCACTGTGACATAATGTCCCATTGTGATATGTAACTGTGAGAAATAAGGTAATTATAGCATTTTTTATTTATTTACTGTTTTTCTTTCTTTCTTTAATTCTAAATTAATGTTTGGCTAATAGCGTAGCATGAGCATGCTTCATACCATACACTATAATTACCAGTTTATTTTGACTAGTGCTTACATTATTTATGGTTGACAACTACTCTTATCCATCCCAACTGACTGAGCTTTTCCCTGCTTCCAACTGGAACATTTTCTTCATATCATTTGTCTCCTCTGCCTGGGCTTAATAAGCTTGGTCTCTGTTTGTGCCGGAAGCATTGCATTTCTGTTTGCTTTGTAAACCTTGCCACTCTTGTGCAGATGCACAGCTCTCGGTCTAAAGAAAAGTCAGCAACGTTAAAACAAAAGTGTTGAAACAAGATAAGATAGTGTAGTAACAGCTATAGGGTAAGATGGGTCAGAATGCATCCTCTGGGTTAGTCTTTCTTTATGCTTTGCTCATAAATGTCTAAGCATTTCATTTTCAGCACATCTGGCAATTCTCATCAAGAACAATATTTTTGAGGTTCATTAAATCATTTCATTAGTTAATTTAATTTATGTCACTGCGTAATAATTGATCTTTTGATTTGTCATATCTATATACATATACATTTTGGGTGTTGTTTTCATGTTTTTGAAAAAGTATGCTCTGCCAGGCTGCTTGGTAACACTTTACGTAATTTGGAAACACATATTTGGTATTAACCAACAGTTAACAAGAATTGGTGTTAGCCATATTTTATATTCTCTTAGTGTCTTTTTAGTGTCACTGGCTGCTTTTATTTGGAAAAAAACCCAAAACATTAATATTGTAAAATATTATTGTTATAAATTATTTTGAGGATGATTATATACTTTAAAAAGTAATGTAATTTTCTGAGGGTAAAACTGAATTTTAAGCAGTCAAAAATCATTAAAATACGCTGAAAAAAGATAATAAATGAAAAGAAAAGAAAAACTTGTGGTCAATGTTGACAACACACTGTTGTGGGCTTATTTATTTTTATTTATTTTATTATTTGTTTTATTTTTTTAATGACTAGAAAAAAAGGCATTTATTTGAAGATCTAAGAATCTAGCAAAATGTCAATTATTTTTTCAACTTTGAATAAAAGTATTTCTTTAAAAAAAAAAATAATTGTACATATAAAGATGCAATTGACATGCATTTTAAAACTTTTCTTTTCAAATCGTCAAAAGTAAATAGAAGATATAAACAGCTGGCTTTGAGTGGCAGTTTCAGGCACCACCATCTGACAGTTTGAACAAAACTCTAAGGCCTTCATTAAAAAACGGTCGCAATAATATTCTCTGTGTTAACTCCCCTCTATTTGAAGCGTAATGTTCCGTCTCAGCATGCAGGATTATATTGTCACATTAACGGCACTGGCTTTGCTTCAAATGTGATACCTGGAATAGAATTGGTCCGGCTTTCGCAGCTTCAATGTCACGGCAGTGAGGCAAAGACAATTAAGGTGTATAAATATGTAAATATAGGAGGACACCTCACCAGGAGTCAAGTAATGACATTTTCAGCCCCGATTTGGTTTATTCCCCAGTTGTCCCAAATTAGAAACCTTAATGACGACCAATAGGCCACAGATGGTCAAACTCTAGGGTACATGAGTCTCCTGATCTCCTTCTGCTTTTGCAACATCACTTTTACGTGCCAACAATGCATTACCTTGCCAGCTGCCGCATACTCAAGGGGGTAATCATTACCTTGAGTGGAAGGTCAATCCATGGCAGCGTTTGCCAGTGAGATCGTGGCCCAGGCTGCGTTTGGAGACTGGCAAACTGGACAACAAGGGTGATTCATCTTTGGAGGTGAGGGGGCAGATACTCCCCCTCACTATTTGTCTTGTGACATTGACATATAAAAAAACACTCAGAGGGCACAATCTCGGGAGAGAAAGCTGGCGGACGTCCACAGTCGGTCTGGACACGAGAACTCATTATGTCTTTTTTGTTTCTCTTTTGTGTTAGGACTTGTTTGGTCGAAAGTTACTTCACAGATTCATGAGATAAATTATGTTTGTTGAAAGTCTGAAAGATTAATCTAATTGTGCTAATGTCATAACACTGATCTGTAGCATTTTCAGAAAACCTGAATGAATGCGATCAGCATATGTCAGGGCCATTGCTTTGACTTTTTTTGATTAAATCTCATTTGAAATCTCTTGTTAACCTATGAACAAATCATTATTGTTGAAAGCATACAAAGCCGGGAAATTATATTTTCATCATAATCATTTTGAATTAAATAATTCTAGACTCCAGAACGATGTATTTTATGCTAGGATACAAAATGTCATAGTTGGCTAGTCTGTGTATTTGTTCTGAGGTCAGAAAGGTCTGTCAGAAATGCCAGTTCCCTTTCAGTCTGTCACTCCGAGTCACGCTAAAAGAGCTAGTCCTTTTAAGGATGTCGTACCACCCGTGCGTTCATGGATGTGGCCGTTACCTGGGGCTGGCGGATGGTCACAATCGTTGTCTCACGTACCTGGGCCACTGAGGCAGCTTTTGTGGATGAGGGAAGACCATCTTGTTGTGGGAAATGGCTGTTGTGGAGTTGTGGACCAGGCTCCGCTACCTGAAAAGGGGCGGGCTCCCATATTCCTCTTCCTCTGGCTGAACTCCATACCACGATGGACCTTGCGCTTCAAGCGACAAAGGTTACGGCACGGGCTCTTGGTCATGTGATGTCCACCATGGTGGTCCAGGAGTGCCATCTGTGCCTGTGTCTGGCCGACATGCGTTGCACACACTCAGACTCCTCTTCGGAACAGCCTCGAGATGCCCAAGTCAGGTCCCTGTGTTCCCCCTCGCTGCCCCACTGCTGGCACCCCGGTAGTCCCAATGGTACCACTAGCTCGGTTCTTAGATGCCTGGAGCAGGCTCAGACCGTCTCGTTGGATCATCTGGACCATCCGGCTCGGCTATGAGATTCAGTGTGCCCGGCGAGTAGCCCTCAATGGATCAGACAAAAAATGTGTCAAAAATAATCTATACATTAAAGAATATGACTCGCAATTAAAGCTTTTTAATTTCCAATTCCAACAACTAGGCTATATAAAACTACAAATCATAAAATAAAACACAAAACTATAGACTAATGGCATTCATTATAAAGATTATAAAAGTCTTGCCAAAACTTATGTATTTAAAAAGAAACTAAACGCACCGTACTGTAAGTCTATTCAGCACGAATAACAGACCTTTCAGCGCGGTCGCATGGATTTACTTTTATTTAGGTCTACACTCACAATATAAACAAAAAACTTTGCTTAAATGTACCTAAAAGAAAGAAACATTTCAATTCGATAATAAATTGGTTGGCCTGTTTCAAATAGCAGGCGATCTATCGCTCGAATGGGTTATGAGGAGCGATCGTGTTCACTGTTATGCGTGTCTTCACACAGAGGATTGAGTGCTTTGTTCTGGTAAAAGCACAAAAAAACATTCACACGAATGTGCCCTTGCTCTTGATATACAATCACTTAAATGAACATCGCTTTGTTTTTAATTAGAAAAAATACCACCAGTTCACATAGAAATAGTGCACATGTATTATAGTGATGTTTAATGTTTAAAAATGTTTATATGCATGAATTAATTTAACGTTAGTATGTAGGCTACATTGATTTTATTTTAGGCAAGTCGTGATGATGTTGTTGCTTTTAAAAGAACAAAAACATAGGTTATTTAACAAACAAAAATGTTCCAAACATTTTTCTAAATTGACTTAAAAACAAAAAAACGAAACGAAAAATGATCATTTTGCCATTACACACAAAACTAAACTATTTTAATGGCAATATTTAATTTCGACCTAACGTTACGTTAGACCTCCTATGTTAATACGATTATGCTTGCTGCGATTGAGCATAAATGCATTATTATAATTGAAGTATTGCGTTTACATGAGGTAACGTTTAATCGCAATACTGCCAAAATCTCATAATAATCGCATTAAGAGGGTCTGTGTAAACGCACTCACTGCCATTGCTATAGACTAAGGGTTGTATACATTTGCAAATGCTTTTGTATGTTCTAAGTCACATAATTGGTATAAAAATATTGTGTTAAGTAACCCATTTTATCAGTTCTAAATTAATAGCAATGTTCTTATGTGTTGGTGCGATACTTTGTAGTTTGCAATTTAAAACAATTGCCTCTAGGAGTCGCCAATGGGCATAAAACAAACACGCACAAGAAATAGACATACGGCAGACATGGAGTTGGCGTGGAACAACGCACATTCTCACGTTAATTTCATTGTTAGTAAATCCGAATGTGAGTGTGAAATCTGGTGCACACAGTTTTTGTGCGTACGCAGCTTTGATACATGAGGCCCCAGGTATCTTGTATCAAGTCTTGATTAGTCTGTGTATTTATACCATGCTCTGTCTCTCGTTCAGTGTCAGTTGTTGTATGTCTGCTGTGATCGTTGCGTTTTCGTCAGCATCTTTGTTCCCTGCTTTCATCATTAAATGTTCACACTTAAACTTCTGTCTCTGTGATTCCTTGCCTGCTGAGAAGCGAGGTCGCGACTGCACCTAACCATTACAAGAACTCTAAAGGAAATCAGAAAAAAAAAAGATATAAAAACTCATTCAAAATATTAATAAAAACTAATCTCAGTGATTCTAAAGCAACACTGTTTTCACTTACCAAACATAAAACTTATTAATTCTGGATCTTCGCCTCTTGAATATTGCAACACTACTATAGTTTCTTGTTTGTGTGCTGTCTCAGCAAAATCTTATGCAGAGCTTTGTGTTTTTCTCCAGCTAATTGGTGAAGGGTAACACCTTGTATGTGAGGGGAGAGGAAGTCTCTCATTTTGTCAAACATCTGGCGCATATCACTGCTTAAAGGACACCAACAAATAAATGCATTAACTTCTGTACAGAATATGTGCATGTAGTAGAACATCTTGTAGCAGATACGCACTAAAAAGAAGATCTCTCATGTAACATTTACCTGTATACTGTTACCCTAAACATAAAAGCCACTGAGAATAAAAGATCTATTTGTTTACAAGATTTTCATATGTGGTTAATTATTGACAAATTCCTAAATATAACTACAGAGGGGATCTTTAATTTTCCAGCAGTACGTGAGCATGATCTTCTATCAAGTGTTATTACTCAGAACTATTGTCTGTCCTCCAATAAAGTGCAGTCATACTGTTTGAAGATCATTTTGTGAGCTATTTAACTCAGTGGGTAACATTCTGCAGCAGTAATTAAGAAATGGCAAGCACACGTTTATGAAGTTCTAATTGCTTGGCTAAAACCTACTTCCAATTTCTTCTTTTCTGAAATTTTTAAAGATATTTTAGGACGTGTGATAACATGTACGTGCCTTGATAACATGTGGGAAGCTTAGATTTGGCATTTTATAAGAATCTGCATAAATGTGGACACAGTGTGCTGCTATATCAGAGGCGGCATTGTGCTATGATTTGTTCTTAGAAAAGAAGCTTATGTCTAAACCCTGCTTCACACCATTTTAAAATGGCAAGGACATTTTATTAAGCATAAGAACAATATGCTGGATATACTAAGGCTGCAAATCCTTGAGTGACAATTTGTCATGTCAAATACAGTCTGCTGTTAAGCCTTACAGAAAACATGCAGAGATTTTGTATGTGGATTTTCATTTCTAAATCTGACAACTGACTTGCATGAGGTTTCCATGGCTATCACAAGGGCCAACGATGCTTTGAAAGCAAACAAATGCATAACGCAGAAGCTGCCAATGGGTAACATAGATTTCTCATGTCACAAAGAGGCTCTTATCTTTTAAAAGCTTCACTCATGGTATCCTGTTTTAGCGATTTTCTTTGGGATTTGTGTCTGCAGTAATATAATGGTACAACAAGGTATATACCCTTGATTTTTACAGTACCTTTTTTGGTGCTGTCATACACCAGAACATATGCAATTTGAGACTGCTTTTTAAGGTGCTCCATTGAGAGAAAATGAAAAAAAGTCTTAAAAATGTCTTGGTTGCCAGTTCTGTGGGCATATTAGGAATTATTGAGTCACGATGTCACGATGGCCAGCTGGAGTGCCAATGAACTCCAGCAGAGGGCACTCCTTCCCAGACTGGTATGTTTGTGCTACCCCATCTGTGTTTCTCTGTCTTGGTGGAAGGACTCTTACTGTGTAGTGTTTGTTACCCATTGCCTCACCTGTCCCTCAGCTCCCCTGTTAGTTACCATGACATTTCATTGGCTCCTCCCCCTTGTTAACTCATCTTGTCACCTTTAAAAACTCTCTATGTTTGTAGCCTAGCCGCAGAGTATTGAGTTAGCCTCATACAAAGCATTTCCCAGTTTTCTCGTCCTGTCCTGTGGTTCCTGTTTATTATTCTCTGTGTACCGACCTTTGCTGTGTTTCTGGATTTTTGTCCTGTCTTCTGCCGATCGACTGACCCTCATTATCTCTCAGGACTATTCTTGTGTTTTGCCTCCACCAGTTTTGTTTGCTGATGTCTGACCCTGCCTGTACAACCATGTTTTCCAAAGCTTTGCAATTGGATCTACGTGCCCCAGTCCCCTTCATTACAGAATACTCCGCCAAACAAGGATTAAGCAGCTTTCTAGAGGAACCTTGGTCAGGTATGGACACAACCCAAATATTATTCACCCTGAAGCAGGGTACGAGATCCCTAGAGAACTATATATGTGAATTCCTAGCCATTGCCAACTATTCTGATATACCAGACATTATTTTAATCGAGATCTTCTGTGATGGTATCGATGCGGGTGATGCGACGGCAGCCACAGGACAACAGCGCCAATGCGCTCACCACACACCAGCTACAGGTGGAGAGGAGAGAGAGATACAGCCAATCATTGGATAGGGATTATTGGGAGGCCATGATAGACAAGGGCCAGTGGGAATTTGGCCACTCTTTTTACGAAGAGTGTCATGGGATTTTTAATGACCACAGAGAGTCAGGACCTCAGTTTAACGTCTCATGCGAAAGACTGTACTATTTTGACAGTATAGTGTCCCCGTCACTATACTGGGGTATTAAGACCCACACAGACCACATGGTCAGCACTCCCTGCTGGCCTCTCTAACACTTCTACCAACAGCAACCTAGTTATCCCAGGAGGACTCCCATCCAGGTACTGACCAGGCTCAACCCTGCTTAGCTTCAGTGGGCAACCAAGATTGGGCTGCAGGGTGATATGGCATGAAACATGTCAAGCCATTGTTTGTCTTCCGGAGCCAAATCAAGTTACAGTAGATCTTCACCAACCCAGTCAAGAGTCTCGTCACCTTACTGCTGATCTTCCAGAGTCTCTTCACCTCTCTGCTGATTTGTCAGAGTCGCGGCGTCTTGCCACCACAGACCCTTACAAGTTAAGTCCAAGTTTTCTAGATCCTTCAAGTCAAGTAATCACTGATCTGAGCGATTCAAGCCAAGTCACTATCACTTTTCATCTGCCAGGTCAAGTCATTGCTGAAGGTCACCTCATCGTGGATCTGCTCGACTCTCATGATGTCACAGCTAGACTGCCAAAGTCACGTCACATCTCTGAAGACCATATAGAGCCACTTCACATCCCATCAGATCATCCGAAGCTACGCTGCGTCCCGTCTGATTATCCAGAGCCACGTCACGTCACAACAGATCAGCCAGAGCATCATCACATATCACCCATTCAGCCATGTCATGTCTGCTCTGATCTGTCAGAGTCACAGAATGTCTGCTCCATTCATCCGGAGCCTCGGCACACCCGCCGAAGTCACTGCACAAAATGGCTGCTGCCCCTAAGTCCCTGCATAGGATATTTGCCGCTCCAGAGTCACTGCACAAAATGGCTGCTGCCCCTAAGTCCCTGCATAGGATATTTGCCGCTCCAGAGCCACTGCACAAGATGGTCACTAACCCTGAGCCACTACACAAGATGGCCACTAAATCAGAACCTTCAGCTTTCACGGAAGTCAAATCTCTGTCTCCAGCCATCACAAATGTCTCCTCAGTATTTCGGAGCATTGTGGGTGTGGCATATGAGGAGACCAGGGCTATCCGAGGGCGTCTGAGGCTGGTGTCCAGTCTGGTGTCTGATGTCAGTGCATGCTGCAGGCGTTCTCAGGGATGCAGCAGAGGCCATGTCTAGGACTGTCCCCTTATCCTCTGGGCTTCCTGTAATGGCAGTGGCCATTTTGAGGATGTGGGCTGCACACTGTGCTACAGTGGCTAGGTCTGTCCCCATGTTCTCTCCAGACCAAGACTCAGCTCCAGAGATTTCACCTGCCCACGAGTCTGCCCCCGAAATTCCATCTGTCTTTAAGTTCACATCCAAAACCTTGCCTGTTCATGAGGTTGTCCCAGTACTGCTGGAGGTTTCTGCTCTCTGTTCCAGTCCTGCCCGCTCCACCCTGGTGCTCTCCGGCCCTGCCCTGGCTTCCTGCTCTGCCCTGGGGCTCCTTGGTTCTGCCTGCTCCACCCTGAAGGGTGTCTGGACCATCTGCTCCTCCCTGGAGGGCTCCTGTTTCGTCTGCACCACCCTGCAGGGCTTCTGCGCCACCGTGGCTCTCCCTTCTGCTTGCACCACCATTGCCCCCTGCTCTGCCTGCGTCGCCGTGGCTCTTTATCTGACTACTTCTACTCCATGGTCCTGGCCCGCCATGCTTCAAGTTTCAGATTCTAGCCCAGTCTATAGGGTCCTGGCCATACGCCCCTTCCCCCACATTCCGGCACCGCTCCACCACCACCCTCCTGGACTTTTGTGGTTGGAGCCATTCTTTCATATGGTTGGAGCGGCTATGTAACGATGGCCAGCTGGAGTGCCCATGAACTCCAGCAGAGGGCACTCCACCCCAGACTGGTATGTTTGTGCTACACCGTCTGTTTTTCTCTGTCTTGGTGTAAGGACACTTACTGTGTAGTGGTTGTTTCCCATTGTCTTTTTGCTCACCTGTCCCTCAGCTCCCCTGTTAGTTACCATTACATTTCATTGGCTCCTCCCCCTTGTTAACTTGCTGTGTCACCTTTAAAAACTGTCTTGTATTGCGTTATCCTCATACAGAGCATTTCCCAGTTTTCTAGTCCTGTGCTTCCTGTTTATTATTAAGTACCAACCTCTGCTGTGTTTCTGGATTTTTGCCCTGTCTTGCTCCCACTGGATATAGTTTGCAGATCGACTGACACTCGCTATCTCTCAGAACTTGTGTTTTGCCTCCACCATTTCTGTTTGCTGATGTCTGACCCTGCCTGTACGATCATGTTTTCCAATGAAGCTTTGCAATTGGATCTATGCGTCCCATTCCTCTTCGTTACAAAACCTAAAAAGTCTGTGCAAAGTCTGGTTAGATTCCCTGGAACATGCTAAGATGTTTTTCAACTAAAAGTGGTAACTTACATCACTTATCCATTTAATCTGAACAAACTGTATTTTGCCATGAGATTAACGATAATAAAAATAATAATTATGATAATGATTGTCAATCTCAGTTGTCATTAATGATAATTGTAATACTATTATTATTAATCTAATAATATAACTTAGTATAACTTAATCTTTTTAGAGAACTTAGTCTTTTTGAACTGTAAAAACCACAAGTAGAAAAAAAAGACACATCCTCAACAAAGTAATTTTGACAGTTCACTGTGCCCTATCGTTATATTGCCTTTGGATATGTGTAAACCACAAGCAGTAATAGCTTAGTGAGTGTTGCAGAAAGATCCCTAAAAGAGAGCAGGATATCACAGCAACGGGACCACAAGTGTGTTGATACCTCTCCCCCCACCACCCTCAAAGTTCAATTATTGAGCAGGTCAAAGCTGAAATGAGTACTGTGCCCTTTCATCACAAAAGTGCTTCACACTTTGCTAAAGCCTTGCTTCAGTGCTGGAATAAGCTCAAGATTACACAGGGAGATCATTCTTTGGGGCAGACTGCACTGCTTCTTTTTTTCCTCCCTTTCTTCCTTTCTTCTTCCTTCTTCCCAGAACTTGCAGCTGCTGTTTGCTTGAAAATATGCTCTTGGCTTCTTGACTTCAGTTCTGCTCTTCTTTCTGCAGTGCTCAGTGAACTATAAAACTTTAGCAGTCTAACTCTAGTAACTCTCAAATATTGCCTTTATTTTCTCTGTAACTAACAAAACAAAATCCAGACAATTCAAATATAGGGATAAAAATATTTCAGCTAATAAGAAAAAAATTATACATTTATATTCATCAAGTCAAAATTATGTACATTTAATATATATATATATATTTGTTACTTAAAAGTAAACAAAATAAAACAAATAAAAAACTAACAAATGGTTTCTAATTTTTTTACTACTTTCATATTCTTTATTAACTTTCATATTTTTTTCTTCTTTTTTGTGTTTTAAAAAAAAAATCTATATATATATACACACACACACACACAAACACACACACATACACAAACTAGCATAAACATGCTTAGTCAATTCAGAACATAACATACTAAACCTGAACAAAAGAAGAAAAAAAATAGTGTGTAAGTACTTCAGAAAACTATAAGCTCGTAATAAAAGTAGAAATTATTGCAAACCATGTTATGTTTTAGTTGCTGGACAATTAAATATAGTTCTTGCTAATGGTTGCCCACTGCAACAAGAAAAATCGTTTTAATGGCTTGAGGTGGAGAAGCCCAATAACGGACTCCGATGCTGCACTGTTCCGCCTCTCTCGCTGTCATCACTAAGCCGAGCCATGTTATGATGACAACAAGATTATTCAGCCGTGGGACGGAGAATATTTGAGTATTAAACCCTGCGTTTTTGCTTATTTTGAGGCAAATAGCTCGATTAGTGTGTAGCTAGCGCATTTCCGATCCTCCTCCTCTTCCAGCTCCCAGTGTGCCGCTTACTGACTGCCGCAGCCTGACAACCGCTACACAGTCTCCGGCAAGATGCTACTACCACGCTCCGGTCTGCTTATCGGCGTTCTCTGGATTGTCATCTTCAGTCCCGCCTGTGTGAAATCTCTGAACGGCGAAGAAGATCAGTCTCAAGACATGGAGTGCAAAATGAAAAGCGTTACGGTATCCGCTTTGCCGTTTTTGCGAGAGAACGACCTGAGCATCATGCACAGCCCATCGGCCTCCGAGCCCAAGCTGCTATTCTCCGTCAGGAACGATTTTCCGGGCGAGATAGTCGTTGTTGACGACTTGGAAAATACTGAGCTCCCGTACTTTGTACTGGGTGAGTGATGTTATTTATTATCAGTTTAGCATCTTCTTAAAGATGCAGCATACTTGTTTGTGACAGCTATTGTTATTAGTGATAAAAATATTAGTCGCAGGCCTAATCCAAAACTCAAATAGGTCAGTTCTAGTATGTTCTTTTTCCGGAATAATATTCGGTAAACTGCAGATATGTGTTATTTAAGCTATAGGAAGCATCACGCTCGTTTGGCAGGTTGATGCATACAAACAGATGTTTTTTGTTTTTTTTTTAATTGTTGTATTTATTTTTATATGATGAATATGCATGACAAATACAGTAGTGATCCCAAAGAGACAAAGCGGCCACTGGGTTAAAGTCTTGAGAGAATCTCACGTGCAAACTTGTGTGAAGTTTGCTCCATAGCTTTACCTTTTTAGAACTCTAAGAACAAAAAACCAGGCATACAACCACAACAAAACAAATGTGTGCTTTGATTTGTTATCTGAAAGAGATAGAGAGAGATAGACATAGAGAAAGATAAACTGATGTAAACAGTTATATCATTTATTATAAATGTCTGCTCTGAATAGTAGTTTAAAAATAAACATCGCTAAACTGTGTAACTTCATGTTACTGTAAGTACAAAGTATGCCGTTCTTACTGGCATGAGTTGAGATGGACTTTGAACTAAATAACTTTGATTACCATAATTAAGACTTTTTGATTCGTTTTTGTGGACAAAGATGTTCAAATTGGTTATTATGACAATAACTTGCTTTCATTTTGCACATTTTAATTAAAAAGATAAACATTTATGTAAGCTTTTCAATTTAAAAGAGCAACTAAAAAGGTGAAAAACAATGTTTTGTTTATCTGTGTGTGTCACATGGTGTGTATAAATAGCGTGTAGTATAATAATAACCCCCCCCCCAAATATATATATATATATATATATATATATTATCATTTTTTAAAATTCTATATGTGTGTATGTTTAAATAAATAAATAATAATAACAATATGTGTGTGTGTGTGTGTGTATATGTATGTGTGTTTGTTATATATCTCCAAATTTATAATAATTAATATAATTAAAATCATATTTTTTAACTCAAACTCAATACTTTTAAAGGTCAAACTAAATACTTTTGTTTACATTTGTCACAAGCAGCTAGTTTGTATGAGGCTGCACATTGGCTGCTGTCCATGGTGCTGAACACCGCATGCATATCTGCCACTCACTCTGAGGTGCAAAAAAGCAACTTTAAGGAGTGGACAGTTGTATAAGTCATTGCCAGCCAATCAGATATGTAGTGTGAAGTGTCTGTGGCTGTCATATAAGATGTGCTGGAGTTGACTGTTTTTTGGCACTGCTGTGGCGTTGTCAAGGATGTCATGTTGTTTCTCACTTTAGTCATGCCTGGAAAGAAATGTTAGACGGGAAGTAAACATGATGAAAATTTAGATTTTGTATTTATTTATTAATATAAGTCTTCTCTCAATTTTGACCTTTTTTTATTACATTTGTTTTGGGAAAGAGAAACAAAAAACACTGTGTTCTAAGTTTTAGTGGTTTCTAAATAAAAGAAATCTATGCATAATAAACACACATTGTAGTTACAATATTTATTGTACTTCATATATAATTAATTCCTGATTTAATTTATGCATTAATAGTCTAACAAACTTTAAAAAAGAATACACCTGAGAGCACACAGTTTGAACCATGTACAGTCATATTTGAATGCATGAGGACCTGCATATTTATAACCAGAAATCCTTAGAGTCTAAAAAATAGTGTCAGCATGCAGAGCTAACCAGGATTTCGGTTTGTTAACAATGTTTGGATGTGACTGCATTTTTCATAGCACAAAGTTCTTAGTAGTCAGGATTTTAATACTTATACTACAAAATTCAAATAAGTTCAGCGCTTTAAAATACATAAAACACTCAAAAATAGCATGCGTTGGCTCTGCAGAAACCCGCTGGTCTTAAAATAGGCCAGAATATAATTTTTTATATGGAAACTGGAAAACTTACTTAAACTTTACTTTTTATTGTGATTTTGTTAAGTTTTAAATGTTTAAAACCAATTTCAAGTTTCAAATTCAGCTGTTTGCTTAAAAACCGACCAAAGCCAGGATTCATATTCTTATATGCAGTGGTGGAGGTAAAGAATTACAGCTACTCACGTCACTGTAATTAAGTAGGTTTTTTGCATACTTGTACTTTTTGGAATATATTTTTAAAGCTGTACTTTTACTTGTACTTAACTACAAATTTAGCTAAATAATCTACTTCGTTACTTTTAAATCAAAGTCCGTTACCGAGTATGCCTACATTTTTAATTGATATTCAAACCTTTGATGCATTTCAGTAGCCAATAAAGATCCAATCATAAACGGACCAATAAAAGCAATGATATCTAAACCAGGAAAAGCTGACAAAGAACTTTCTTACCGGAGCTACTTCTTCATGTTTATGACTATGGCAAGTCATGCAAATTCTCGTGCAAATGTGAAAAAAAAATGCTACTGGAAATTTTATTGGCTGTAAGTGAAATGCTCCAGAAAGTCTTTCAATCAAACTTTCATTTCTTTACAATGTAAGTATGCTAGAAATGTTTTGGAATGGGATGTTTGCTTGATTTGTACATATAAATATCCTAATCTGTTCAACTGCATCACTGCATTGTACAGACATTAGGTCAAAGCCATCTGATATTTCATTTATCTAAAGCAATATAAACTGTATGACTCTTAAATTACTGCTGTTGTCATGTTTTGAATAGCTTAAATTTGGGGCCAAACTGAGGACGTCTGTTTTATAATTGTATAAAACAATTTTTACATTGTACAATTGTACGATGATACAATTGTATCTTTTTTTTTTGTAAATTCTATGTGCTGTAAGATTTTGTGACAAAGTTACCCTATTTTAAAAGATACAAATACACAGAATGAGTGAATGTTTAAGAGAGATTTTTGTAATGATAATTGATCAAAATGTGTATGGGTTTATGAAGATCTGTTCATCATAAAAAGTGAACATGTCTTTTTAGAAGACTTAAACCACTCAAAGCTTGAACTAATGATTGCCTTAAAAGAAACTCCATGGACAACAAATATTGAGATATTAAAATACCTATATGGCAGTATACATTATGTAATAATTTTTCCAGTGGCACTGAAAAGGATTAAGATTGTCATGAAATAAAAAAAAATAACCCTACTTACTTTTTTAGTGCACATTAATGCATATTTATAATTCTTGTGATGAACAGTTAAACTGTGCAAGTCAATACAGTGGAAAAAACAAACAAACAAAAAAATGTTGCTGTCTGAATCTGTCTGGCCATCTGGTATTTCAGTATAAAGATTGTAATTTTACAGTATTATATGACATTGTAGATGTATATATTATCACAGTTTAGTGTTCAGATATTCTTAACCACTACTATCCAACCATGCACTAAAACATAAATAAGGTTTTTAGAACTTTATATATGAAAAACTTTTTTTTTAAGTAACTGGTACTTTTACTTAAGTACTGTTTTGACACCGGTACTTTTACTTGTAATTGAGTATTATTTCAGTAATGTAACAGTAGTTGTAATTAAGAACAAATTTTAAGTACTCTTTCCACCACTGCTAATATGCATCAGGAATGAATGATTTTTAATATGATCAAAACTTTGCTAGAGTGAAATTGGGACATAATGTGTTTCTGACCAATGGAAACCAATTTGCAAAATGAAATATATATTCCTTGTGCCATCCTTTTAGCTTTAATAATTCACATTGGACCCAGTGCTTTTTAATTTCCTTCAGACAGACTTCACCTTGCTTTACTTCATAAATCTCACTCTTGCAAGATCATCTCCTCTGTTCCTTCAGCCTCTGCCTCCCACAATGGCTCTTTGTTTGCATAAGATTGATTAGAATGATCATGGGGAGTAATTTCAAGTTGATGTTCTAAATATTGCCTAAGGTGTTTGCACGTCCCTCCCTTCACTCTGTGGTCTTGTTTCCTGATTATAAATGCAGTCTTTACAAAGCCGCTACTGGTCTTTGAGCAAGCTATTTTTAATTGGATACATTAGGGTAATTGGTACAGTCTACAAATGCTTTCTCACACACTCACTTTCTCTTGCACACACACACATTAACTTGAGGTAAACAAATGAGAACACACCAAAGACCAATAACTTCCAGGAGCAGGCAGGCATTTAGTGGGGGAGAGTGGACGATGCCCACACATGAAACCCTCAAAATTTAGGGTTTTAGATTAGCTTTCATTCTTGGCTTTTATATTTTTCTTTAATTGACTATTAGCTAAGTGTGGAGTGCGGGCAACATATACCAAGCAATATTGTAATTTGAGTACCTGGGTGAAATTGTTTATTTATATTATTTAGCTGGCTTCTATTTTGTTCTAGAAGTGGCTAGTTAGACTAGTCTTTATGTTAAAGTCTTTACTGTCACTTTTGATCATGCTTGAATATAATTAATAATTAGTTAATATCTTAATAAAAGACCACAGATTTTTCATCTTTATATGTAATGCACTGTAATGGAGATTAGAATTGATTATTTTGTATGACCTCTCCTATAGCGGGGTGTACTGAAGTAAAGCAAACACAATAAGATGTAATGATCCATGTTTCAACCCTCTTTCTCTCTCTCTCTGGAGTGAAATCCAGGATTTAGAGGTGAGCTTTACTGTGTGTTTGTCGGGAAGGTTCTGAGAGACAGCACAGGGAGATTGTGTGGCAATGAATGGTTTCCATGGCAACAGGAGCTGGTGCTTAAAGGATGCCTTGAAGAGTGGTGACATTACGCTTCCTCTTCGGGAGATAAACAGCGATTCTACCCAACTACATCTGGAGAGAATCAAATGCAAATTCTATTTTAAGTTTACAACTGTGAATCCCATCTCTATCACTATCAATACATGTTACTTTTTGTTTCTAACAAACAGCTTCATGGTCTTTGCACAGTGTGATTATAGTTGTCTTAGTTGTCAAGGCTTTTGCGAATCCTAACAATTGCAGAAAATAAATTACTTGGAATCCCTTATTGTGTATTTGACAACAGGAGACTGACTTCAGTCAAATGTAAGTACAGAAACAAGCAAATGGATGACATCTGATTTTGCTTTCCGCTACAGTTTTTGATTTATTCTGGTTTTCTTTTTTCTCTGAGCGTCTTTTAGCCTTTGAGTCCCTTCGGTTTGCCACTGCAACAGAAACTACAGGCACAGATTATGTGGAACAGTGCATACTGTAGCTTTCAGGAGAAAATTGCCCACAAAATGACTTTAAACAACATCCCTTTAAGGAATAAGATCCAGGAAATATGGTGAAGAATTTTGATCTGTCAGTTTTTTTTTATTGTTGTCTCCTTGAATTATCCAAAAGGTGACAGTGTTTCGAGTGTCTGTGTAAGAGAAAGCAAAGCAAACCTTGAGGTATTCACAAAGGAATTGAATATATTTATGCACGCTCATGTGTTGTCGGCAGGGCCATGCACAGGACAAGCAAACAGAATGAGCTTGGCTTCTGCAAACTTTATTTGAAGTAAAGTGCAGTTGCATGGAAAGGCTGCTGGTGTAATGTATGACACACCATGTGTCTCTACCTACAGAGAATATCTGAAGCAAACTGGGAAAAAATAGACAAGTCATTAATTCTTAAAGTTTAAAAGTTTTTATTTCAGTGATTTGAATGACCTCAGAATGCTGTTACTGTTCTTTTTGATGCATTTTAATTACTGTTTATGGCTGTGACATTAACTTACATTTAACTTTTATCGTTCATAACGACTTGTTTAACACCCAAGGCTACCATTATTATCATTCTACACAGGTCTCCCTTTCACTTCAATAGTTTTAGCAGGTAAATAGATGCACCCTTTCAGCAGTAATGCACAGCATAGCTTGAGGGTAGCTAATGATTTGAGACCCTCAAGCGATGCAAACACTTGCGTGCATAGTTGTTTGCATACAAAACTAAGCAT
>JAUMHI010000034.1:12141657-12161246 GCA_032359435.1 Enteromius unitaeniatus
TGATTGGTTGGTATCTGAAGCACCAGAGTCGTTTGTGGTACACCGACCACCCGAGCTCCACAAAAGCTGTGAGGCTCCATGGCCAGAACCCCCGGAACCTGTGTGCGGTTCGGAGACCTCATCGGGTCCGCCAGAGGCTGCACTGCCTCTGGAGATGTCGATTCCGGCTGTAGAGTCTCCAGAGGCTCCACTGGTGGCTGCTCAACCCATGGAGGTCACTGGTTCGTGGTTTGGTCAGCCTGGGAAGGTACTATCACAGTTGGTCCAGTCTCAAAGGGCGCAAACTCAGTCGGCTCAGCTCAAGAGGGCGCATTCATTGTCCGTCTGGTCTCGGAGGGCACATACTCAGTCTGCCTGGTCTCGAAGGATGCACCCACTGTTTGTCAGGTTTCAAAGGGCGTTGGCTAAGGATGGTTGGTACACAAGGGCCCAAAGTCCACGCCACTGGATCCGCCCAGGAAGGCGTTTCCGCCATCAGCACCGCCCAGGAGGACGTTTCCTCCGCCTGCGCCACTCAGGTGGGCCTCTCCACCACCTGCTCCGCCTAGAAGGAGGTCTCCGCCGCCTGCTCCGGCCAGAAAGACGTCTCAGCCGCCTGCTCCGCCCCGGTGGGCCTCTCCGCTTGCTGCTCCGCCCCGGTGGGCATTCCCGCTGTCCACGCTGTTTAAGTGGGCTTCTCCGCTGTCTGCTCCACCCTGGAGGTCGTTCCTGTCGGCTTCTAAACCTGGGTCGTCTAGAGTGATGTAGGCTATGTGATGATCAGCTGGATGTGCCAGCCCAACTCTCTGGCTGGCACTCCAGCATCAGGCTATATATATATGTGTGTTTTTCTCAAAAAAACACACAAACTCATATCTGTTGTTATCCTGGACTGTTATTCATGTCTCTGTTCTTTCTATGTGTTGTCATGAGTATTCATTCATGTCTCCGGCCCGCTCATCTGTTGCCATAGTGTTCCATTGTCTTACTCCACCTACTGACCTAGATTCACATGTATATATCGACCATTGTTGTTCTGACCTCAAGCCTTTTAAATAAAATACACTGTTGCACTTGAACTCGCATGCCTCGCACTCTCATTGTAACAGATTTACTTAGTATATAACCCTCCGATTCCAGATTTTCAAATAGATGTATCTCGGCCAAAATTTGTCCTATCCTAACAAACCATGTATCAATAGAAAGCTTATTTATTGAGCATTCATATGATGATGGTTTTGTGGTCCAGGGTCACATATATATATGTATATGTACATGTAAATACTGTATATACTGTATGTGAGTGTCTTTATATTTACATTTAATAAATATGTAAATATAACACACACGCACACACATGTTTGTGATTTTTGGGAACGTAATGGTGTTTATACTGTACAAACTGTACATGGTATTGCCCTAAACTGATCCTTCACCTAAACCTACCCCTTTCAGGAAACTGTGCATTTTTAGTCTTTCAAAATTAAAACACTATTTAGTAGTTTTTTAAGCCTTTTGAATTACAGGGACACTGAAAATGATCTCATAAATCACATTCATATTGTATATATATATTCATATATTCCTATTTCATACCCATAAACATGCACACAAGATGTCTGATTTCTTGTCTGCCTTGGAAGACAAAAATGGAAAAGCCATAAATGAATTGGGTTCTTGTGAATTGCTTTTTACCTGCCAAAAGCAGTGGTTTAATTATTAGAAACTTCACACAAGATGGAGCGGCACATAAGGACACTTGGGAAAGTACAGCTGTACATCATATTTTTGATAGAATAGAAATCCATCTTTCAGCGAATGTACATTGGACGAGCTGTATCTGTAATTGAATAGTGTTCGAGTGAGAATTTAGTAAGAACTTTTGAGTGACACTGTTGCCTAGAGCTGTGGGAGTAACCCTATTTAAAGCCAAACCAGGAACAGGGTGTCTTCACAATCACTTTCCAAGAGAACATTAATACTTCCCTCCCTATACTCTTAAATAAGTCTATCGTTCCAGATGTTACACTTTTCCTGCTTCCATTTCCATCTTTTTCACTTCAGCCACTTGAATAACAGACCAAAGAAACATTCTATGAAGGCTTCCCTCTTTGTTGCCACTGCTCTGTGCCGCTGCTTGTGGAGAGCCCAGGCTAATGAGATGACACAGACGCCACAGTTGTCTGGTCATGACAGGAGCTGAGATAGAATAGAAGAGCTTATGGTGCAGGTAATGGCCATTTCAGCAACAGAATGGTACTTGAGGTCATTCACAGCCACATGATTTACAGACACAAATTGAGCTGTGTTAGCTTTGGCTTATAAAAAAGAGAAGTATATTTTGAAGATCATATAGGCTACAGTGTATCTCAGCACAACTTGCTCTTTTCTGGACACTTTTTTGCATTTGGCAGCCACCTTTATCCATATTGACTTGACTATTGGCTTCATTCAAGGCAGACATTTTGCTAGTATGCATGTTCAAACCTTTTTTAAATTTTTTTTAAATCATCAAATAATTTTTTCCACAAAAATGTTGTATCGACCGTAAAAACATATTGACTGCTGCATACATCAACCATCAAGGTGGTCTACGCTCCCGTCGCATGTCACAGCTCCCCCGCCACCTCCTCCTTTGGAGTCGGAAGCATCTGAGGTCACTTTGTGCCATTCACATTCCAGGTGTTTACAACCAGACAGCCGACGAGCTGTCCTGAGCAGCGCTCCCTGGAGAATGGAGACTCCATCCCCTGATGGTTCAGCTGATATGGGAGAAGTTCGGAGCCGCATAGGTAGACCTGTTCCCCTCCCCAGAAACCTCTCATTGCCTGAGGGAACCTTAGGCAGAGACGCCCTGGTGCACAGCTGGCCTCAGGACCTATGCAAGTATGCGTTTTCCCCAGTGAGCCTTCTAGCACAGTTCCTGTGCAAGGTCAGGGAGGACGAGGAGCAGGTCCTGCTGGTAGCCCCTTATTGGCCCACCAGGACCTGGTTCCCTGAACTCATGCTCCTCGTGACAGCCCCTCCTTGGGCAATTGTGTCTGTGGAAGATCTGGCCCCTGGACGGGATGCGGAGATTCTAAGTGACCTACCCCAAGGGGTGGTTGACACTATTTCTTCTGCGAGAGCACCTTCTACAAGAATTGCCTTGAAATGGAACCTGTTCGTCGAGTGGGTTCCTCTCCCTCGACCCTTAAAGTCTATGTGGCTGCCATCGCTGCAAACCATGACCTTGTCGATGGCAGGTCCGTGGTTAATCATGACATGGTCGTCAGGTTCCTCAGGGGGGCCAGAAGGTTAAATCCTCCTCGGCCCCCTACTGTACCCTCTTGGGACCTCTCTCTCATGCTAAGAGCATTGAGGGAGGGTCCCTTTGAGCCTTTGCCAGCAGTTGAGTTAAAGTTTCTCTCCTGCAGGTGTTTTCGGTCGACTAGAGTTTGGGCCCAAGGATTCCCAGGTAACTCTGAGGCCTCTGACTGGCTTTGTGCCCAAGGTTCCTACTATTCCTTTCAGAGATCAGGTAGTGAACCTCCAAGCGCTGCCCTCGGAGGAGGCAGACCCAACCCTACTGTTGCTGTGTCAGGACCTTCAGGAGCTTCAGGACCTCAGACCAGCTCTTTGTCTGTCACAGTGGACGGCAGAAAGGGAATGCCGTCTCCAAGCAGAGGATGGCTCACTGGATAGTGGATGCCATCACCCTGGCCTATCAAGCTCAGGGTGTGCCCTGCCCCCTCAGTGTATGGGCTCACTCGACAAGAAGTGTAGCTTCATCCTGGGGGTTAGCACGCGGCACCTCGCTGGCAGTCATCTGTAGAGCTGCGGGTTGGGCAACCCCTAACACGTTCGCTAGTTTCTAAAGCCTTCGTGTTGAACCGGTATCCTCCCGAGTTCTCACCTCAAACAGAACTGAAGAGGACCTGTTCGGTCGGTTTGACAACGATAATTCTCCAGAGTGTTCTTATCAGTAGACCCTGTTGAGTCCCTCCGTTCCCCTTGGCAGCTGGATGTTGCGGAGCATCTGGGGCCAGGCCCTCAATGCAATGAATCCCTGAGAACAGCTAGAGGGCTGGGATCCGTGAGTATACCTTTAAGAATTACTCTTAAAAAAAAAAAAAAAACATGTTCCCCAGCAATTTCAGTTGTTATGAAGGTTCAATTACCTCCAATATTCCATATGCATTGAAAATTCATGACATTCTATTTTGTCTTACGACCTCCTACGGGAAGGCAGACTCTGCACATCTTCTCAGGTGTCCCAGTTGTCCAGTTACTTAGGTAGTGCAGGTGCTGATATCCTGTGGTTCGAGTCCCGGCCTAGAGACCTAACACTGGGGGTTTGGGAGACTCCAACAAGACACTGGAAGGGGCAGCTTCCATGGCGTTTTCCATAGGGATCCCTATTCATCACCGACGTGACTCGGAGTGACTGACTGAAAGGGAACGTCTCGGTTACGTATTGTAACCCTCACGTCACGTCACATCACCATGGATCTGTACCACCGCTAGGGGGGCCGTGTACACCGCCTGCTCCTCAGTGACAAACTAATGAGTGCTTAATCCGCTGACCTACTTATACTCGCGCTGCGATTAGGTTTTGATGCTGCGACTCTGTGACTTCAGGGCATACTCAATTACATCGACAACTGGCCGTTTCTAGCACAGTCAGTGCATTGAGACATTGAGATGTCGTCTTTGCTGATCATTACATCCCTAGTTTGCAAATATATATTTATGTATGTACCGTAAATAAATATAATGGAATCGCAAGGTGAAACATTTTACTAGGGTACAGTTGTACCGGGTAGTAAATGTGCTGCCAGGTATTCAGAGGAGAATTCAGACAGCTTAGCACACAGTCTACCTTCACCTCAAATGCCTTAGAGCAGCACATTACAATGATTGCGTGGAATAAATTTGATAACTAGATATGTGAGCGTAACCACATTACGTAGGGCACACTCAAAGACTTGTTTATTTAATATAGCATAACGTATCGATTCACATGCAGTAATATGATTGTTTAATACACAAATCTGTAATGGGTGTGGCCATTCCAGAAATCTGCTGTCAGATTCCATTTCTGTTGCCTAAAACCAAACCACAAAATTGCCATTGCTGTTTTTATGTATCATTTCCAACATTCTCTCTGTTGCAGGCTTCACTAGTCTGTAGTGAGCAAATAGAAACCAAAAATGGTTGACGAGAGTTTTGCCCCAGGTCAGAGTGAGATGGTAACATGCCCTTGGAGAATTGCTGCCACTGTCTGTCAGAAAGAGGGTTGGACCAGTTGAGGTGAGCGAGTGCTCTTGAAGGTCAGGTCATTGTTTTTCATTTCGTTCATGAGATATACTTTTGTTTGAAAGCGTAGGCCCACTCCCAGCTCAATTCTGTCTGTTGTTTGTGCTCAGAATATTTAATAAAAGCCCCCTTTCTTTCTTTCCATCTGCATGGCTGAGCTGTTGACTTGCTGCTCTCCACTGTATAACTGTGTTTCGCTAGGCACCCAAGGCCTCTACAATAATGTCTATAATTAGATCACGTTTATTTAGAAGACATATTTTTCACAGCTGGTTGCAGCACAGAGGGTAATATGTCAGAGCAGAGCGGTGTGGATATGATACTTTGATTATTGTAGATCTGTCAAGTTTTTGTAATTTACAAAGTTTTGGTGCCTGGTTTGACAATGATGCAACATCCTTGTTTAAAAGAGCGTGGCGCTTTGGGAGGTAGTTTGAGAACTTCAATAAAACAAAGAAACCCTACTTGCATTACCTTGTGCTCGTTCATAAGAAACCTGCTTAGCAGTTGTCACTGAAAGAAAATACTACTTGCTAAACCCCCTTGACAATTGGCAGCCTTTTGACACCATTATAATAGTTTGGTTATGTCATTTGTCAGCTCAGAAGCTCACAATCAAGGTTAATTATGAATACTACTGCTTCCTACACCTCTTTTTTTTTCTTTATATTGTTTTTTTAAAGGAATAGTTCACACGTCTGGTATCAT
Source organism: Enteromius unitaeniatus (assembly GCA_032359435.1). NCBI lineage: Eukaryota > Metazoa > Chordata > Actinopteri > Cypriniformes > Cyprinidae > Enteromius > Enteromius unitaeniatus. The sequence continues at coordinate 12,147,643 of JAUMHI010000034.1, forward strand.
TTATTCACGTTCATTTCTTTCAAAAACCTATGACTTTCTTTCTTCCACTGAACACAAAAGGAGATATTTATAGGGAGATGTCTAAACTTTTTCGTTACATACAAAGTATGTCAAGCAAGGTTTAAAAAGCCATCGTTTTCAGTTAATAACCTCAATTTCAGTCTGTTAGTCACATAAAGCTATTGTATGGCTTCAGAAGACTTGTAGTATAAGTTTATATAACTACTATACATTATATGATGATACATGATATAATTGAATTGAATAGAGCAGGTTAATAGAAAGGTTTGGAAAAAACATGATGAGTAAAGGATGTCAGGATTTTTGAGTGAGCTATCCCTTTAAGTCTTTCTGCTTGTCTTTGGTTCAAAGTGTTAGAATTTATAAATAAAATATAACATATATAAATAAAATACTGGATGTGTTTATGATCTCTGAGAAATTTACTGAAATGTAACTGTTAGTGTTAATGTAATGTTAGTGTTCGCTTGAAAAAGCAAGGAACCTTACAGTCTCTGCCTTCTTAAATTAAACAACACCAGAAGGTCTTAATAACTTTATTAAGTCTGTCTTTAACCTCGCTCTGACCAGAGGTTAGCCGGATGGGGCTGACATTGAAGCAACCCACATACTAGCCATCTGTGAACATCTGTTATTAGCAGGGAAGGAGAGAATGACATGTTAACTTCAGAGGAAATAACAGCTAGGTGAGGCCAAGATACTCTGTCAATCCAGTGGTCGGCTAATTGCCAGACGAAAGCTTGAACTGTATCGACTGTGGCCTTGACACCTAGCCTTAGGTTTTCAACCCCTAAACCTTATAATTAAAACACCTCACCTCTGACAGCTTGGACACTGTTAGATGCTATGGTCAGCCAGCTTTCAACTTCAAATACTGATGAGAGAACTAAAGAAAGGGAAAATATCTTCTCTCTTGTTCGGTGTCATAATGTGATAGAGAAACGCTTTGAAAATGATCTGGGTTGCACAGTTTTTTTTTTAACAAAACATTACACATTTTCCAAAGCTTAAGGGAATTTAAAGGCTTAAGAGCTTTTTTGGCATGGCCTCATCATGCGGATTTACAACACATACAGTCAGTCTGTGTATTGCCTGAAGCACCATGCATTTACATCTTGACTTCATGATACAAAGCTTTTGTGAAGACTTTGATGTGTTGCTTTTGAGGATTCACAAGCCTATAAGCATTATTTTATGATTTACTTATAGAGCAGTCATTAAAGCTTGCATGAAATGAAAATTCACCCTGTCTATTCTGTAAATGTGTTTTATAGATCTTATGGTGAATGATTCATTTGTATGAGCCTTTTCTATTTCTGCTGTACATTAAAGACCAAGGAGAATAACTATAATTATAATGATAAAGATTATAATGATTATAGTTGTAAAAGAAAAAAAAAAACTTGAAATAAAAGAAAGCACACAAGACTGTATCTTTTTGTGAGAGCAATGAGCTCAATGTGGGCCAAATCTGACTTAGAAAACCTTAAAACCTTGCAGTTTTTCAGGAGGCTTTCCTCAGAAAAAGGTCACTTATGCTGTACACATACATTCTTTGACTTTGTTTTCTTTCTTGACGGACAGACCCTAGAGGCAGAATTGCAAATTTACCACCACTTCAGTTTTTTTCAAGGTGTTTATTATGGGCGGATGGCTTTGCCATGTGGCCGAGTCTCAGATGGAGGGCTCAAAACTATGCTAAGCAACACAAGTGTTGGAGGGAGTGTTTTATTAAGCTCTATCATGAAACTTATGGCCTGCCACTGTGAACAGTAATAAATGCAAGTCAGTGTGGATGCTCCTGGCTCACATCCTTACTTTTTTGTTGTTGTTGTTTTTGTGTGTGTGTTTATTTTTATTTTTTTTAACTTATGGGTGCTTCAGAATATTAACTTTTTGAAGCTCATGTTTAAAAATGATTCTGTGGTGGTAGATGTTTGTAATTACATAATCTGCAATCAAAACCACTTTCTCCATTTACAGCAATTAAAAAAAAAAACATCTATATTTTCTTCGCAATAAATGTAATTTTTTTTAGCATATATCACATATGTAAGCCTGCTTTCACCACTGAATAAAAGAATTCACATTTTTCTCAGAATTTTGAATTGATACAAACTTGCATTTCTGAGAAATGTACTCACACATGCTATTTTTCTCATAATTAGGTGATATCAACTTGTCGTAAATGCGTCATAAAGCCAGTGTTGTGTGATATAAACTTGCAAATAAGAGAAAAAAATGCAATTTGTAGAAGTAAAGTCAGAATTGCAAGATATTAACTCTCAATGACTTTTTTTCTCAGAATTGCGAGTTTGTATAATTTTTGCATAATTCTGACTTTATAACACATGTGTGCGAGTGAAACTGGAGATATAAACAACAAAGGACAAAAAGTTTGGGAAATTTGAAAGGTGGATGCACAATGGTATTGACTAAAATTGCATCTATCTAAATTGACAACCTTGATTCTTGTACTGGAGATAATGCTTTTGTTTAGAGGAACAAAATAGAAAGTATACAATCTGATGTCAATAATATAACCAGAGGCTGGATGTTTTAGAACACATGAGATTTAGAGATTATTCCATCTGTTCAAGGTGTATAAACACCAGCATGCCCGATAACAATTGTATCCACATCTTTCTGCTGCTCAAATTTCCCTTTACTTGTCAAATAAACCCTGAATGGCTATTAACGAACCAAATACAAGTAGTAGGCAAAATAAATACTATGCAAGCATTCCCCAGTATCCTTGAAATACACCTTGGCAGCATATCATAGTATGCCAGGAGGTTACATATACAGCAATAGATCTGTGTAGATGAGGCCATTACAGCACTCAGACCCTAGCGGTAGTGTAAAAGGAAATGTGCCAAAAGACTTATACCTCGCAAAAGTCAGCATTTATCATCACTGTGAAGCAATCATTTTAGATGACTGTTCTGTGTTCGAGAAAATAGCCTCTATCACATAAAAGTGCTTCCACCTTTCCATAAACATAGATTATTTTCCTTCAACAATTTTATCCTAGCTGCCATCTTTGGCACTTGAAACCTTTTTTCATCATTCTTGCATGCTATTTTCCCACCATAGCATGCTACGTGCACTCTAATAGGATAAAACTGTTTCTGAAAATATGATCAGCAAAACCATTATCATTTCTCCACATAATAGATCCCAATGTCGTGCTTATCATTAGATTTAAAAACAAACACTCTTTCTGGCCGCCATATGTGGCGACAGATGTCATCAAGCAGCCCCTGAGGGGGAAGACATACGACCTGTCTACATAACTGAAGCTGAGAAATTGAAGTTTAGGGGAAACACAGACAGAACATTTGCATTCTCTACATGTCCTTCATCCAAGATTCATTCTTCTCTGGAAAGCTCCAGAGAGTCTGATGTACGCGAACTGTGTGAAAAGGTAGCAAGAGTTTGGCAAGGTTGTGGAAGCTTTATGAGAACAGCAAATGATGCTTGGCTTTAAGCTGTTCTCATTCTGTCATTTGAACTATCTTTTAATTATCTGTCATTTAATCATACTGTATTAAATATATGTATTTTAAATAATTAGAACATTGAAATTTCCCAGAAATATTATGTTTTTAAATCACAAGGTGCAGCTTAAAAAAACTTCAGAAATAGCCATCTTTTGAATTTTTCTTGGAGCCTTCTTTGATTGGGGCCATGCACAATTATACTATAAAGCAGCCTCTTTATTGTTGCTTTTAAAAGTTAAAGATTTATTTTTCACATGCTCAACAGTATAGCAGTGATTTTTATAGGGTGAATAAACTAGTCTTCATCAGATCACCTTTTTATATAAACAGAGAAAACCTAAAAACTTTAACTTTGGGCCATATTCAAGTCCAATGCATGTCCAAGTCAGAACTGTTTCCTCAGTTCAGTGAACTGTTGAAGGAATTGGAGCGCTGAATGATTTGGCACAAAACAGCGTCATAGGATCATATAGGCATGCATTTTGGCTGATCTGATTAAAGTTGAAGTGAGTGTCAGGCATGAACAAAAGTGAATTTTCGATTAACTTTTCGAAGTAACTTGTAGATCTGTGCTGCTCAAGCTGTAAACAGTTACAGATGGTTCAGGTTCGGTGAACTGGTTCAAATATTTTGCCAAATATAGCTGGTGCAAAAGAACGATTAGTTCCAGATATCACTGCACAATTTGAGGATATGGGTTACAAGAAACAATAAAGTTCAGTTTCTTGCACAGAATGATAATTTTTCTTCACATAACCTAAAATATTGAGAACCACAGGTATTATTATTATTTATTTATTTTGTTCAGGATGCTGCTTTTTTTGCCCTCAAAAACGTACATCTGCTGAATTTTATGAATCACCACTGAATGTGATTTCAGCAAAAAAAAATAAAAAAATAAAAAAATATTTTACTACAAAAAAAATGTCACCTATATTTTGGAAGGTGTAATGGTAAGCAAATCAAAAGCACATTTCAGCACAAAAACAGTAGCCCTTATTTTTATTATTACTTTTTTTATTTGAAACACTTTTTAATACATCTTTAAATTATTATTATTATTATTATTCTAAATGAAAAAATGTGATTACATTCATTTAATTAAAAATGTTTCATTTTAATGAACTTTTTAAACTTGTTTGTGAACGCAAATGAGCCACTTAAAAGAAAAAAGATTGCATAGTCTTAGGCAATTTCATAAAGGTCACATTAATTCTCTCATCCCAGCAGGTTGCACTGTGTTTTTCATGTGCATCCATTTAATTCTGAATTTTCCTTTAAAAAATAAGGCAACAATAATTACCCAAAATCACTTAGTTTAAATGCTTCCTCTAAATTACTTAGCTTTATTGGAGGTTTGTTTGTTTTTGGCTTGAATTACATTTTACTTTTTACACAAGAAGCTATAAATGACTGCTGGGTCTGCTAACCACTTTTTAGAATCTTTATATACAGACTTTCCGGAACACTGCACTAAATCTAGGACCAGAGTGCCTAAACCAGGTAATTGTCTGATTCAGTCTTCACTGAATCATTCATTGCACTTGTCAGAAGCCTTGCTGTAGTTTTTCAAAGATCTCAAGGTTTCCGAACATGTATGCAGATTAAAACAGTCCAGATTCTTTCCAGATATTTTTAGGAAGTCATCATTAATTCCATTTTTGTGAAAGAATTCTCCTCTATTCACAATTAGGCCTTCCAGGAGTCCTTGGGCATAGAACTACATCAATAATAGAGGAATGAAGATAATCTTATCTTCACATCTGGAGCCCTTATTAGACTAAATGAACTGCTTAAATCTGGAGCACATGCTGCCTCATCACAATGAGAGATTTTGAAGTTATGGTCTATTCAGAAATAGAGACATTTTCCCATATTATTCATACAGTTCATGGCGTCAGACTTTAAATATTAATTTGATTATAATTAGTTATTCTAGCAGCAGTCAATATGTGCATATACCTGGTCCAAACATAAAATATGTTAATGCTGTAATTTGAGGAGTAATTATAATTGATACACAACTGCACTACAGATTCAACAACAAAGCAGCCGTCTTATGAAATGTGCTGCTCTTGTGCTTTAATTACTACCACTGCTTCACTGAGGGAGATACATTTAAGGTTATAACAATGAAATGGTTTCTGACTTCCACACAGTTTCTGCCATCAGGCCTAATTGGTCATGCACAGTGGGCACGCTGTTTTCTGCAAGACTATAAATTATTAAATAAAAGAAGCATAGTCTTTCAGAAGTGTTGAACTTTAGTGAAGAGCCTCTGTGTCATATACAAGGCCTTTCCCCATGTAAAACTACTCGTGTAGAAAGGGACACTTTTTCAATTTGCTTGCCTATTATAGGTATGACAAATGGAATCAGTTTTTTATGCTTTATTGAGAATGTGTTCACTGGATATACATTATTGAACCTTTTGCACATGTAGTGTTCAAAATAGTCCACTGATGAACATTTGGAGTTTTATTCCTATGAAGGCAACACTGAATTTTCAGCAAGCATTGCTTATTCTTACATGCTTGTTCTCATTTGACACTCAAGAAACAACATCAATTTGCAACATTTTAGCTCTTTGCAAATTTCTACGTATCACAAATACCACATCCTTTGATAATGATTCGCTTCTCCCTAGAGATCTGCTGCTCATACGTCTCTCTTTCTCTCTCTATTATTGTGTTTTGCTTTTAATGTGATTCCTTTTTAATTCAGCTTATAAAAATAGCAGCACTCGCTGGGTAATTAATTTGTAGCATTTTATATATAATAATGTATTCGCCTTAAATGTTAATCTGCTTTGTCCAGGAAAAGCTGACGTTTTTAATGCGCTCATGGTCTTTTAACACACTTCTCCTGGGGGGGCTGTAATGCTAAGTGCATGTCATCTTGCTTTTTGCACTATCAGTGAGTTCCAATGTTCTTTGTTTTTTAATTGCCCACTTACATAATTGTTTCATTAGCTCTTACTGAAAATAGTTGCCTGAGAAGTCGAAGACAAGATGTGTACAGGCACCTCTGCTGAGCAGGGCCAGTAAATATTAGGTTAATTGAGTCGGTTACAGTAGCACTTAGGGCTCTCTGCTGCCATTCTGTATTATTTGCATATATTAGAAGCACCGCTGCAGTCTCGGGAAGAGGGAGTCCCACTAGGTAAAGCAGTAGGAATTGACTTATCATTGCTCTGTGGGTGGGAGAACAGAGCCTGGAAAAAAGCACACTACAATACTTTTCGCCTCTAGTGCAGTATGCAGTACAGTATGCATATTGTGCACAGCGTGTACATTTTCTGTAGTTTTTGTACATTTACCAAAATGTGTAGTACACTCTCAGGATACTGTTTTTTTTTTGTTAATGTGTCCCGTTTTGCAATGTGCTGGACTTCCACTTGCAATACTTCCCCTTCTTCTTCTTCTTCTTCTTCTTCTTCTAAGGGAAAAATAACAAATATAAATCATTTTGTAACCTTATACATATATCTTTACACTCAATTTTGGTCAGTTTAATTCATGCTTGCTGAATAAAAGTATAAATTTTTTAAAGAAATTATATTTATATATACATACATATATACATATTACTGACTTGAAACGTTGCTTATATGAGATAGTATACAGAATTATATATTCTGTTTGTACAGTGTATAATATACACAACAGTAAACATATCTAACAGTATGCTGATATTCAGGGGTGCACAGGCGTGCTACAAGTTTTTTTTTTGTCTGGTTCTCATTCGAGGACCTGGAAATTTGGTTTGGTATGCACACTACATGTAGTGTATGAATTATTATTATTACTTTATTTATTTATTTTTTTATATAAAATCTGAAATAAAAATGAATAAATAAATCAAGTTTAACAATTCAATTATGCTAAAAAAATATAGTATTAAATAAAAAAAATTGTGCTTTCAAATTATTGATTGATTAATTACATGCAAAATAATATTTGTGTGTGTACTATGTGTATATAAACACACACTCATACAGTATATACTGTATATTGAAAATATTTGCATGTTTACATGTATATAGTTATATTTATAGAATGCATATTATAAATGAATATATTTAATTTACAAATACAATATAATGTTTTTCTTAAATATATACATGCATGTGTGTGTATTTATATATTCATAATTAATGTATAGATTTAGCAATCAGCAATTTCGGATTTAACAATGCTGGGTGAAGCACGTCAGTGAATGAAATGGTCAACATTTTGTGTTTTGCTGTGAAACCAGGCTACATTCATTAGCCTATATTTAGGCTTTTTAATTTAAATGAAATTCTTATACAATATTATAGTTACTTGATCAAATAAGCAGTCTGGACTTATTCACCCAGCGCATTTTTATTTTGCACCCCTGCTAATATTCCTTTCTGAACTTTACCAATTTAGTATATATTGAAATGATACATTAATGCATTTCACTGTATATGAAGGTCTGTATATAAGTCTTGAGGTAGTGTTTCATAAATGGTGCCACAAGAAAAGAGGTTGAATTCTTATCTGCTCAAGACCTGAAATGAAAATCTTTGGAGGTGTATTCAATTACGTGCGAAGGCGGTTGTGACAGTAATGGCGTTGCAATCTATATGTGCACTTCTGATGAGGAGCTGACCCTGAAGGCATACGTAGTCTCATAATTAAACCAGCCGTCAGCTAGATTCAGATAGTGGATGAACCAGAAGACTTTTCTGGAAGTTATTTTTCGAAGTGCCACGGAAATCTTGGTTAATGAGGTAGCTGATGTCTAACTATGCTCATCAGGAACTTGTTTTTACTTTTTGGAGAGAACCCATTGTTTGGAGTAAACAACAGTAGGTGGGCTAATATTTCATCTACAGTATGTTTATAATCACTCCTGCATAAGCTGTTCTGCAGTTAGTGATGCGGTACTTCTTAACATGACATACTCTCCTACTGAGTTACAATTTATCACCATACTTCTAGGCCACCCAGTGCCCCAGACACAAATTAACGTGAAGGCCAGATTGGAGAGTATATAGTGGATGCTGAATTGAAGCATCACTTGTCAGTGATATTTCTGCTACTTGTTTCTCTTAACCTCGCAAACACTGAAAATCATTTTTCTTCTATTGATTGCTTCACCCGCCAAATATGTAGTACTTCTGTTTTCATTAAATCCCAAGCAATTTCTTTATATTCATTTCAGCTCTCGATTACATATGCAGAGGCAAACACGCCTATATTGTGCATGCTGTCAATTTATTCTGAAACATAAAGACAACATCCAGAGGATAAGTTTGAGGAAGATGGATATGAACTAGACGGATATGAACTCGTGCATTGTTTTGAATGATGAAGTTGTGATTTAATGAAGTATAATTAATCAAGTTTTCCAGTTGTGATTAATCAAGTTCCTCCAATCTGCTAGATTGTGTTGTCATTTAGAGATGGGAAAATTCAGGCTTTGATTACCTAGGGAACTAAAGGTAATTTGATTATCTGTCACAAAGGGTAATACTTAACGGTTTGTATTACATAGAGCATTGATTTATGGAAAGAAAAAAGTGGCATTTGTTTGAGTTATCACTTAAAGCTGCTTACAGCATATGTTTGTAGCTTAACTGTAAAATAACACTATATTTTAGTGTTAAGGAATGCGTGTATACTATCTGTGCTGTGTGATACATTCACAGCTGCTTTATGTAATTGGAGCAAAATAAATAAATAAATTTGAAAAATTGAAATATGACTGTCATTTAGATATATGGTAAGTAAGTGGGATAGATCTGTTTTTTTCTCCTCTAGTTGACATATGACTCATGCATACACAGATTTGCTGATGGATATCTGTTCATATTATTGTCTGTTTGCCAGTCTGTGTTGGGGAGCATCACAGACATCTCTTTGGCTGTTTGTCAAGGGCACTGGTTTGCAAATGTCAAGCTAATATTTTCCAGTCATTATGTGAGAATTATTTGAAACAACTGCCATCAGATACTATGCCAGTGGCATGTGAATGGTCAACACAAGGCAGCAGGTAATATTAAAGGGGTCATTGGATGTGACATTCACTTTTACAAGTAGTTTGAATTGAAATATGCAGTCGTCATTTAATCCTGAAATCTTAGCCGCAAAAAATCTTATGCGTCAAAAAGTGACGCAAACTCGTTTGAATTGCGCCACACAAACTGTTTATCTGCTCGGATCAAAGGTTCAAAGTTCAAACTGTTGAGTATGAAGCGCTTGTATTCTGTGATGAACACAAATGACTCATGATTTAAACTGTTTAAAGCCAAACAGGAGCAATACTGTGTGCAAAGAGACATCGTCATTTACCGTGGATTTGCAGTAGTAACATTCACTGTACCATGGTATTGTGGCATAAATGTGGGATATTCACACTGAATTTTATTACAGCATATAATTATAGTATGTATTTTTGATTAAGCTATAGCATGTGTTCATTTATTCTGAATGTTTTTAGACTACTGTTTATTTTCATGCAAATAGATATAAAACAATATAGATAATTTTTTTTCCTAACTCAAGCTACTTTCAAATTTGCATTTCTAAGAGACAAAAAGTAATATTATTATTTTCAGGTAACCCAAACTTGTTTCTTGATTTGAAATTAGAACATGCAGAAACTTGAACATTTTATTTTTTGATAATTATTATATTTAGATATTTATTTAGTTAAGGAAAATTAATTGTCTGGTTTCTACAACTTTTACTTTGGAGCAAAATTCTAGCTTTAAACTTAAAAGAAATAAAGATCTTACATCTTATCGTGATAATTATCGACTGATATGACTGATAAGAAATAAAATATTGTGCTACTTTTTTTAATCACAAATTATCACAAATAATATTGTGCTATTATTATATAATAATAATTAATATGCATTGAACTCTTTTTTTTAACATTAATAACAATGAGAAATGTTTCACAATCAGCATATTAAATTATTTCTGGAAGATCATGTGGCAGACTGGAATAATGGCTATTGCCATCATAGGAAGAAATTACTTTTTGAAAATATATTTAGATAGAAAACGGTTATCTTAAATTGTTATAATATATTATATCATTTTACAACATTAATGTGTTAACATTTTTGTATTTTTGATCACGTACGGACAGTCTTGGTGAAAACTGCAGAAAGCAAAAAACAAAACAATCAAAAACCCCTCTCTACTACTGTATATACTGAATTAATATTATTTGTAAGCTTTTGAGACTTTCAAATAACTATTGTACATTTGCTCTTTGAGTGCTTTCTAGTGTAATAGAACAAACAAAACAAAACAAAGCAAAATTATGCCCATTTGGAAAAACTGGCGATTATTGAGCAGTATAATTAGACTTTGTAGATCTGAAGAAGAAGGCAATAATATGCAGTTCAGAATAACAACAAAAGGTTATTAAAAAAATAAAGACATGTTGGAATTACAAAACTGGGAAGGAAGCAAAGGGAAGTTTAGAACTAATATCAATGCTTCAAAATGACAAGACATTCAAAGCTCTTCAGCACGGCATGTCATGTCAATTGCTCAGTCATTTCCAATTATCTACTAATTTCAAGGCAGAACATGGAGTATTTTTGGATTTGCTGAGAAACTTTCTTTTGAACTCAAAATCAGTCTCAGGAGTAATTTCACGTGCTTTAGCGAACCCTCACACGCTATTAGCTGGTGTATACAGATGCGAGTCAGATGCCATTGTCCTTTGAATCGTGTTACTTATGTTGAGCACTCTAAGATGACTGCTGCTCACAAATTGTCTGTATTAATTTGAGTATGTTTCTCCACCTTCTGCTTTTCCCCGGTGCTTTTCATTTGATGCTGAAGTGATCAAAAACCTACAGAGAGGATAAAAGAATAAAACATGTTTTTTTTTCCCTAGTAACTTTTTATCAGTGTCTGTAAAGTGGTCATAGACAGCAAACAGAAACAGAGAAATCAGAACAGAGACGTGAACAAAACCGGACAAAAGTCAACAATCAGAGTTCCAATAATCGGATTCACAAAGGCAGACAGCAGAGATTCAGGCAGAGATAAACAGTCCAGGGTCAAACAAAGAAAACACATTGCACAACTGCAGACGGCAGTGACGTCCTCCAGAGCGGTGCACACAGATACCCTCCAGGGCGGCCTGGCAAAGTCAAGGAGACCCAGGACGGAGCTGAAGGACACCAGGGTGGATCAGGCGGGACTGTAACAGAGGGCACAGGGAGGTTAGTGGCCTCAGTGGCCGTGCAGGACAGTCAGAGAGTTAAAAAACGGCCTTCAAAGCGGTGGCGGTCCAGAACGAGAGTTCTGTGTGCGCTTGTTGCTGTGACAGGGCAGGACGAGAATTCAAAAACAACCTCGATGGCCATGAAAGGACAGGACGAGAATTCAAAAAGGACCTCCATGGCCGTGACAGGGCAGGACGAGGACTCATGTGCGGCTTCCATAGCCGGGACTAGTCAGGGGTGAGAATTCAATGATGGCCCTTCTGGCTATGGCAGGGTAGGACAAGAGTTCAGTGGCCTCTGTTGCATGACCAGAGTTCTTTGGCGGTCTTCATGGCCATAACAGAGTCAGGCGAGAGTTCATTGGCGGTCCCCAAGACCGGAGCCGGGCCAAACAGGAGGTCCATTGCTTCCGTAGCCATGACGGTGTAAACAGGGCAGGATGAGAGTTCATGGATGGTTTCAGTGGCAATGATTAGGGAGATTGGGGATCCATGGTCAGCGTTCTTGGCAGACTCATTTAGTCTAGGGGGTTGTTTAGCAGAACCTCCAACGATCCTGTGGGAACTGCCGACACCTCCAGGAGTCGTGCAGCCACCGGCGGAACCTCCAGAGGATCTATAGCTGGTGGCACCTCAGAAAGATCTATGGCATAAGGTGACACCTCCAACAGTTCGGGGGCAGACTCATGAGCGGGCGAAGTTTCGGAAGCAGATTCATGGGCAGGTTATATCTCTGGAGCAGAGTTAGGGGGAGGTGAAATCTCTGGAGCAGAGTCAGGGACAGACAAGACCTCTGGAGCAGTGGACCATCTTGTACAGTGGCTCTGGTTAAGCAGCCATCTTGTGTAGTGGTTCAGGGGCAACAGCCAATTTAAAGGCAGGAGGCAGAAATTCAGTCAGAGTCAAACAGTCTAGAGTCAAACAGAAAACACAATGGAAACAGGGGAAACGCTCAGAATTGCTAGCCAGGGCAAAACAAGACTTCACACTGAATGTAGGTTTGACAAGGGTTGCAATACGTAACCGAGACGTTCCCTTTCAGCCGGTCACTTCGACGTCACGTTGGTGACCGACGAATAGGGATCCCTACCAAAGCGCCAAAGAGACTGCCCCTTCCAGCCCCATGTGAGAGTCACCAACCCCCTGAATTTGGTCTGTAGGAAGGTAGACTCTGCACATGGACCAGTACCGCACTATAAGTAACTGGACACTGGGACGTCCAAGGAGGAAGTGCGGAAGTCATTCTCTTTCAGAGTAAGACAGAACTACAAATGACAATAATGCATATGGAATATAGGAGGAGATTGAACCCTCAACTGGGGAAGGTAATCATACCTTTATCACCTGAGATCCTCATGGTAACACTCAGGGGCACCCAGCCCTCTAGCGGTTCTCAAGGATACATCGCCTCAAGGGCCTAGCGTCAGATGCTCCAAAACATCCGACTGCCTCCACACTTTAAGAGTGGAGGGAGACAGCCTTCGCTCCAACCCTTGCTGCAGAAAGAGATGCACAGATCTGATCGGGCATGTTCGGGGGTCTTCTCGTTGAGAAGAGCACCAAACGACGAACAGGTTCCATTTCAACGCGCAGGTAGCTCTAGTAGAAGGCGCTCTCGCAGAAGAAATAGTGTCAACTACCCCTTGAGGTAGGCCACTTAGAAGCTCCGCGTCCCGTCCAGGGTCCAGACGTGGAGTTTCCACAAATCTGGGTGTGGGTGCCACTGGGTGCCCCGTCTCTGAGTCAGTAGATCCTTCCTCAGAGGAATCGGCCAAGGAGGGGCTGTCACGAGGAGCATGAGTTCGGGGAACCAGGTCCTGGTGGGCCAATAGGGGGCTACCAGCAGGACCTGCT
>JAUMHI010000034.1:12161346-12180925 GCA_032359435.1 Enteromius unitaeniatus
AGCGAGCCACTCTTCCACGCCCACCTCGGGACTCGATCGTGAAGCCAATGCTGAAGTGGTCTCATATGGAGCAGCCCCAATGGGATTACCACTGAAGCCGCTGCCATATGCCCCAGGAGCCTCTGAAATGGTTTCAGTGGAACCACTTTCCTGTTCTTGAACGTATTCAAGCAGGCCAGCAAAGACTCAGCACGTTCCTCTGTGAGGCGTGCTGTCTGGGCGACCGAGTCCAATTCCATCCCGGGAAAAGAGATCCTCTGCACCGGACTGAGTTTGCTCTTCTCCCAGTTGACCCGAAGACGCAACAGGATGAGGTGTCGTAACACCAAGTCCCTGTGTTCGCACAACTGTGCTCTGTACTGTACTAGTATTAGCCAGTCGTTGAGGTAGTTGAGAATATGAACCCCTTTCTCCTTCAGAGGAGTCAGGGCTGCCTCAGCCACTTTTGTTAACACACGGGGTGACAGGGAAAGCCCAAAGGACAGAACGCGGTACTGATATGCCTATCCTTCGAACGCGAACCTCAGGAGCAGATTGAGACATGAAAGTACGCATCCTTCAGGTCGATTGCTGCAAACCAATCCTGGGGACAGATGCATTCGAAAATGCATTTCGGCGGCAACATCTTGAACGGAAGCATTCACCGTCGTGAAGCGAACACCCCAGATCCTGGGAGGCTGCCGGGCGAACTGAATCACATAACTGAGCCGAATGGTGCGGATGAGCCATTGAGAAGGTCTGAGCCCTATCCAGGCATCCAAGAACCAAGCAAGAGGGACCATCAAGACCACCGGGGTGCTGGAGGTGGGGCAGGGGTCCAGTCCGAGCATCTCTGAGCTGGTTCGGAGGGAGGCCTGCATGTGTATGTGTGTGCAGGTTACCTGCGTTCCGGCAGAAGTGAGGCCGGAAGCCCGTAAGTTCGTCCTCCGCAAGCTCTGACTGCTGCCTGAAATGAGAGGAGAGTGAGTGTGTAACAAAAGCTCTTTTACAGGCCTGTTCACAACACCTCGTCCCCTCAGGGGAAGAAAATTGCTCTTTTGTCAAGGTTTTGGGTACCATTAGCCTGAGGCTAGCGGCTGTCTGCGAGCAGACGAAGAGATCTCCATCCGGCCCTCCTCCTAAGGAGTGGGTGGTGTCACTATCTCCTGAAGAGCAACTCCTTCCATCCCTGGGCTGCCTGTCCTAGGGCCGCTTGCATTTCCTTTTGCCACCAGGTCCTGCAGGGGTTTGGACAGGCTAGGCGGGACCCCCACGGCCGGCTACTCAACGCGACCGACGGGACTGCTGCTGCTGGGGCTGCGGAGGAGCAACCAGCTCAGGATCAGTATCCGGAACGGTTGAGCGTCCATTGGACGCCGCTACGGAACCTGATGCCTCATTTCCTGAGCTGTACTCTCCTCCCGATGCTGTGCAGAGCACCAGAACGGGAAAGAGGAATAGGGACTTCCCCGCCGGCCATGTAATTAAGCCTTGTCCGCAACTCTGAGATGGTCATCTTCCCACAGGAGGAACATGAACCATCCACGAACGGTGCTCTAGCATGCCCAGGCATGTTAGACAGTGTTTGTGACTGTCCACCGGCGCCAGGTAACGGACACATCCAACAACGCATGGATGGTATGACATCCCAAAGGAAGCGTCTTTGAAAAGACGTACCACCCGTGAGTACTCAAGCTTTGCCCTTTTTGTGAAAGGCTGAAGCCAACAGGGAAGATGGTCGCTCGGTAAACAATGCAGATACAGTGCAATACAATTGTTACCACCACTCGACTGGAACCACTGTCGCTGCAACGCCGTAACACCAAACTAGAGTTTTCTTTGGATCACTGCCTTTGAGCAGTTGCCTGTGGTATTGGAGTCACACCATGGAAACGAATAAAATGCACAATTTTGTTTTAGAGGGTATGCTATGCAATAATCATACAATTTATTCACAGTCATTTGCTGTAGGTGTCTGTGATAACCTTAGAAGAGAAGTAAAACACTTCAAGCTGTGTTTGTATTTTTTTTAATATTGCTTCGTTACCCCTTGAAGAGCATAAGAGAGATTTCGTTTTCTTCAACAGTTTCAAATGAACCTCAAAACAAGTCATATTACAATTTTTGCAAAATTACGGCCACACTGCATGCTGATTATTTTATCTGTAGCGTGATAAGGGGTTGAATGGCAAAGAGAAACATGTTCTTGTATGTGTCTCAGTTTTTGCACTTCCATTAGCAGGTCCTTGCTTCTTTCATCCAGCCAGTCCCCTGAGCCCTGTTGGCTTGATCCAGCACTATAAATAGACTCTCTGCAAAGACCCTCTGGTGTTTTTTTGTTTGTTTTTTTAAATGAGCATTACTTTTTAGAACCCTCTGTTCTCGTCTTCTACAACATCAGCACCTGTTTTAACATCACACTGACCTCAGGTGTAGCTTAAGGGAAGCTGTCAGCCAGTGAAGGAGCTCTGGGTGCATACAACTTAAGACTTAGCCCTGTAACCTTCACCTAATCAGCCATAATTGACAGCCTTGGTGAAATAATGTGTCATTTAGGGGATGTCGGGGCAAGGGCTATGTGTCAGGCATTCAAAATTCAATTGCACATGTGGTTTTTATAGCAGGAATTTTGTTTGGTGATGGTTGTAAATGTCTGACTGGGGGAAATTATTAGAGAAGTATTTGTTTATTAGTTGTAGAATAGTGCATTAAATTATACTGATATTGCATATTGAGAATTTGTTTTGTTTATTATTAGGCATATAATATTTTACTGAATGAATCACATGTAAATAATAAACATATAGTAATCATTGTTTATGTTTATTATATCTAATTATTTTTAGATCAAATGTTTTAACATTTTATATGATTTTTTTTTAAACATTGTAAACTTACCCTATATAATGTGGCATTAAAACATGATTGATGATTAAAACATAGGCAACTGCCTTTTGTTTTCTTAAAGGGGTAATTGACTATATTTTTTCTAGGCTTGATTGTGTTAATAGGGTGCAGTCTAACCTGTGTTAATGCTTCATTAAAAAAAAAAAAAACATTGTTTTTCACATGACCTTTATTCCACACTGCTCTGAGCCTTTATCGAAAAATGCCCTGATAATTTCCTGGTTTTATGAAGCACCTCCCTCAGAAATAGGGAAGAGCTCAGATTGGTTAGCGAGTCCAGTCATTGTGACTGGCTAAATAAAAACTTAAAAAAAAATTACAGCTGGGTTTTAAAATAACAAAAGCAGTCATACTGTAACATGTTATCTACTAAGAAAGGATTAGTCAAAATTATTTTTGTATAGCCTATATATATATATATATATATATATATATAAAAGAAAAGATATGCTCCATAAACAGTTATGGATCTGCTCCATACATAAGCTTGTTTGCATTCTAAAAGTCTCAACACTTCTGATATCAAGGTAGTCTATTTTCCATTGCCCTTTTAATCTTTTAATTTACAACAATGTGGTCTGATTTTTGCATTGGTCTGAACAAAAATATGACAGATAGACTGAATTAGTTTGTAAATATATAGATATCATCTGAAATAAATTTGGATAAAAGCGTCTAGAAAATGATTAAATTGTTTAAAAAAATCCACAGTGCCAACAGCTGGCGCTTGTGAACAGCAGAACAAAGCTGTTTCCAAGGTAACTTTTGTAATCAAAGCTGCGCAGCACTTCGAAATACTGCTTTATTACGCATTGCACAAAGTAATGGAAATTCAGTAATGTTTTCACACAAAACTAAACTACTTTAAAGTCTCTCTTAAAAGACTCTTATAATAATAGCTTTGATTCAAATTGAGTAGTATTTACTGTGGGGTTTTTTAAATCGCTATAATCAAATACAGGGTTAATGATAATTAAAATAAGAAGCGGGATAATTAAAATATCCTCACAGCTGATATCAAATATGTCTTGATGAGCTACTTCCAATCAGGCCAAGAGCTACTGGTAGCTCACGATCGATGTGTTGGAGACCCTGCTCTAAACTGTAGGAAACTACGGTTAGTGTAGCAAAAACATTTGTGGGTGTCATAGGTCAAGCATAGTTATTGTTATATTTGTGGTAAAACCATTGTTAATTTTGAATACATCCGTTACGTCACTAGTTAATTTTTTTTTAAGTGTATCAAAGGGAGCTATTTGCATTTACAGAATTGTATTTTCAAAGATCTTGGTAAGCCTCAGGTAAGAGTAAAAAAAATGGACCTGAACTATATTATAACTACTATAACTAATGCATATGCTTTCCAGTTAAGTGTCTGTGATCGACACTGGCATGCCCACGCTTCAGCCTGACTGCCCTGAAAATGTCTTCTGAAACCCTCCTGCGGTGTCACAAATGGAGAGTCGTTGCTAAGGGGCCTTGCTTTGTTTGCCTCCTGCTGGTTTGGGGGAGGCAGAAGCCTCTTTGTCATGCAGGTGGCTATATAGATATAAATATCATGCTGAAAAACTTTGCTGCTTCGGCAAAGCTCAGAGTTTAAAGTGGTGTCCCCAGATTAGCCTCTTGGTGTATGTGATCAATGGAAAGAACCTACACACACTTGACTGAATATGCAGACACTCCTCTGGCATCCCACCGAGGCTGAGACTAGTGATAGGTCTATTGTGGTTCCCCCTGAATATTTGTGATAAGACTCGGTAACAACGCTCTGTGATGTAGTGCAATAGTGTGCCTGACTGATGAGCCTCATTGAATTGCAATTGTCACGTTACCGGCGAATTAAAATATATAATAGTTTAGCTTCTATATGATGTGACAAATTAGTGGAGATTTGCTGAAAACGCAGTACTTCAGTTCACTTTGGCTTCTGATTTGTTTGCATAGTGGCTGTACATGCAGGTTTTGTTATTCATGTTGAAGACTGTGATATTTTCTGCTACTTTTTTTATACGTGTGCAACATTTTTGATGCAGAAGTAATATAATACAAAGAATGGTGTTATAAATGTACATACATTTTTCAAAAAAAAATAAAAAATTGGCCGCTCAATCTAATGTTATCCCAGAGAAATGTGTGCTGTTAAGTGTCTGTGTGGAGCGAGTATAGATGGAGGTGCTGGAGCTCTCACCTGCTCTTAAAATACTGCAAATCTTTGGTCGTACAGATAAGAGTAATACGTATTTCTAATCTGTAAATCCTACGTTGATTTGCGTGCACTCACAATAAAATACAAATCACACTTTTGTGAGATAATGAAAGCAAACAGGATGGGCTTTCTGCCATCAGGTCTGTAAACTTGCTTTACAGACATTTACAATGTATATAGGGAGTGCAATGTCTTCTTTTGAATTAACCAATTTAAATGGAAATGAAATATTCTCAGATTGTATAATCCATAAAAACACATGCATACAAGTGCTTACTACTAAAGTGCAGATGAGTATATATATATATATATATATATATGTCTGTGTGTGTGCAGTATTTTAGAGTTTTACATTGCATTTTCATAGTTGATTTACAGTACACAGTATTTTTAATTTGATTAATTAATGAATTGATGAATTTATATTAGTATATGATGACAATGCAACATAATTTAAGAGTGGTAAATATTTGTCAATTGAATTCATTTTCATAAACCTGATGGTTTACACGATAGAGATCTTTTGACAAAATATAATGTCACATTTAAGTGAAACCACAACATGTGACCTAACCACACTAATATTATGCATGGTTTTATATCTAGTCATTTGCCACTCTGTTCCCATGTTAACTGTAATGCGTTAACAGGCTCAAGGTTTAGTGCCAACATTCAAAGTGAATGATGCTCAGCATTTTCTTAAGTGTATGTGTTTTCATCCCTGTGGTGTGCATTATTTAGCACTCCAAGTGGCTCAAGAAATAGCAGGTGACATTGTGGCGGGTTGGTGGTGCTTATTTATAGAGTGTTTCTAAATGTGAAATGTATGAATCTAGCAGACATAAATGTTGATTTCAGTTTGGAGCTCAAATCACTTTAAGATGAAGGTAGCAGCTCTAAAAACACGGCTTGTTTTAAACCCGGGGCTTATGCTAAAAACAAGTCAGCCAACAGAACAAGACAAAATATAACTATATTCTGATGCAATGCATGCTCTGAAAACAAGTCTTAATATCTTATGATATTCTCAGGTGATATTCTCAGCTTGTTTAAGGAATTTTTAGATGTTTCTACTGGAACAAATACAAGTCAAATAGAAAAATATTATATACAGAGGTGTTTGCCAGAATTGTGTAGTGAGGTGTAATAAATGAAAAAAGTTGTTATACAAACAAAAAAAATTGTAAGAAGGTAAATATTATTGAAAAACATTTTTAGACTGTTCTCACAGTGTGAATCTGTTTAATAGCAGTCTGCTTTTATATATTTCATTTTCTAGGCAAATCAATGCTTGCTTGGTTTGAGTGATACCATTTCAATTTTGTAACTACGAGGATATCAGAATGTATCATGAATAATGATTTAAAATGGCCAGTCAACACTGTCAGTTGTGACTTATGATATAATGCACATTGTACTGTTGTCATAGAAGTCATATCAATCAAGCTGACAAGAAACTGTCAAAAAAGATTGCAAAGTGTACAGCTGGTTATTTATATATATATATATATATGTGTGTGTGTGTGTGTGTGTGTGTGTGATTTATGTGTTACCTTATTAATGGTTTATTTAAAATAATTATATATATATATATATATATATATATCTCTTTCTGTAAGCTTTAGACCAGCCTATTACAGAATCTCATCTGTTGTAAAGCCTCCTGGAATAACCCCTGAAACTATAAACTATAACCCGCCTTATATTTCACATAAACCAGATTTATTTGGACCAAAAATAGTTCATTCTGAGAAGATTGATTCATTGAGGCTTGTTTTATTGTTTTTGGTCTGCTACAATATCAAATCAGTTTACTTTAAAGTTGTGCTTCAATCTACCTTGAGGTGTATAGAATTAGTATGTCAGTAGCATCTGACCTGATGGGGTTTTATGATCAAAGCTCTGCGGGATTTATTGTTGGGTCAGATAATATAATGCAATGCAAAACAATGGTGCCTGAACCACAAAACCGGCCATAAGGTTTTTATTTTTTTATTAAGATACATTAGATGAAAGCTGAATAAATAAGCTTTGTTAGGATAGGACAATAGTTAAATATACAACCATTTGAAAATCTGAGGGTGCAAGAAAAAATAAATAAGAAAAGTTTTTAAATTTGTCCAAATTAAGTTCTTAGCAATGCACATTACTAATCAAAAATTAAGTTTTGATATATTTACCATATGCAATTTACAAAATACATCAATGAAACATGTTTATTTAATATCCTAATGGTTTTTGGCATGAACAAAAAACTTTGTGACACATACAATATTCTTTGCTCTTCCTACAGATATACCCATGTGACTTATTACTTGTTTTGTAATCAAATGAATATTTTCCAAAATAAATAAATAAATTTAATAATAACAAGAGAGAAAGAAATTAATGTACAGTATAATCCATTAAACCTATTCCTAATGTGCTGCAAAAATAATGTTCAGATCAGCATACTACCTTCGAATATTACTAATACTATAAAAGTTATCATTACAAAGGTTACAAACATATAAAGCACATGACAAGCAGGATATGTTCATAATGTCAAGGGATCTATAGGGTAAAAATCTGTCATTGTTGATTATTCTAGAAAATAAGTAGTAGTTTTAGTTGCAAATTAGATGCAGTAATTAATTCTGATTTTACATGGAATGATTTTGCTCGACCATTCTTTAGTATAAATCCATCTAACAGTGCCAAGACCTTGACGGCACACATTTTCTGTATGTTGTGCTCAGTATTAAGGCTAATTATCCAACATGAAATATTAAACATGGCTTTGAATCTTTAACAAATTACCATTTACTAGCCATTGCGCTTAATACTCTGGATGTTGGATAGGCTCACAAAATAAAACTGACTTTGACTGATTGCTTAGCCCTGAATTCTTATTCAGGAGGAAAATTGGCACCATCAGAGGAAACGTACCTTGGAACAGCCTGGTGAAGGTAAACTTTGATCTGCTGTGAACAAAACATCTCTCGAGTTGAGTTGTCATGTTCATCCCTCATGATTCTTGTTTCTCTAATGCTGTGATAACTGCAGAGGATGAATGTGAATCTAACATGAATTACAATGTTGATGACCATTCAGTATATTACATGAACTAGATGTGATCGCATGCTTTACATATAATAAAATCTCTATTAATCATTGTATTATAATTTTAATATTATTAATCTTATCATTATTGGTATTATTTTTACTTTTTTGGTACAGTACACCACAGCAATGTTAAAAATGGTAACATTGCTAAAATAATTTATGCCAACTTTCACATTTCCAGAATTAAAGAAGTAAAAAAATAAGCATGAGAATGGAGTTGGGATAATTGCACCGCAATAGAGCACCGTATTTTTCTTTTCCATTAGCTCACCATGCCTAGTCTCAGACAATGGCAATTGGAAACATAATTGTTTATAATAATTGCTTGCTAGCATACATGACCATAAGACTAGTGACTCTATGTGGAGAACCAAAGCTGATCGCAACCTAAGTTTTCCTGCCTGCATGCATCGTTTCAATAGCAAAACAAAAAGTGTATTTTACGACATAGTCACACTTTAAATCATAATGTGAATCCCATATAATGACAGCACACCACGCTGAGCTTTCTGAAACTTTAGCCTTTGTTCTGTCTGCATTAAGAACATTTATATGATGCCAAACACCCTGGCCAGTTCTAGAAAGGTTCTTCCTCAGAGGCAGCCTTTGTAAATGGCCGTATTTAGCCAAAGGCCAGATTGGATATTTGGGTCTGTGGATCGCTGTAAGCATAGACACAGTAAAAGAGAGGGGAGGGCAGGTTCTAACACTGCATCAGGATGTGAGATGAATAGTACTAGCTTTTTACCCCAGACCTCTCATTCTTGTTCTCACTCTTTTTCTCCCCCTTTGGTTTGTGCCTTCCTGCATTTAAACACGTCGTTTTGAGGCAACAATTGCCCCATATGCATCTACATCAGCATTCAGCCTTCAGATTGTCCGACCATTTCAAACTAAAGTCTGGCTTGGAATGATTCATACCTATTATTTACACCTAATTTTACACCTCTTCCAAAGCCTGTGTTTTGGACTGCATGACAAAAATAAATTAATCCATGGGTGGCGTTACTAAAGGACATACAAACAAAACTAAGCAGAACAAACAACAAAAAGAGAAAAGAGGGCAGCTTAGGATGGATGGGTAATTGCACATCATTATGTCTCTACTAAAAATATGGAAAGCATGGAAAGTCTGACATCATTTCAGAACCCCCTGTCATTCTCTATCCTTTTCTTTTGTTGAACACAAAAAGAGATTTTTAGAAGACTATTAATGCTGCACCTTTGCATAATAATGAAGGTTTAAAGAACAAGTAATATTGTATTATGATATAGTATGCCTGCTTACATATAGCCCCTGAAAAGCACATGATTTGTGAATGGGTTATTCTATGTTTTCCCCCCGAACCTGTATCCAGGTACAGTGACCCTCACATGTGCGTGTCTTCATGCTGAAGTTCAAAACAGATGTGATTCTGGACTCCACTGACATTACAACAGTTTTTCTTCGAGATATTTATTCTATTGATTGGTTTTACAAATTTGTCATGACAATGAATAGGTTGGGCTGACTGAACTGACAGCATCGTCAAAAAATACAACTCTGTTATATTTAGGGTGTGAAATGAAGGTGTTCAGGTTATGTTACGGAATGCATGACCTGTCGGGATCTTAATTAAATTCAAAGTCAGTTTTCTAACAGCTAATTAAGCACAGTTAATTAATTTGAACAATTTAATTTTGTATTATTTATGCACATTTTGATGAAAGAATTATTTTCAGCAAAAAAAAAATAGGAAAGTAATAATTCCATGTCAAATTAAGTGATTTCAAATCAAAAGCACATCCTGCTGAATGTAGAAAGGAGGACAATGTTACGCATATAACTTTTACGTTGGACACATTTATGTCCCAGGCAGTTGATTAAAAAAAAACAATACAAAAAGATTGCAGCTTTTTCTTTTTGTCATATGAAGATCGTATGAATTTTGGAAACCTTTTAGAATTTGGAAACCTTTATTAATTATTTTTTGCTACTCATTAAACATCTTCAACTATACAAACAAGTTAAAATGTAAGAGACAGTACATATACTTTGTGTTCTAAAATTATGATAAACTAAACTTTGCATTCTTTTTGGTCCACGTGAACATTTGAAGTAAAAAAATTGTGAACATTATATAATTATATTTATTTTATATACTTAGATTTATTGGGAACACTTTATTTTAAGAACCTATTCTCAATATTAAACCGTTCTCAATATTACTTATTAGCATGCCTATTACTAGTATAATAGTTGTATTTTGGGTACCTCATATCTAAACTTAACTAATCTCCCTACTACTATTAAGCATCAAATATTAAGCAGAAAAAAGTAGCAAGAACTTGAAAATGCATTTTAGGAGAGTTTAGTTTCTAAAAGTCCACAGGGGCACAATTGCTCATGCTTAAAGAAACCCTTATAGAAAAAATGCAAGCAGCAGTAATTTATTCCTGTAACATGCCTTTGTTTGTTGTATCATGCGTGTTGTTTCATTAATAAAGGTGCCGTACCCTGCCAGACCCCAGGGACTGTGTATGACGTCTAGTGATGAAGTGCAGAGTCACACTGGTGTGGCTGTGCATATACGACTCATAAAGTGGGTCAGGGGTTCTCCTCGATTTGCAGTCTGCAAAGCAGCATTTTGAAAGGAGATGTCTGCCTCCCCTTTGTGTAAAATATTACTAATGCAGAAGAGGCAGCGCAGGTCAAAAGCTTTGTTTTTCCTTTGTTTCAGCATCAGTATGTTTAAGAACAAATGCCTAATCAGACAAACAAAAAGAGAATTCTACAACAACTGTTAAAAATTGAAAGCACGTATCCAGTGAATCACCTCACCCATAGTTCAATAAACTGTCATAAAATGAAAAGTTGCTCGTTTTCAAAGGCTTATCCAAATCCTCTTTCCTTACGTATCAAACAGACTTTATGCAATGTCAAGAACATATGTTCAGTTAGCTTTGAGCTGTGAGTAAAAGGAAAGCCTATTTATCATTTCTCCATCTAAATCACCTGTTAATGTGATGTCCACTAGCACCATTTCTATTAATGTGTATTTGTTCTGACAAGCTCAAGTCATCTGTTTCTGCATCCATTAACTGGACTTGAGGCTGTTTCGTGTTTATTTCTAAAGTGAAGTTGGGATTGCTTTGTTTATCCTAAAATGTCTGGGGTGATATGAATAACGCAAATACTTGCATGACAGGAGCATGTGTGATTTTATCTTGCAAACCAACACCATCTCATCCATCTCAATGCAACACAAAACATACTGAACCTGATTTTCTTATGTTTATGTTTGCAGAGATCTCTGGGAACTCTGAAGACATCCCCTTGGTTCGCTGGAGGCAGCAGTGGTTGGAAAATGGTACTTTGCTCTTCCACATCCACCATCAGGACGGTAGTCAGAACCTGCCTGGCCCGGCAGCCACCGCTTATCCTGCTAGTGACTCTGCCGAGGAAGAGCTTCGTATCCTGCACATCTCTGTCATGGTATGCAACCCACACTGTTTGAGTACTTGATGTTTGCTTACTGCAGTAACGTCTTAAGGATACGGATGTCACCTTAGTTCCTCGAAGGAACGAGACGCCTCTTCGACAAGACACTATGGGAACACCTCCAGCACTATGGCTCTGAATCGTGTGTAAAATCAGCCAATGAATTGTTGGGACGTCACAGGCTGATGACGTCACTGGCCAGGAAGCATAAAAGCACCTCTAATGCTGCTGGCTTCAGCTCCTGTCATTAAGCGAGCGCCAATAGGGATGCCGGAAGTGTGGCTACAAGACGCAGCATTTCGTTTCTTTCGAGGAACTAGGGTTACATACGTAACCTTTAGACTTTCCTCTTCAGGAACTCGAGCCACGCCGAGCCATGGTAACGAGATGCCAACACCCCCAGACTTGCAAGTCCTTGCCTTGTGTGTGTTTGTGCACAGCTATGGTGTGAGAGAACAGAAGAACCTGGAGTTGCTCGCAAGTCTGTAGGGTTGGACAAATTTGTGGGGGATCCACCCGCAGCGTCACAAATGTAGGTCATAGAGACCCCAGATAACAAGGCCTTAGAGGCCGCCACACCTCGTGTCAAAGGCGCTCTTACTCTTAGTCTCAGCCGAAGACCAGAGGAATCATAAGAAATGTTTATGGCATCCATGATCCATCTGCTTAAAGTCTGCTGGACACATGCAATTTAGCTTCTTCTGACCAGGCTCCCAGAAGGGAGGAGGATTGAAGACCTGTAATACAACTGACTGTGGTGTGACCGTGGGTACCTTAGGGCTGTAACCCACTCCCGGGTACAGGAAGATAGGAAGGGGCCACTGAGAGGGCCTGAAGGCCACCAACTCTTCTCAAAGAACACCATGCAATAGTGTGGTCCTACAGCTAGGTCCCAGGTCGGAACCCAGGAACTTACCGGTGGCTTCAACCTCAGCGCACCGCAGAGGAAACGTATAACTAGGGCGTCTCTACCAACTGTGTGTCCACCAATAGAAGAGGGATAAGCCAAAATTGCTGCCACGTAAACCTTCAGGATCGAGTGGGTGTCCCTGGTAGAGAATCTGGCTTGCAGAACCTCCGGCACTGTACCTACTGGGCAGTTAACTGAATTCTTCTGGTGTTCTCTACACCTTGAAGTGAACAATTTCCATTTCAGGGCATATAGTTTCCTTGTAGATGGAGCTCTGGATTGGAGGATGGTCTCAACAACCTCGGTTGAGAGACCTGTTGCTATGAGTTGTGCACCCTTAGGGGCCACACTCGCAGTTTCCAGGACTCCGAACGAGGGTGCCCCCTACCTTTGAGAGGAAGTCCCTCCTGATTGGAATCTCCCACGGAGAGCCGTCTAGTAGGGCCCTCAGGTTTGAGAAGCATGCTCGGCCCTGACCAGAACAGGGGTGGAGGATCCGCTCCCCGTGCTTCTGCCCCTGTCTCGACAGGATGTCTGCTCCTACATTTTGATGCCCAGGAATGTAGACGGCTCTCAGACAGACAGTGAGACAGTGAGAATCTCCAGGCAGTTGATGTGCCACATGAGATGGCGACCTCTTAACAGACCTCGTGCTGAGCGGCCACTCATGACCACTACCTAACCATTGAGGGACGCGTCCGTCGCTAGCAAGTCAGAGCTCCCAGCACCGGGCCTGATTTAGGAACCAAGGTTTCCTCCAAATTTCTAAGGCACGTACAGCTCGGCGTGACATCTTGATCATGCCAAAGGGATTTCCCCTCAGGAAAACACCTTTGTTCCTGAGCCACCACTGTAAGGGCTTCATGTACAGCAGGCCAATAGATACGATCGTGCGAGTCTGCAATCCACACTACACCAAGAAAAGTTGTTCTTTGTGCTGGAGAAAAGCACATTCTTCTTGGCGTTCAGTCTCAACCTCAGTCCCTTTAAGACTGGTTTCTGGTATTAGTAGAGCTGCTAAATTGGTGCCCTTAAGTGGAGGACCGACAGGGGACGACCGATCTAGCTGCTCTAGAGACCTCTTGAGGAGGTAGCGAGCGCCTCAGTTCCGCTACTTTTCCAGGCGTAAAGGACTGAAAGCAGTGCTCTCAATCATCTCCATTACATTGTTTGCAAGGACGAAAAGCGGGCCATGAATGGCCACAATTTTGACACCTTGGTGTGGAGACTGGGGCAAAAATAACAGGCTCCTTCTTGAAGGCATTTATTTATTGGCCTTGTCTGCAGAAATGTTAGTTTCCTCATTTGCTGCAGCGTGGTTTAGTTTACATCTCTACTGCCTCTATATTTAGATCAGTGGCAGCACAAGTCACCGCCTTCAAGAGCTCCTAATACTGTGACGATAAAGAGACCACGGTCTCCTCAGCACTCTGATCTCTTCATACTCAGGTGAGGAGAGGGGAAGCGCCGCACCGCCCTGGTGAGGGGAAGTAGCAGAGTGCCCTACCCGCCTGGCTAGCGCTAGACCACGAGCTAGAGGATTGAGATCAAGTTGATCTCAGTTTCCCCTGCTCGCTGTCAGGCTACAATCCCCACTAGCTCTAACAAGCCAAGGCTGAGCTTATGATGGCTCGCTCTTTATTATAAAAGAGAGCCCTCCGGGAGCTCCCAGGCAGACTACACATAGTATATGTGTGTCACCCGGCAATATATCTCGCTTGCACAGAGGAAAACACACTCTATAGCGTGAGTGGCCCTCGCACCTTTTCTGTTTTTTTTTTTTTTTGTTACGGAGACACTTTTGACAGACACACACAGTACACAGAGCACTTCACTGAATGACAGAAAACTGAAGCCGGCAGCATTCCACGTCCTTTTATGCTTCCTGGCCAGTGACGTTACCCGTCTATGATGTCCCAACAATTCATTGCCTGATTTTACACACGATTTAGAGGGCACACATGCCCATAGTGTCTTGTCGACGTGGCTTATGTTCCTAAGGATGAACAAAAGTTAATTACCAAAATCTTCAATAGGCCACATTTGGTCGTGTGAAGTTTGGGAGAAAAAAAAAATCACACTCTCACTTTTGTTTTGTGATGAAAATTACATTTTAAATATTTTGGAAAAAAATAGACTCCATTGTCTTCGTAAGGCTTATTCCATAGCTAGCATTTTGTGTTTTCTAAATACTGACAATTAAATAATAATTTCACACTTCTGCATAATGTGAGAAAATTACAGATTGATTGAAGATGACACAATAAAAGCGTTTCTCCATGGTAACCAAGTACACTACTAGTGATTCAACAGATCACAAATCTCTAGGTTTGGATCAAATTACAATTTTCGAGCCACTGATTGGATCATTTTTAATAATAAAGAATATATATATATATATATATATATATATATATGTATATACAGTATATATATTTCAAAAAAGTACTTATTCGATACTGCAGCTAACTATAAAACTATATAGATTAAATATAGATTAATCTTGTCAAAAATGTGTTTTGCTGTTTGATGAGCAAACCAGGTTTTTATGGAAGGCTTTTTAAGGCTGCTGACCTGACGCAAAGATTCAATATGACGATACTCATCTGATTTCTTTCTCAGCTGTTCATGTTTACTTAAGACTGACTTCACTTAACAGGATGGTTGTTGAGATCAGTATTTTGTGATAATTTTATGTTCATATGAGTCTGTTCAAAGGCAAGGATCGAAGGAGATATTAAAGAGTATTCAGTTTGGTGTTCATGCTCAGTTTAAAATGCGCTTCTGTGTATGTGTGGCTGTAAACAATGTGCAAGTAAAAAATCTGCGGATCACATGCGTGCTGAATCGTGGGACTTGGTCCGTATGGCTCACGGATCAACTAACAAAAATAAATAAATAAATACCACATATTTTTATAGTGTTATAGTATTTTTATAATGACTTTTCATACTTCCAAGACTGAAATTCTGGGCATTGGACAAGACAATGATGCAATGTCTATACATAAAAATAATTAGAAAATTATCAAAAAGAATGAATGATTTGACCAAAAAGTTCTAAATGGAATCACACCATACAATAATAATAAAAAAAAGTAAAAAGTTAATTGCATCAAAATCCTGTAATTTCTTTCAGTAGTTATGGGATTGTATCTCCAAGTTCTTTTTTCCCTTAAATTCAAAGAAAAAAAGTCATAATCACAAGATAAACAATTGTGTTTATCATGTATTTCTGACTTTGTAAGTCACAATTGCTATATCTTTATATCATGCAATTTTGAGAAAAATAACTGAATTGAAGGATGTAAACTTACCAGTTTCAAGAAAATTAAAAAAATGTATTTACCCTTTTTATTTTTTATTCAGTGGCTGAAACAAGCTTCCATAGTTCCAAGAAATTCCGTAGTTCTGTAGGTGCAGATTCAGTGTGGACTGAGTGAGGAAAGAAAATAGTATGTAGATAAGAAAAGTTGCGTGTGAGATAGAAAGGAAGATAGTGTTTGTTCGGATTCAGTCAATTAGTGGTTACGCCTCCTGGCTTCACAGTCCTTCTAGTTATGCTACTGTCATCCTCAGAAGTAGTTAGCCTCAGAACTATTGGAGCGAAGACTCTTGAGGGCATAAGGATTTTAAAAGCTTTTAAACACACTCAGTATAATTAGTGGAAAATCCATATTTGTAAATTGTCATGCTGAACAGCAGTGGGGTTTGCATGGGGCAGAGTTAGCGGTGACGAGCTCAGATGAATGGAGAGTTCTGAACACTGGTTGGATGAATGAGAAGTCAGTATTCATGTCAAGTGTTTGGTATGCAAATATTTTAATAGGAAATGCACAAATGGCTCATTATTATTTTTTTTATAAAGTACAGGGAACACATGGGGGCTCCAAGCTTTGCTGGATTTTCATTGCTGCTTGAATTTCAAATCCTATAATTGCACATTAGAGCAGTATGGCAGTTGTTTTGGATAGTTGATTCTCTATGCAAAGCCACTGATTACTGAAAGATGCCTGTTGGAATATGATTCCTACGAGCTCTGGGAAACCTCCTCTATTGAACGAACCCTGCTTGATCCCTCAGAAGCTGAAGAATATTGCATGCCTCCTATCTCAAACACAGACTCTGACATTGATATCCCCACAAAGATAGTTATTAGTATTCTAAAGGCATCATGCGGGAAGTCAGCAGATGATTCAACCTCATTGAGAAAGGCAACGGGATCCAAACAGTTTTCTATTTTCAGGGCGTTATGCTTGTGTCATGAAGGACAGCGCACTATTTAAGCACAAATAGATTGGGTTTTGATGTCCATGAACTGTAAGCTGAAAGATTGAGTCCAGATCATTAATAATTTAATTATTCAGAGTACAGATGTACAAACAAAATTTATAATGCGATCACTGCATGATTGAGACACCATCGTGATTAAGGTTGTGTAGGGTGAAATGAGGTAGAAGCTCATGAATGTTGTTGTTAGACCAAATAAATTTTCACTGATACTTTAGGTTTCTTACAGCTTACCATTGACTTGGTAATAAAATACAATTTTTAAATATATATATATATATATATAATAAGCAAAGATATTGGTGTCTGTGGATTTGTGATGTTAATCAAACAGGAACTTTTGCATGTAGAGATATAAGTCTTTGCGTTGTTATTTCAGAAGTCAACCATACACTTTTTTGTCCTCTGATATTGTGTTTTCTCAGGGCATTGTTCAAAGGCAGAAAAGTGATTGATCATTTCTATTTTAAAATCTGAGCAAAACAGGTCATATCTGCTTTGCTGTACATGGCTTGATGCTCGCAGAATGTGAAATTATCAGATGACCTTGAGTCTTCAACTTGCTCTCGAAAACAAAACAATTTGTACGTATTTAAATTTGCAAAGGACGCAAGAGGAGAAAAAAAGCCTTCTTTAGAATGTAATTTATTTCCTTTTCCCCCATCCTACTCACTTGATTTTGCCATTTTATTCTTAGCCTTCAGAGCTCTGTGTTGTTGCAAGGTGGGGGAAGAGTGGGAGTTTTTCATAGATGGTGTGACGGCCAGCCTCTGCGACAGATGGTACCTACGCCGCATCCCCTCCTGGCTGTGACTCGTCTCGGCCGGAGGGCAAGCTCCTAAACCTAGTACCCCCTAAAATCATGTCACTTCCTTGAGTGCTTTGCAATGATGCCGGTCCCAAAGAGAGTGAGCCGCCAGTGTAGACACCTGTCACCCGTCCATGTCTATTGTGGGCCATACGTGGCGGTCTTCAGGCCAGCTGGGGCTTTTGCTCAGCTCAGTGGTGCGAGGTGGTCATTCGACGCCAGGCTTGCTGTCTCACCGTCATAGTTTAGGGTTTGTGGATGGATAAACACTCATCAAATGTGCCTTGATGAAAGCCCAGCTGTGCTGTCATTTTGATTTTGATGAGTTTTTTCTTCTGTTTTTGAGCATCTATTCTTCAGCTTGTATCTCCAACTGCTATCACAAAGGCCATGTTGTAAATTGAAAATGTTTTTTTTCTATTTCAGCTTATTTTTCTTCTCTTTAGGGGGTAATGTGTAACCTATTGAGAGTAGTGGTGGCTTGCTTACCCAGGCTATCGAAGAGCGACCACCCTCTTTCATGCCACTGTCATTGGGCTTCTGTAATAGACGAGCAATTGAGTCAACTGCAGGGGGGTCTCCACAAATGAACAAGTCACCAAATCCCACCTGCAATCAAATACCGCATTCCACTGCCACTTTCAGGACCTCTGCTATTTAGGGAGCTATTTTTCCACCTTGTTCCGCACCCGCTTCATACTAATATGGTCTCTGAGGTGGCTGTATTCTCAGCAGGTACACTCTTTTTGAGGTACACCTCCCCCCTCCATTCAGCTGGCCGTTTTACAAGCTGCAATTTGCACTACTCAGCAAGCCTGAACATCCATAGGCTGCTCCTGACCCCTGTTTCTCCCATTTGCCAGCCTCAAGCTTGTTCCCCAGTGGTTTATCTCTCTGCGGATGGCTGGCTCAGCTGTGCCGTGCCCTTGCGGTGATTTGCAAATGCTGGGTGGAAAGACGGGCATCTCGTGTAACACAGTTCTCATTGCATCTGTATCACAACACCTGACAGCCATCCTCAAATTGGCAACAGAAACAAATGGTGTTGTGTCCTGGATTTAGCACAATAGTAGGTGCAGGTTTTTAGACTTATAAACACAATGAATAACAACAACGAAAGCTATGAAAAAAAAAAAAAAAAAAAAAAAAAATATATATATATATATATATATATATAGAGAGAGAGAGAGAGAGAGAAAGAGAATATATTATTATTCCCTCAAAATAGACAATATATTTGTTATGGTGCCTAAGCATACAGTATATGACAGTCTGTTGTTAGAGGAATAAACTGGTAGGGCCCTGTTTTAGGCTTCTCCTTATTTTTATATTTTAGACATCCGTATATTAATGATTGAAAGATTGTCATGCGCCACCGGTGAATACAACACGAGACCGTGCTCCGTAGCTAAAATGTCCTGATTCTCCATCTTTGCATAGACGCACCTTTAAAGAGAAGTCATCTTTACCAATTATTTAATTTAATGAGTGAGTTCTTGTTTTCTATTTTTTTATTTCGTTAAGTGTTAATTTAATGCTTTCTGTAGATATGTTTATTATGTCTTTTTCAATCAGTTTAGTTTTTTTTTTTTTTTTTTTTTTGGTGAAACACTCCTGTTCAAGACGAGAAGGCATAAGGCTTGTTTTATGAAATCAGGTTTACTGTCAGTGCACACAAATAAAAATAGACCCTTTACAGTTCTGAATTACGTATACTTTAAAAAACACAAACTTTCAAAAAAATTCTAAATTAGCTTAATAAAAAATGTAACGAAATATAGTCTTTCTGCCATTACACTCAAAACTGATCTATTTTAATAGCTGAAACAGCAGTATAAGACGTTTTGGTAGAAGGGGAAAAGACGGGCTCGGGCTGGTAATTCTGATAAGCTGT
>JAUMHI010000034.1:12185464-12200489 GCA_032359435.1 Enteromius unitaeniatus
TTATGGAAAAAATAAATAATTATAATAATTATAAACTAAT
The DNA here is from genome assembly GCA_032359435.1 of Enteromius unitaeniatus. NCBI lineage: Eukaryota > Metazoa > Chordata > Actinopteri > Cypriniformes > Cyprinidae > Enteromius > Enteromius unitaeniatus. Next base: position 12,185,505 of record JAUMHI010000034.1, read on the forward strand.
GTTTTCTTGGTCGCACCTTTATAGAGAAATGCAATCTATTTCGATATGATAGCTAAATCGTGGCAGGTTTAACTTAGTTTCTTATTTTAGTCCTGTCTTAAAAATGGAAGTGAAATACTGTGAAATACACGTTACACTAAAATAAAAGAATGAATTCATAAAACACGCAGTACTTTCTTAAGACGTGTAGATCTTTCCCTGAGTATTTTTAAATAATAAAGCTCAGGTAACGAATAAAAAGTCTGCGTCACACAAATATACGCTGTTGCTGTTTTAATCAAATGAATTTTAAAATATAAATAAAAAAGCATACTTGTAACGAATATTAATAAGAAGAATATTTTTATTTCACACATTCATGTATGTTTCCTAGACTACTACAATAGACTACCACTTTCAATGTTCTGATGCAAAGTAACCTAAACCTTTTACATTTTCTTTCTAAGAAACACAAATAACTTTATACTAAATTGCATTTTGTGAATAATAACTTTTTGGACAGTTTTTTTTTTTTTTTGTAATTTTCCGCTGACTGCTGCCGTCCAATATAACACATCAGCGAAGCAAAGCTGACGGCTATTTGCTAAAACATGGTTTAAAGCATTTGCTCAATAACCTCTCGGCGGTCAACAGCTGAAAGTGTCTTAGAACACACGTTTCTTAGAATAAAAACTAAAAAAGTGGTTTAGGCTACTTTGCATCGGAGCATTAAAAGTGGTATTTTAGTAGGCTAGGAAACATACATGAACGTACAAAATAAAAATATTCTCAAATTATTAATATTCGTCACAATGTAACTTGACCTGTATTGTAACTTTAATATTTGATTCGAAAGAGATTTATTACAACAAGTTTATGAGAGTCATACATCCGTTTACCCTTCAATAATCAAGAACAACTAATGATAAATGAATTGCATCGCCTGTTATTATTTTAAAATGTCAAATAGCCTTCAATTTACAGGTTATAACTTTATCTGTCTCGTTTGTAGACTTAAATTTACTTTTAATTAAGACTCCATACTGTAACCTAAAAGAAATGCATTCTCTTTTTATTTCATGTTACCCTAAAATCCGCTAACACCTTTTATTCTCTGGGAATATTTGACCTCCAGAATATGCTTTTTTTTGCTAAAAGGTTAGTGTCAGGTAATTGATGTCTTTGTTGACTACTTAACAACACTCTGAAATACAGTCGAATTAGGTTTTCCCCTCCCCCATGACAGGGGAAATATCTAAGTCTCTAGTGAGATTTAGGATTCACCCTACCCCCATGTCATTTGAACTGTCAGTGGTTTTTGCAATGCTACAGGTATGGTTGTGCTAGTTTTATTTTTATTATACTTAACATATGAAAACTATAGTGCATATTATAAAATCATAGCAGTTTATAGTGACCTCAATATTACCCAAAACATACATACAGTATTTTGAACGTATTTACATATTTGAACGTAAGTATATATTTGATATTTTATGTACACACACACACACACACACACACACACAGAATATACACAAATTCATGGTTTTAATGGATTCAAATGTGTTTAAATTAAAATTTTCTGCAAATAAATTATTTGTTACATTCTATAATAAATGTTATAATTTACACCACATACATGAAATAACACAATGTTACTAATGTAACTAATGTTTTATTTTTATTTTTTTTAAGGAATATGACAGAATGCTCCAAAATATAACCCCACTTTGGGAGCTGATGACTTGTGCTCAAAGTTGTTAAAGAGTACAGTATACTAAAATAACAGTGATATACACGCTATTGATAGTGTCCATGTACATGGATATCAGATATGGAGGATATTGGCACCAAATAGCATTTAATGGAGGAAGTTTAATAAATAAGACAATAAAACATGGGAGTCTTGACCAGTTCAGTAAATGCCTTTTATCCCTGTGGGTTCTTCTTTGCTACACACACTTAGAGTTTAAGTGCTCGATAATACCTTGTTTTATGCCCACATGCACCCTTGAACGGAAAGGGCATTTCCTTTTGCCTTTCTCATTTATTCTGCAAACGCCACCTAGATCCGATAAAGGCCCATCTGGAAAACTGTCCTACAATGACCCACTCATTAATATTGGCCTGGTCCCTTGGTCTCACAGCACACACGCTCATGCAGAAACAAACAAGAAAAACAGAACTTTTGTCTTAAGAAATCAAAATTATTTATCATCCCTATGCTTTCAGAGGGATGAAAGTCAATGAGATTCTTAAACAAAAGGTTGTGACGCACATTTTGCATTGATTTTACCAGTGGAGTAGGAGGTGATTTATCATGAAGAAATGCAGAACCATCATCCTCTGCATAGTTTTTCTTCAACAATCTTGACAAAACGGTGCACTGTGGACAGATTGATCTGCAGAATTTGAATTATGTTCATTTAACTAAATTACAAGTAAGGCATTAGTTTAAACAATGAACAAAAATTGTCTAAAATTAACATGTATATATATATATATATATATATATATATATATATAATCTGTATTATTAATAAATATATAATTCTTAATAAATAAAAGTCTTTTAAAAATAAAATTATCATTTTAAATATGCTATGAATATTTATACAGTATATAACATAGGTTAGTATTTTAAGCATTTTAGTTAACCTAAACTGTTCCTTCACAGCTTTAAGCCACATGTAAATGTATAGCCATATAAATATATATACACATTTTTTTTTGGCAAGAAACATTAAAGAATGCTCCAAAATATAACCCATTTTGGAAGTTGACGACTTACAGGACATCTGCTTAAAGTTGTTAAAGAATGTGACAAAACCGTAATAGCATAACTTGTATCCGTTGGCTAATTCAATTAGGTCTCCTCATGCTGCTAGAGTACAATGTTTCATTTGGTCTTAATAGTTCCCCTTCATAAAGAGATATCCCATCTGGTCTAATTTTAAACTGCCTGTAACATTCAGCCTTACATAATTTTCTCTGCTGCGAAGTTACATTTTGCTTGTTTGGCTAATTCAAAGTGATGGACCCAAAGGAAATCAAATTACACAAAACGAATTATCTATTGGATCTGGTGCTGTATGTGGTCGCAATCTTGGTATGGTTTTTATCAAGCAGTCATTAGCAGCATATGTAGATTATAATCGCACTGTTGTAGTGACTACAAGGCAACGTGTGTATTTTTCTCCCTCAATAATTAGTCATAATCATGGTTATATTTGTGAAATGCACAGAAAACAACCAGTACTCCATGGTTTTCTTCAGTTAGAACTCTTTGAAATCATAGCTATTGCATGATTTTTTTTTTTCCTTTTGTGTGCAAATATGGTTTATGATAGCTCTAAACAGTACAAATGATTTACCCTTTTTTTCCTAGACCTCTTTTTTTCTTATATATAAGATATATACATGTATATATATAAATATATATATATATATATAGTTGCTAAAAATTAATACTCTATCATTGGAATCGTTGGAATCGTTGGAAATATCCCCTACACCAAATCTAACCCTAAACCTACCCGATGCAAAACTGAAATAACAATGCATTTGATGATGAAACTTTGCCGTTTCAACTTCCTTTTATACACATTGAATGGATTCTAACCAAAGCTCCTAGCCTCTCAAGTATATCTAAGTACTCCATGAGCTATTGAACAATCCAACTGTCTATTATATAAACCCATATATATGAAGCTGGATATGTGTGATGTTAATGCTCGAAAGCATCAGTTTTTACATATCCCAGCATATTAATATTGTTTAGTCAGTAATTTTATGATATTTTGTATATTATATATGATATATATGAAAACAAATTGAACGAAAATTATGATTTATTAATCAAAACTCATTGATTAAAAGGAATGAAAGGTGTCTGAGTTTTACTGCCTCTAGTGTTCATTTCATTTGGAAACTGCAGTGATATGTACTTGTTGGTACATATTTGGTGTCTCTGTAAAAAGTGCACCCAAGTACGCAAAAAAGTTACAGACTGAAGCTTTAATTGTGGATGGAGTAATCTAGGCAACTAACCAATATTCTTCTTCAGACATCTCTGTTTGTCTTTTAATTTTCTGTACCAAGAACTTTAGTAAAGTATATTTTTATTCTCATAATAAATACGTCTCTCTCCCATTTTCCCTTTTATTTTCTCTATCTCTGTAGGGTGGTATGATTGCTCTTCTGTTGTCCATCCTGTGTTTGGTGTTGATCCTGTATACTCGTAGGCGCTGGTGTAAACGTCGGCGTGTGCCTCAGCCACAAAAGAGCGCTAGTGCTGAAGCAGCCAATGAGATCCACTACATCCCATCTGTGCTGATGGGTGGACAAGCCCGGGAAAGTTTGAGAAATTCACGTGGACAAGGGCACAACTCAAGCGGCACCCTCAGCATCCGAGAGACTCCAATCTTGGATGGGTACGAGTATGACATCACAGACCTACGCCACCACCTGCAGCGGGAATGCATGAACGGCGGCGAGGACTTTACCAGTCAGGTGACACGTACACTTGACTCGCTTCAAGGGTGCAATGACAAAGCCAGCATGGATCTCACTCCAGGTTTGTGAGCCCACAGCATACTGAACTTGTGAACGAGTGTAGGGATAAAAAAAAGGTAAACAAATTATTAAATAATAATAATATTAATCATTTTCTTACACTAATATCATTTCAAGTATGAGCAGGCACGGGACATGTTTTTAATGCAATTTTTTTATGAATTGAGCTTTTAAGTAGTGGTTTCTTTAGTTAATGTCAGAAACTGTTGTGCTGCTCAACATTTTTGTGGAAAAAAAAGTTAGATTTATTTACAGTCTTCTTTAATTGATAAAAAACCCTGAAATAACAGTAAAATTGTGAATATTTTAAAGGCTTAGTTAATTCAAAAATTCTGTCATTAGTAAGTCCAGGACAGACTTACCCTCATGTCGATCCAAACCGGTAAGACCGGTAGTTTATTTTCATATAAAAGATACACATATATAGATACACAAAAAGACATTTTCATGAAATAATTAAACTGGATAAACCAATTTATTGAAAATATCTTATGTGCGTGACAAAGAGAGGGTTTAATGTCATGACTTTCAATTATATTGTGAATTATACTTGAAGCTTTTTCTTACCAAAATCTGTGGCTTCAGAAAACTTGAAATTTCATACTTTCATAATTCCACTTTCCCTTTCAGTCAGTCGGTCACTGTCGTCATGGGGTCTCGCCTGAGAGACAAATCTTAGATCTTAGAAAACAAGCCAATCAGGATTGGCCTGTGAGAGTGCGCCAGCCACTCCCAGTGAATACAGGTATTTAAGGTGGCAACGTGCCTCACCATGTAGCTTCTTGCTTCAGAGCATTTGCTCGTGGAAACAAGCTGTGGCAGAAAACTTACAGAAGAAATCTTGATCAGCGTGTCCTGCAGGAAAAGCGGAATCCTGATCACCCTCGGTTGTGCATTGGCATGCAACAGTCCTCGCCTTGGCACTCCCGGCTTTCTAAAACAGCAAATTTCTAACACGGGTCATAAGTGATGTCTTCTGGATTAGCTTTTTAAACCGTGAGCTTCTGGGTGCAGCAGTTTCCTCGCCTCGGATGACGGTCATGATCGTTGCCTCATGCGTTTGGGTCTCAAGCATGTTCATGGATGGTTCATGTCCTCATTGCGAGCACTTGTTCATGGCGTTGCTGAGATCAAGGCTTTCTTTTGTTAGAAGGCTAGCCATGCGTACTACCCTTTCTAGTTTGGCGGGTCCTAGGGACTTCTCGGCTACATCGGCTAGCTGTTTGGGGGATCTGATGGTTAAAATTCAAAATCACCTGCCGGGTAAATCCCCACGGGCTAGCAGTATCCCTTAGAGCTACCCGTTAACGATGCCGCCGCCACCTGGTGGAATCGCCCACGTCTCCCCTCCCAGGCCTGTAAGCTGTCATCAGCCGTGGCTGACAAAGCTTACAGTGCTGTGGGCCAGAACGCTTCCACCCTGCATGCAATGGCTATCCTGCAAGTACATCAAGGCAAAGCAATGAAAGAACTGCACAATGGTAGTTCTGACCATAGGTTGATGCAGGAACTGTGCTCAACCACTGACTTCGCCCTCTGGGTGATAAAGGTGACAAGGAGGGCCCTCGGTCAATTGATGTCCACCATGGTGGTTCCCAAGCTCCATCTCTGGCTGAACCTGGCCCAGATGAGTGACGCCGACAAAGTACACTTTCTCGACGCACCAGAAACGGCGGATTACAGTTGTTCCTGTTGACACAGAGACGCATTCTTTCATGTGTGCGACCCCAGGATTGGTTTGCAGCCATAGACCTGAAGGTCACATACTTCCACATCTCGATTTTACCTTGACACATACAGTTTCTACGGTTTGCCTTCGAGGGTCAGGCGTACCAGTACAATGTCCTCCCCTTTGGTCTGGCCCTGTCTCCCCGAGCCTTTACTAAATTAGCAGAGGCTGTGCTGTCCCCTCTTCGGGAACAAGACATCAACCTCCTTTGTCTCCTCCTTTGTAGGCTCTTGCGGTTGAAATCACTGCAGGCCATTCGTGTTCCAGGAGATCTGAATTGTGCAGCCGATGTGCTCTCACGACAGCAAATTCTCCCTGGAGAATGGAGACTCCACCCTGGGACCATCCAGCTCATTTGGAATCGATTCAGGGAGACCCAGGTTGACCTGTTTGCCTCCCAAGAGTTCTCCCACTGCCTGCTGAATTACTCCCTGACCAAGCCCCCTCGGCAAGGATGCACAGGTTCTGTTAGTTGTGCCCTTTTAACCTGAGGCCTGCACTGGGGGGCTGGTTACGATCGGCTCCTCAGCAAGAAACTATATGGTGCAATGGTAGTGGCTGCACTCTCACCGGCCAATCCCGATTGGCTTGTTTTCTAAGATCAGAGTGGATTAGTCTCTCGTACAAGACCCCATGACGCCAGTCATTGATGTAACGTCTCCACTCCCTCATTCAGGGAAGGAGGGTTAAAGATGTAACCAAGACATTCATAATTATTCCTAAATTGTTATTGTCCTTTTACATCCTTTTTACAACTTTGAATGCTTCATTGCCAATCATTGTAGTGGCAGTGCCTTCTTTTTGTGTTTAATGAAAGTAAGAAAGTAATACAGCTTTTATACGAGAGGGAGTAATTTATATAATTTGAATTTTTGAGTGACCTACCCTTTTACCTTGCCCAACAATATTTGGGCTATAAAATTTCCAATAAAACCTCAGAAAGTAACCTTAATAATTTTAATAGCATGTTTTAATCATTCACTAAATTAATACATGCTTCTAATTCAGTTTTTTATTTAATTTTTTTATTTAGTTCAGAGATAACTTCAGAGATATATAAACGATGTTGGAAAGGTTACTTTGGGGAAGTAATAGGTTACGGATTACAAGTTATCATATCTAAAATGTAATAAGCAGTTAACTATTTCAGTAACCTTATTAAAGTAAGCTTACTTTTGATTACTTTTCTAAATTTCTGATGTTTTCAACTGTTAGCCATTTCCAAACATGTAAACGTAAACCAAGGATAGGTGATAATAATAATATAAAAAAAAGGTAATAATAAATAAAAAAATAGAAATTGAATTTTTTTCATGTATCATGTACATATGCGTAAATCAAAATGCATTATTCTAATTTATACATATGTACACTGTGACACTAAATCTATTTTTACATCCAGGAACCTGTGAGATTTAAATTGCATGTGCTAAGCACATCATTTGCACATTGCTGGTCCTGAAAATATTTATTTCACCTCGAGAGCTCAAGAGTCAGCAGGAGAGTTCGCCTTTTCGATATGCAGTTGCGAGTGAGAAAGCCTGAGTGCTCCAGAAATTGGATAAAGCCTATATCAAAACAGCTGCAAAGAGGGAATCAACATGACACATTTATTTATTTAGCTAGCTAAAGCTATTTTCCCAAATAATATTAAAGTAATAACACTATATATTCCTGCTAAGCAAAAATGCTTATTTGGCCATGGGTTCATGGCACCTATGGCACCCATTTCAGCTCTGCTATAGTCAAGAATAGATAGTCACATGACCAGACCCGAGTCTGTTGCAGAGTGGCCGTGTCTATTGGACACACAGAATTTGAATTGGTCATCTCTTATCAGATGTGAAATGATGTTGATGTTTGCCTCGAAGAGTAGCCCATTATAAATACTCCTAAAAAGCTTTGCAGGAGAGGAGCGATTTCATGCTGTCACAGTAATTTGCCTAATACAATAAAACCCTGCAGTGCCAGTTGTCTTTGTTGTGCAATTTACTCATTACGAAGGGGCAGACTAACTACAGGGGATGGCAATATTGCGTAATGGTGAATGACGGAATGTCATATCCTGAATCGCTGGGCTGTGAAGGCTCTCAGTTGCTTCATTGTAACGTAACCCTGAATATACTTCACATAGACCACTTAATCTCGTCTTTCTGAATGGCAAGCGTTTACATAAAGTGTCTCCACAAGCCCTTGGTGGACTGTTATTTGCCGCTCATCTGTCTGCCTGTATTTATTCCTAATTGTAACTTTTTTTCCAACAGGGAACGATAGCACAAAACTGTCTCTCATGAGCAAGTACAAGGACAACATCATAGCTACCAGTCCTGTCGACAGCAACCACCAGCAAAACACACTCCTCCCACACAACACCTCCACCAACCAACGGAAGCGCTTGTCCAGCAAAACACACGGTGGGTCTGGTTATCGGGTGAAATGGTTCCTATATAACCACATGGTTTGTCATCCATCTATAAGTTTTATTTACTAACTTAGCATAATGCTAGTTGATTAGCCTTAATCAACTTATACTGTACTTATCACTGTAACTAAAGTTAAAATTTTTTCAAGGTTGAAGTTTTTTTTAGTTTTTTTGCCTTAAAATAGGACTGTCCAGCCCAGTCTCACAGCAATTTGTACCTATTTTAGGAGGTGACTAATTCGTACGACCTCACTCATACAAATTAATTTATTTTTTGCTAAATTGTGCACATTTTATGAGTTACCCTTACAAAAATATCTGCAGTACATTGAAGTATAACTGCAGTACAAATGCAGTGCAGTGAAGTACAACTGGAGATTTTAAGTATAATAAAGTATATAACTGCAGTTCATTAAAGTTCAACAGCAGTAAAATGAAGTACAACGCAGTATAATGAAGTACAGATACAATATAACTTCAGTCCAGTGATATGCTGAAATGCATGTGAAGATTTCAGATGCAAAACATAGCAAGTGCTGTTACATTTGAGTTTGCAAGTGTTAACCTTTTTTTTTTCTTTTATAATGTAGACTTACTATAAATATTCATACAAAAAATATTTTTGTACAAAAATACTAATATTTCACCCGCATACATCAATATCCTGCCCACGCGCCAACTGTCTTCTTCACAACGAGTCTCGTGAGCAGGTATCTTTCTGTAGTGTCTACTGCAGGATTAACATATTATACTATAGAATACATTTTGGTTTGACAACAGTGTTTTATATTTAAACTATCAAAATTGAAGCACAGACATATAACAGCATTACATCCCGAGACTGTTCACAAATGTGACAAAAGAGATGAAATGCTTTCCGGAAGAGAAGTTCATCATGCGAGGTGAAACATTGGCTTCGTCAAGTCATCCAGTTTAGCGGTGAGTATAATGTCTAATGTTCTCATAGATCTATACTTTTAATTTTAGAGAAATGTAAAAAGACTTAACTGATATCTTATTCAACCCGCTGAGATGAAAGGAAAATTCGAGGAAACTCCTCTTCCACGCTGTAGCTAGCGTGGGTCAGAGTGTGAGGTGCTAATGATGATAGCAGAACACTGAAAAACAGACAAAATAATTGGTTTAGTGCAGTTTTTACTATACTTTAAGTATAATAAAACATCAACATCTCAGTACAACTAGTAACAACCCTGTGTATAGATGCATTTAATTATGGCTCAGCAGTTTGTTATTAGCAGATCTGTTAGTGATGTTATTGTTCAGCTAAGTTCAGTTCTCATTCCAATAGCACAAGCATCAGTACATTATTTATAATATTGTAATGAATAAAATTGCACTTAATATACTGTGTGTCTGTTTTTAGGAAAGCATCAATCCCTAATCGACACGAGGAAAAAAAAATTGAAAAGTGTTCAGCATGCAGTGTACCTATCTTTTGAATCATAATCGCACCATATTCATTTGTTGGCCAAAGAAGAACTGATCTATATACTAAACATAATTTCTCCAAGATCCTGTTACCTGATGGTGTCTTAAAACAATGAATGAATAGATAATTACAATTAGTTCAATCACAATTTTAAATAAATCTGGGGCTTTTGTTTCAAAGTACTTAATTTGAACAAAAGACAAAATCCAAAAGAGGGCAAATAATTGTGGAGGACTTTGTGCAGTATTTCAACATGATTGTTTGGAAGGTGGAGGGTGAATAACTGATGACAGCATTTTCATATTTTTCTGGAGTGTTCAAAGACAAAGTTAATGCTGACCAATATGTCACAAATGTATGACTAAGATTTATTTCAAGCAAGTATATGCCTATGCAGTGAAAATTATAACTGAAACTTTAGAATTTCTATATTCAAAACATCTCCACATCTGGGATGAAGACAATCATAAGAACCAAGCAGAACAATGAGGACAAGCTATTTAAAACATTAAACCTGCCTGAATAATGAGGGAAGAAATGTTCATGATTGTGCAATTTGTAAATAAACACTAATGTAAGTACATTAAGTGCAACTCATTGTTATTTTAAATAAAAAGAAAAGTAAAATAATGCATTGTTGCATTGCTGTTCGGGACATTCACTGTTGTTTTGTACTTGAATTTATTATATTGCAAATGTGTGCAAATAAAGCTTATTTTCATTGCACTTATTTTGGTTGCATTTTATTAGTATAGCTTATTGGTTGTATTGAATTGTACTTCAGTTTACTTCAGTTTTATTATGTATTGCTGCAATACTGTATTCTATTGCTGTTGTTTAACTGTAATGCTACAGTTCTGCTGCAGTTGTATTGCAGTTGTATTTCAAAAGTACTTCAGATGTACTGCATTAATCTTGCGATTCTATTACAGTTGTATTTCAATTTTACTTCAGATGTATTGAAGTAAATTTCAGGTTTTTACAGCTAAAAAGAACTGCAGTATTACTTTCTAAATAACTGCAGTATTTTGTGTAAGGGTGCCAATTCATATGAATTTGTATGAATTACCTATACCTAACCCTGCCCCTAAAACATGGGCATATGAGGTCATATGAATTTGAATGAATTAGCACAAATTTTCCACCTTGTATGAATGCCCACAAATTGGTCATGAAACTGTGTTGGACTGTCAGGATTTATTAAAAATGAGCAAAATTAGTACTGCAAAGGCACGGGCACTACTTTATTGAATAAGCATTTGTAGGAGTTTCAGATACAACATTTTTAGGAGGATTATATAAAAATGAACTATGCAAAGTCCATTTTACTAGTATTTGCACCAATACAGTACTTAACGCCCAAAAAAAGCATGTCTTAGACTATTTTGCATCTGTGTCATAAGTAGATCACCCGCATCAAATGACTATTGGCTCTGCTTATTTGTGACAACCCTAATTTGCACCGTGCTTGGTATATTTCTTTGTTTGATATGTACAGTAAATTATAAGTTACATCTGTGTTCTTTAATTTGCACTGTCACTATGTCAGTAAATTACTCGCGTAACTTTCCTTTGTTTTGGAATTGCACTCCTCTGTTAATTTGTTTAGTAAATCTGGCCCATAATTGCAGCAATCTTCAGTGCAATTACACTACCATTTAAAAGTGTATGTTTGTTTGTTTTTTTTTTGTTTTAAAAGATGTCTCCTGTGCTCACCAAAGCATGATCCATTGAAAATAATTTTAAAATGCATACCATTTTTGTAGCATTAGAAATGTCACTACTGTCATTATGTGCAATTAAATGCATCCTTGCTGCATAAAAGTATAAAATAATAATAATAAAGCTTATGAATAATAGTGTATGTACATACATCATTTGATAACACAAAACAAATTAATAAATAGAGTATTTTCCAGCATTTACATACTTTATAGATTGTACAGTTGGCCATACCATTAAAAAATGTGATTACAAATAGGATGTGCTGCTGGTAAAAATTATGCACTTTATTAACATTAATTGAACAGTACAGAAACCATAACCAGAGTCGCAATACAGACCAAACCATGAGAAATGTGAGCCATTACACCCCCATCTCATTCCAACCACCGTCTATCTCTGTAATCATAACCACAGACAAATATTTGTCTCCCACTCTCTTGGCTATCCCATTCCTGGTTTGATCATTTCTTCCTCTAGCTTTATGCTTGGCTGATCAGATGCCCAAAAATGTTGATTCGATGAGGTATTAATATGCTTTTTTGATGTATTTTTGATATCGGTTGGACGTAGTTGTGGTGTTTTTTTATGGAAACATGCCTAAAGATATCTACTGTCAAATACAAGTTCTTTTCTCCTAGATTTACTTTGAGCACAATTCGCTGATGTCCACTGAAGTGTTTTCCTTGAGTAAGATTCTGATTTCCTTGCTGGGCAAATATTTGACTCTCTGCTCATGCTTTAATGCTTCATTACCTCACTCCAGTGGACATACGGCCTCTCTCTGACCTTCAGACCAGCCTTTTTTAATACCCAATGCACTTGGATTGTGCATTTCCTGCATATGAATGTACATATGTAAAGGTGCACTCAGGAATTCTTGCCTCATTAAAAAGCTTTACAGAAATGAATAATAATAATAATAATAAATAATAAAAAAAAAGTTTTAAAAAAATGCACTCCTGTGAAGACTTCAGTCCTATCTAATAAAAGCTGTTAATATTAGAGTGGGTTACCATGCTGAGATCACATGATCAGCTGAATGTTGCTTATGTTATTTCAGGTTTTTCTCCCTCATTATAGGGCACTTTCACAGCCTATAAAGTACTCATGGAACAGTACATTTAATGCTTACCAAGACTTTTTTTTTTTTCGGGTGCATTTAAAAATGTTATTTATTCCTGTGATTGCAAAGTTTAATTTTCAGCAGCTGTTACTCTAGTCTTTAGAATCTAATTTGGTGCTCATTTCTTTATATATTTCTATTTTGTATATAATATTTGGTGTAAACTGTGATGTGTTTTTCAGGATTCTTTAACTAATAGAAAATTGAAAAGAAAAAATGTCTAATCTCACCGTTTAGCAATTTAATACATCATTGCTGATTAAAAGCATTAATTTCTTCAAAAATCAAGAATGTCATAACAACACAAAACATACTATCTGCATATGTATAAGTGCTCTTTAAGTATCAGTTATTGTTACCTGGGAGCTGCTGATTTCTTTTAACAATGCCCTAGAATTGTGGGCGTGCAGATTATCATGAGCAAATAAATCACTAAACATTTCAACTGTTTTAATCATTATTTATGTAGGCGGATTATGTATTGCCAATTCACTGATTGACCATGCATGAGTTTGTCTCTGAGGGTTTGAGGGTCTTTGGGTTACTGGCCTCTGAAAGCTCTTTCTGACAACTCCAAAATAGCAACTCCAGATTTCCATAACTTTTAATATTCATACTGATATTGTCCTGTTTGTTTAAAAAAATGTTTTGTATGGTTTATGGAAAACTGACTGTTCTCTTTAAAAGGTTCCTATTGCATGTTTTTTTGCTTTCTCTCTAATGAACCTTGTATCACTATTCATGAGCGAGCTTTCAGAGCGATCCGAGAACACGAAAGCTGCTAAAGGCTATGTTTAGACACCCGTTCACGTCGCTGGAGGAGAACGTGTGTGAGTGCACAGATCCTCTGTGAAGTTCTTCTTTTTTTCCTCAGTAACACCTGCCTCTCTCACCTCATCTATTTATACACCTCATTTTTCATTAGACAAATTGAAACTGTTGCTGTCGGCATTCGCCGCTATCTCTAGGTCAGCGGTATCGGTGTAGGTGTTCGACTCCACCTTTTCTCGTTTCGAGATCATTCTGGAGACACTGTGATTCCAAGACCTCGCAAATGATTGAGTTCTACCACCCTGAATGGTGGTACAAAAGAACTTTTTTTATGTTGCAGGAGGTGTGTGCACCTGCACTGCATGCCGAGAAGCTGTTGGCGCTCCGTGTTGAATATTTAAACGAGCTCATCTTTTATTCCCCTCCACGGAGCTTTGCACCTTTGGCCCCCTGCTTAATTGTGGAGGCTAGCGCACAATCCTCACCTGCTCTGTGAGGTTTATGGCTAATTCCTTTGAAGGTGCTTCTTTTGTTCTCATTTGTTACGAAGACAAAAAGAGGCATTGGCATGCCGGTGTGTCATTTTGAAATGGTTGTTAACGTTTGAAGTCTTAAATGCCAGGTGTTTCATCAGCTTTTTGTTGGATTTTCATTATAGGCCTATAATCAAGACATTTTTACTGATGTGCTCTTAAGGCATTTCGAAACAAAAGGGTCGAATTCACTAAATTGTTGCATGGTATTTAAGCACAAAAGCCTGCAGTCTATTAATCCGGCATTTGGTTTAACCAGGCACTAAATACATTTAAATATAAATATATGTACACTGTTGGTCAAATGGCGGCGAAATAATGAAGATTGAACAGTTGTGCTGCTTTATATGTTTGTGGCAACAATGAAACTCTACTATTTAAACGTTTTGAGGGAAATTTATGTATAAAAAAGAGAAGTTGCTAAATTACTAAGTAAGAAAGAAAAAATAAAAATGAACCATAATGGCAAGGAACTATTAAATTAGTCAAAAGTGACAGTAAGTAAATGTGGATCTTTTTAATTTTGTATTAATCATATACTGTAATCCTTTAGAAAGATATTACGTTTTTGTTTTTTATTTTTTTTAACATTGAGATAACATTAATACATTAATTTCAACATTAACATGAGTACTAGCATAGCAGTAAAATCATATTAGAATGATCTGAAGGATC
>JAUMHI010000034.1:12219685-12238732 GCA_032359435.1 Enteromius unitaeniatus
ATCTTTAAGTCCATCTCATGAAAAATCGGAGCAGAAACAAAGGTGTTGCGTTTATATTTTTGTTGAGTGTATGTATGATACTTGCATTGCTCGTTGGTGAGGGTCCGATGCAGTCTTAAAGTCCTGATGGTTCCAAGATTTTGGATTGGCAACCATGTTCTTCCTGGTTTGAAGAGTGATGAATTCCAAAGATGTCCTGACTCTGGTGATTGGTAGATAGATAGAGAGATCTGTCGCGATCTGTGGTACTTGGGTTACATGGAAAGTCAAGGCTGGTGTAAAGCATGCATAAACTGTAAGAACATAACTTCAATTGAAGAACCTGTATTTGAAACTTAGGTGTTACCGTGGCGTTAAATCCTCATCTTGTCTCACAAGACTACACTGCATCTAGGCTCACCCAGTCCTTAGATACCAAACACGAAATGTGTTGACATAATGAGGTAGTGATCTATCATAGACATGCATAAAACAGTGTACCATTCACAAGACAACATACAAGCACAATAACAATATACACAATGACTTGAAAGGATGTGTGTTCACTCAAAGAAAGTTACCCTTTCAGTTGAATCACTTTGACGTTACATATGGGATCTTGCTTGAGAGACCAATCGTCTTTGAGTCATTTGGAAAAAGGCCAATGAATATTGCCGTGCAAAAATCACAGCCAGGTGCACCTTTTCACGGCGTGAGTAAGAGGGCACGGCTTGATTGCACTTGCAGCTTTCGGAGCCTCATCGTATGCAGTTCAACTGTCCGAGTCTGCTGGAAGGAGAAACAAGAAAAAAGAGTTCCTGCTGGAGTTCATGCTCTCTCGCCGCTTCAACATCATCAACTGGGCAGTCGACAGCAGATCCTTCTCTCCTCTTTAGACGGGCATGAGCGCTGTCTTGCGTGTTTGGGGAGCACGCTGAAATTTTTTTTAAAAAAGGCAGCACTCGTGGATGACTCATGCGTTCATTGCGAGCGCATGACCATCGCTCTCACTCGCGAGATGGCTCCCCTCGCGTACGGCGGCTGTGGGGGTGGGGTGGGGGGGTGCCTGGGGGATCGTACGGTGACTGTGCATAATATTCCGGTGGGTGTAAAAGCCCCGCGGACTTCTGCCCCGTAGTCCTGTGGTGGTGCTTCCAGAGCAGTGCGCTTACCCGAAAGCGTCTCCTTTGGAACATCCCAAGAGGATGAGAGGTCTTCCGAAGCATCAGAGGGAGAGTCGGGTGGTGAAGCCGACGTTGGTATTGGACAGTAGTTGTTCACAGTCGCTGCTCTGTCCCAGGCAGATGTTGAGCTCTCCTCCGAGCCGCTGAGGCGATCGGATTGGAGGTACCACGTATACCCCACTCTCGCGGGCCGGGCTTACCATGCCGCTGGGCAGGCTGCCACCTCCCTGCATGCGATGGCCACACTACAAGTGTACCAGGCCAAAGCATTAGAACATCTGCACGAGGGTGGATCTGACCAAGGGGTGATGCAGGAACTCCGTGCTGTGACCGACTTAGCTCTACAGACGACGAAGGTCGCTGCACGTGCCCTTGGCCAGGTGATGTCCACGGTAGTGGCTCAGGAGCACCACATTTGGCTGAACCTTGTACAGATGGCTGACGCCGACAAAGTTCTCTTTCTTGACACTCCCATTTCCCAGGTTGGCCTCTTCGGCGACGCTGTCAAAGACTTTGCCCAGAAGTTCTCGGCAGTCCAGCAGCAGACGCCGCCCATTCCTCAGGGCCCAGCCTGGAATAAACGTAGCCCCTGACACGGACAGCCAGGAGGTGATGATGATTGCTCCTCGGGAGACATCTGTGCCCCCACCCCCGGTGGAGGGCCGGGAGCAGTATCTTCTACAGAGAGAGCAATCTTCTGCACCTCTGGGCCCAGTGCCCCGAGGTCCCCATTTAACCAAATCTCTTTTTTCTCCTCAGATGCGGACCTGGAGCGCGGGAACCAGTGGAGAATGTAAGGGCTGTTCAGAGCAGCCGGACTGGCCCCCAGGAAGTTCATCCTTCTGGGGCCGGCCCCCTCCATGGTTCCCCACCAGGCTGCCCCACTGCGGGCACGGCTGTCACCGTACCCTTGATACCCCTGGCGACACGGTTGGGCGGCCTGGTTACAGCTCCTCATCCCCTTGCAGTGGTTGATGCGGACAGTACGCCTCGGCTATGTGATTCAGGTCGCCAGGCGCCCGCCCAGGTACAGAGGCATTCTCTATACCCATGTTCACATGGATACGGATGCCGCTGTCCTCCTTGTGGAGGTTGTAGTTTTAAATCAGACAAGCAGGTAGCGGGAAGACTGGCTGTGTTGGCTTGCTGCTGTGCCTCTTAAAGGTTCCCCAATGCCAAGGCGAACCTCTTTCTCCTGCCCCGCAGTCAGACTCAGAGCGGAGTCAGTCCCAAGTGTGCTCCTCTGGAGTTCCTTCACCAGAGGTTGTGGCTTTTATTATTAACACAGTCAGCCAGAAGACTGTTTCCCTTCACTTATATCCATATTTTATCGATATAGTGCATTCCTTGAATTTCCATGTAAAGAATTATTTTCATGTCTCCGCCCCCCAACCAATGCTTCAACTTTTTAATAATGAAAAAAGATAAAAGTTGGCATCCCAATGGGTCCCCTAATTTTGGCCCCCAGGGCGTTGGGAAGGTTAGCACCGGTGTCTCTGCGTAACGCGGCCTCAGGGTCGTGGCCCCTTCCATGGGTCTGTTCCCATATGTAACGTTGAAGTGATTCGACTGAAAGGGTAACGTCTAGGTTACGAACGTAAACCACATTCCCTGAAGGAGGGAACAGAGACGTTACATCTTTCTGCCACGACCCTGGGTCGCGCTGATGCCAAATCGGCTCCTCAGCGAAAACCTGCAAGTGCAATCCAGCCGTGCCCTCTTATACTCACGCCTTGATAAGGTGCACCTGGCTGTGATTATTGCACGCCAATATTCATTGGCCTTTGATTGGCCACGATTGGTCTCTCAAGTGAGATCCCATATGTCAGTGGTTCCCAAAGTGGTGGTCGCGACTTTCTTTCCAAGAAATCAAAAATTTTTTTAACTATTATAAATAACATATTTTATCTATAACTAACAAAAGATAAAAAATAGTAGTTAATAGTTACATTTAAAAAACAAACAAACAAAAGCCATCAGCCTTTCAAATTTCTATCCGTTTGATCACGAACCCTAAGGTGAACACTTTCCGACATGTGCACATAACGTGTAGGTAATTTTTATCTCTTTATGCTTTGGATATAATTTTTGTTGAAATTAAATGTTAGTTAATATCGACCAATGTTCACCGTTGTGTGCAACATTTGTATATTTTAACCACTTCTGAGGATAGTGGGGTTCACGAGTCACTGGCACGGTTATTTTGGGGGTCGCGAGCTGAAAAGTTTGGTAACCCCTGCCATATGTAACGTCTCCGTTCCCTCCTTAAGGGAACATGGGTTACGTTCGTAACCTAGACGTTTTCCTGTGAACTAATTTAGGGAAAATTCCTTCAAGCAATAAACCAGTCTTATCAGTCGGTTACCATCAGAGGCCTGTTTTGCCTTCCTAAGGTGTTAACTGCCTTTTGGGCAGTTTCAGTTATCCCTTGTGCTGGGTAAAGCGATATTAAAGCTTATTTTTTTAAATGCTATGAATAGTTTGTGCCTGATTGGTTCAAAGGCTACATAATTGATTGATTATATTTTGCTTTCTCCATCATCTGTTATTTTTATTCATGCATAAACTGTGAGAGCATAACTTCAATTGAAGAACCTGCATTTGAAACTACTTTAGGAAAGTAAATAAATCAAGTGGCTTATTTATTCAAACATATAGGAAAATATGCGAGTTTAATAGGCTTGAATGTGATCAAGAAAAGCAGTTTATTGCACTGTATTAAGCAGCGGCAGATGGAGAGTTCCATTCATAGTGCACAAGAGTAATCTGAGGGTTATAGCTGTTTTTCTCTTTTTTTTAGCAGTTAATTTATGATTTCATTTATGATTTATTTTTCAGATTTATTTTTGACAGAAATAATTATATATAATATTTAATTATATATAATAATTTTTAGGCCAAGTGAGATAGCCTAACAGTGATCAAAAGTGACTGTAAAGACAATTTGTATTTTTTTTCTATTCATCAAAGAACCCTAAAAAAATGTATCCTGTTTTCCATCCAACTTTTTTGACATTAATAATATAAATAAATGCTTTTTGGACACCAAATAATCAACGTTTCAACGTCAACGTTATTCATTTTTCATATTACTTTTTTACAGATTTTTTGAGTATGTTTTACTTGCATTAGTATTATTATTTTAAATAAATGCAGCCTTGGTGAGCAGAAATGCTTTTTTTCAGAAAAAAAACATATTGATCCTAAACTTTTTGAACGGTAGTGTACATAAACAGCAACATCAGCATAAATAAAAGTCAACAAACAGTAGAATAATACTCCTATAACAGTAAATGCATAATTTATTTATGCAACTGACTCAATAACCCCTAACAAATCAGCAACATAATGTAAATTATAAAGTGGTTTGCCTCAGTTTTTGTTTTATTTTTTTATGTAGATTCATTATGATTCACTTTTCTATCGTGTGACTATGATAAAATGGAATTTTATTTTTACAGCGTAGGTTTAAATCACATCTTCGCATGCATAATCCTTGAAAGCTATAAGTGCTTCCAATAATGTAATCAGACAGTATTTTTGTTTGAATAATGCAGCTTATGCAAATAGAATTACTGGGGTGATTGTTTAGCTCATGTACACGTAGCCTTCTTGAGATGCATGGGTGGAATAAAATTATATTTGAGTTTACAGGGGAATAGCAAATGAATGAAGGAATGAATCAGCGCGTGTTCGAATCAATGAATCATTCAAGTGCATCCTGGCTATTCTTCACAGGAGAAAAACAAGCAAACTTGTTCATACTTGCGTTTTAGAGACTTTTTCCATTGTATGCAAGTCAGTGCTGGACAAAACTGCATTTATTGATTGAGTGTTATGACACCAAGTCGAAACCTCAGAATTTCAAAGTGAATTGAAGTGCTCTAGAAAGAGCTAGCTTGTAGATGTGCCAGTTTTCAATTACTCCCACAAACTCTTTGGACTTTCTTTTCTGGGCATTATTTTACAATGCTCCGCTGCTTTGTTTTTGTATTTCTCTATGGATATCCACCCACAAGTTGATCTTATCTGCCTGGACGTCTCTCAGCACTAAAACCAGTGGGGTGGGGGGAGTTTTAAAGGTCAGATAAGCATTCCGGTAATGACTCAAGTTTTAAAATGTGCTGCCGTTCCAGTGTGAGGGTCAAACTGAAAAATGTGGTTATATTTGATTTTGCAGGGGAGAAGAGCAACTATTTTTTTCTTGCCAACAATCTATTTGAACCTTTAGATGGATTTTTTCAAAAACACATTATTTGTTAAACACCCTGCTCCACTTTGCAGAGGCGGATCCAATAAACCAAATGAAAATAAGTCTTTACATATATGTGGGAATCTCTCTTGAGGATGTATGGATTTTTCTTTTGTCAGAAATCATTCAGTGGATATAAACAGAAATGTTTTATGTTGCGTAATTTGTTGTTACCTTGGACACCACTATTTTTAGATTCCTACTCAGAATTTAACCTTCATGGGTCCTCGAGAGAAAAACATTTAGTTTCTGTTCTTTTAATTGTAAAACTACTGTCATCCAAATGCCGATTTTCTTGTCTTACAGTGCAGCAGCCTGTAACAGGCTGAATGACGTAAAATATTTTTTTTTGTAACATGGTGAGAGGTTCCTGAAATATTCAATTTGCTTTTTTGTGTTTCAGATTCACATACACTCTTGGAGAAGGCATGTGGCTGCCACTTAGCAAAAGCTTTGTCATTCCTCCTGCTGAGCTGGCCATCAACCCCTCTGCCAAGTGCAAGACAGATATGACTGTCATGGAGGACGCGGTGGATGTCAGGTACTGTAGGAGATGACATTTTTGCTTGCTTCAAAAAAGAATAGCTGAGCATGATGACATATTGAAATGCATTAGTTGATAGTTTGTCTAAAAAATTCAGAATCTAAATAACAAAAAAATATATATTTTAAAACAGTTTGGACCAGTCCTTGAGCAGCCTTCCAGCAGTCAGATTAATTGAACCTTCACTAAGGCCTTTTTTAAAAATATTGTTACCAAACATAGCAGTTGTTGACATCCACCATTTTATCATGCATATTATTATTTATTAATTATATATATTATAACATCCAGCTGCAGCTGATCGCAGCACAAGTATAAACAAGCAGTGGATGTAGCACTCATTAGCTTTTCGCTTCGGAGCCTTCCTGTTTTTCCTGCTCCATGACCCTTCTATGAGGAAGACAGTGTTTCTGGCTGGTGTGTCTGGTCCCTGGACGGGATGCGGAGATTCTAGGTGACCTACCCCAAGGGGTAGTCGACACCATTTCTTCTGCGAGAGCACCTTCTACAAGAGCTGCCTACACTTTGAAATGGAACCTGTTCGTCAAGTGGTGTTTTTCTCAATAAGAAGATCCCTGGAAATGCCCAATCAGATTCGTGCTCCTGTTCTTGCAACAAGTGTTGGAGCAAAGGCTGTCTCCCTCCACTCTTAAAGTCTATGTGGCTGTCATCGCTGCAAACCATGACCCCGTGGATGGCAGGTCTGTTGGTAAGCACGACCTGGTATTCAGGTTCCTCAGGGGGGACAGAAGGTTAAACTCTCCACGGTACCCTCTTGGTATATCTTGTGCTAAGAGCACTGCAACAGGTCCCATTTGAGCCGTTGCTGGCTGTTGAGCTGAAGTTTCTTTCAATGAAAACCTTGCTCCTACTCGCATTGGCCTCCATCAAGAGGGCAGGGGACCTGCAGGCATTTTCGGTCGACGAATCGTGCCCGGAGTTCAGGCCCTTGTATTCCCAGGTAGCACTGAGGCCACAGCCTGGCTACGTGCACATGGTTCCCATGACTCCATTTAGAGACCAAGTGTTGATCGTCATGTGGCATTGCCCTGGGCATTTGCCACATGGCGCCTCGCTTGCAGATATTTGTAGAGCTGTGGGCTGGGCGACCCCTAACACGTTCGCTAGATTTAATAGCCTTCGTGTGGAATCGGTGTCCTCCTGTGTTCTCACCTCGAACAGGTAGAGGCACTGAGTGGCCCGGTTTTGGTCGGCTTGGCAGACCTCTCCAGAGTGTCCAGTGAGTGACCCTGTCAAGCTGCTCCATGGTTAAGACCTAGAGCTGTGTTTCCCAGTCCTGCCATCCATGAGGGTTTCAATCACCTCCTATATTCCATATGCACTAAGATGATGTCATATGTGTATTCGTCTCTGACCTCCTACAGGAAGGCTGGACTTCCGCACGTCTTTTCAGATGTCCCAGTGCTCCAGTTACTGATAGGGAGTGCTTGTACAGTACTGGTATCTTGTGGTAAGAGTCCCGGCCTAGAGGCCAAACATAGGGGCTTGGGAGACTCCCACATGACGCTGGAAGAGGCAGCTTCTATGGGGTTTTGGTAGGGATCCCTATTCGTCGGTCACCGACGTGACTCAGAGTGACTGACTGAAAGGGAACATCTTGGTTACATATGTAACCCTTGTTCCCTGAAAAAGGGAACAAAGACGTCACGTCCCATCGCCATGGATCTGTACCACCGCTGGGTGAACGTATCACCGGCTCGGCTCCTCAGTGCAAAACTAATGAGCGCTACATCTGCTGCTTGTTTATACTCACGCTGCGATTAGCTGCAGCTGGATACATACATACCTAAGTAACCGAGACATTATTTTTTTACAACAGTAAATGGCTCTATTTTAATGGTCTAAGCATATGGTCTAAAGTGCAAGGCTTTAGAGAATACCTAGGGTGTGTCTGAATAGTATTGTATAAAAGTGTTATTCCTATTCTCTTAATGAGTAATGGGTGTGTTGTGTGTTTTGGGCATAATGTGCAATTGACAAATCAGAGTCTCATCTCCCATTCCCTTTAAGAGCCAGTTGCAATTTAAATGGGCTGAATTTGCAAGTGCAAGTCTCCAAAGAGGAATCCAAGCTGCTTGTGCATGAGCAAATAGACAGCCTAATTCAGATATATGCAATGACTATCCATTATGACATGCATTTATGTAGCCTACATAATAATACTCTTGTTAACATTTCAATCCTGTAATTTGTAATATTTGGCATGATTGTGTACTGCTTCGTATTCCTGTGTGAGTAATAAGCAGAGTGGACCTGCCTACAGGCGTATATTACTAATGTAATTTTAACAATAAAAAAAAGAAAATAAATACTGTGCCATTGAGTTCAGACCAGGCTTTAGTTTGCTTTAGGTCTATGGTGTGGTCTACAATGAGTCTGAGCACACCTCATTTTCACATCATGACCACACAAATGGGCGCAAATGAATTTGCTATTTAAACAATGTGGTTGATGTGAAAATTCAGTCAAGCTAAAACTAGAAAAAAACATTTGCTAGGGCTTAATATATTGCACAAACTTCAGATCACATAACTGTGCAATTTGACAATGTCTTTAAAAAGTATTTTTCTCAATGTGTTTTACCACTGTTAAAACTGCATTTTTTTTAGACATTACATTCACTTGCTAGAAAACTATCTGCTTTCACTATAAAGTAACTAAACTTTACAAAGAAAAAAAAAATCTCTTGGCAACTGAGCATGACAAATTAAAGATTACTGATCTCGGATGTCTTGGGTGTCTTTAAGTTGACTGGATAATTACAGTAAATTACAGCAACATGCCTGTTCCATGTGGCTCCAGACTTTAAAGTAGCCTCTGTGTTTTCAATGTCTCCATCTAAAGTGGATACAGTTAAAGGCTTTGTGAGTTAAATAAGGCTCTAAAACACTGTTATAGGTGCTGTGCAGGGAAGGAGATTATTGAGATGTGGAGATTTTCAAAACTATACTTTTAATATAAGTATCTTACGCACAACGATACAACAAACTCAACTGATAAGGACATGAACTAAATACACAAGGACTAATGACTAAACTAGTTTCCACAGCTGGGAAACAGAGGCGGGGACTAATCAACTAATAATCACACAGACACAGGAAAAACCAAATAAGAGCATACAGGAACTAAAACAGGAAGACATGAACCGAAACTAAAACAAGAACACATGAAAACGAAACTAAGAACAGAACTAAACAGCCAGAAAACGTAACATCTAGTTGTGTTAGTTACATCATCTTTAATATTTTAGTTCTTTAGAAGTCCTGTTGAGATTATTTTTATATTTTCAGTATTAAATATAATTGCATAACACCTATTGATTTAATTTAGTGACAGCTAAATGTTTGAATGGCAATTCTTGCAAATTGTCAAATAATATAAGGATGATTTAATAGTAAATTATTTCGCTGAGCCCCTTTATTAAACTACAACTTGTTAAAGTGTCTGATCAAATGAGGTGACTTGTATTTTTGTGTTTATTTATTTATTTTTGTAAAGCCTCAAAATTGATTTGGCTTGACATTATCCAGACCTTGCAGGGGCTTTGAATGCATTGCCAAAGGCCACATGCTGATTTGATTAATTTGTTTTTAACCCAAAATTGATTAATCTTGTGAATAGTTTCTCACAGAATTATCATGGTAGCTGGTGCTTAAAGGAACTTTTAAATGTTTTAGTGCTCAGGGCCTTAAAGGCAGTAAAATGGAAAAATTATTTTCATAAATTAAATTATAGATATGGGTTTGTTCATAAGAAATAATAAAGTAACCTATAAAACTTACGGCTCTTATCCTCAGAAAAAAAGACAAGATAAAAAAAATGTCTGATGTTAATTAGAGAAGACCATGCTGTTAAAGTTGAATCTAGTTAGTAGTAGTCTCTAATTAACTTACTATCCATATAGCCTACACACACACACACACATATATATATATATATATATATATATATATATGTGTGTGGTGAAAAGTGACATTTCCTTAGCTTTTTTATTCCTTTGAAAGGTCCTTTTGAAAGTGTGCGCTTCTGATCTCCCGCAGAGTGGCTAGCTACACAGGGTCCACCATACAAAATTTGGCAGGCCATGTGGTCCCCTGGCCCTGAGCTTGCTGAATATTGCCTTAAAAATGCAAGTGTTTTTCAGAGCACTGGAATTTTTTGAAGGAACTCTTACTGTACCATGTTAACATACACAATTTTTCACTCTTTGTTGTATTGCAGACATTTGCTTAAGTAATTTAAGTTTTTTTTTTCTCATTAGTGTACACACAGCACCCCATATTGGCAGAAAACACAGAATTGTTGACATTTTTGCAGGCACAGATCTGGCCAAGGTTACAAAACAAATTCTGCTGCACTTAAGGTTCTTAAGAACACAGTGACCTCCATAATCCTTAAATGGAAGACATTTGGGATGACCAGAACCCTTCCTAGAGTTGGCCGTCCAGCCAAACTGAGCTATCTGGGATAGGAGCCTTGGTGAAAGAGGTAAAGTTTTTTACACCTGGATTTGAGGATCCTCTGCAGTTCTGTCAGGTTGGATGGTAAACGTTAATGGACAGCCATTTTTAGGTCTCTCCAGAGATGCTCAATTGGGTTTAAATCAGGACTCTGGCTGGGCCATTCAAGAACAGTCACGGAGTTGTTGTAATGCCCCTCCTTCGTTATTTTAGCTGTATGCATACGGTGAATGTCTTGTTGTAAGGTAAACCTTCCTTAGGCCCTGATCACTCTGGAGAAAGTTTTTGGTCCAGGATATCCCTGTACTTGGCCGCATTCATCTTTCCCTCGATTGCAACCAGTCGTCCTGTCCCTACAGCTGAAAAACACCCCCACAGCATGCTGACACCACCATGCTTCACATAACCACTAAAAGATTTGTCTTTGTCAGCTTTTTGTCTGCTTCATGTATCCGTACCGTAATACCACAAATAGACGTGCACAGAATGTGGCGGCTCACGTGACCATGGTCTGCTAAGGCTGATAATTCTGCAAAACACTCCAGTATTAGTCTAGTTCTGTCACCTACATACATGTACCAATCTTCTAAAACACCACTATTTCATTGTTCACGCTCCACTTCATATCTCCAGCCTCTATGTTTCTAATGATCTAAACGCAACACGCTTCCATCCTGAAGCAATGATTGACGGAGGGTGGGCATGGTCAGCTCGGATTGCATTTTCAAAGCTGCATTGAATTTTGCTACACAAATCCTGGGGCATCATGATGAAAATGTAATCGTAAATGTTCTAACTGGTAGTCTAAGTGCATTTCGGACAAATAACATTTAAATTATGATTTTGCTACTACTTCTGCTTGGACATGTTACACATATCAAATCAAATAGGCTTATACATTTTCATTTTCATTTTGCAACTTATACAGCATTCAAATTAATATTAAATTAAATTGTAAGATTACTGTTGTAAATGGGAAATGTAAATAATATTTGTAAATTTTCCTTTTGCACCAAACTTTGCACATGTGGGTTAATGGAACAGACGTAACCCATGTTCCCTGAAGGAGGGAACGGAGACATTAGATATTGGATCTCGCTTGAGAGACCAATCGTCTTCGAATCCTTTGGAAAAGGCCAATGAATATTGGCTTGCAAAAATTACAGCCAGGTGCACCTTATTACAGTGTGAGTGTAAGAGGGCATAGCTGGATTGCACATGCAGGTTTTAGCTGAGGAGCCGAGTCGGCGTCAGCGCGGCCCAGGGTCGTGGCAGATAGTTGTAACATCTCCGTTCCCTCCTTTAGGACTTTACCCTTTCAGTCGAGTCACTTTGACGTTATATATGGGAACACAAAACCGAAGACACCGGTGCCGACAGGCAGGAAGCGTGTCAACAAGAGAGTCTGCACGTAAACTTCCCAACGCCCTGAGGACCAAATTTAATCTTTTTTCCATTATTAAAAAGTTGAAGCATGGGTTGGGGGGGCAGAGACATGAAAAATAATTCTTAACATGGAATTTCAAAGAAATGCACTATATCAATAAGATATGGATATAAGTGAAGGGAAACACAGCCTTCTGGCTGACTGTGGAAGATGTTTGAGGCCACAACTTCTGATGAAGGAAGTCCAGAGGAGCACAGTCAAGACTGACTCCGCTCTGAGTCCGACTGTGGGGCAGGAGGAAGAGGTTCGCCTTGGCATTGGGGAACCTTTGAGGGGCACAGCAGCAAGCCAACACCAGCCGGTCTTCCCGCTACCTGCTTGTCTGATTTAAGACATGGGAAGACACAGCCTCTTTTCGCGGAGGTCGTAGAACCTGGCGAAGGTGTTTGGTGTTGCCCAGCCCGCAGCTCTACAGATATCTGCTAATGAGGCACCATGCACCAACGCAGAGGTGGAGGCAACACTCCTTGTGAAGTGAGCTCTCAGACCTAGGGGGCACGGCTCTACTTGGTATAAGTAGGACAGGGAGATGGCATTCACCACCCAATGAGCCAGCCTTTGTTTGGAGACAACATTCCCTTTCTGCTGACCTCCAAAGCAGACAAAGAGCTGCTTGGAGCGTCTGAGGCTCCGGGTGTGGTCAATGTAGAGGCGCAATGCGCGTACAGGACACAGCAACTGTAAACTGTAACGCATCCTGTTCAGGAACCAGACGTGCAAGTTCCAGAGATCGGCCCGCGGGTGCCAGATCGTGCCCATCCCCTGAGAGAGAAGGTCTCTCCTCAAAGGGATTTTCCAAGGAGGGACTGCCGCAAGGAGCATTAGGTCGGCAAACCATGTCCGGGAGGGCCAGTAAGGCGCTACCACCAGAACTTGCTCCTAGTCCTTCCTGATCTTGCACTGGTTCTCACTGGGGGAAAGGTGTACTTGAGCCCCAGAGGCCAGCTGTGTGCCAGTGCATCCCCACCGAGAGGCGCGTCGGAGGGGGGAGTAAAACAGGCGACAGTGGGAGGACTCAGGGGAGGCAAAGAGATCTATCCCTGCCCTGCCGAAGTGGCTCCAGATCAGCTGGACTACCTGTGGGTGGAGTTGCCATTCTCCAGGGTGGGTAGATTGAAGTATCCCTGGAATATGAACAGCGCGCAGAGATTTCAGCTGCATCTGACTCCATAGGAGCAGATGGCGGGCGAGTTGTGTCAAGCGGCGGGAGTGTAGACCACCTTGATGGTTGGTGTAAGCTACGGCTGCAGTGTTGTTCATCCGGACCAGCACGGGCATGTGGCGCAGCATCGGTCGAAAGCGACGCAGGGCCAAGAAGCATGGCTAAAAACTCGAGGCAATTGATATGCCATAGCGGTCGAGCACCTGTCCAGGGGCCCGAGGCTGGTTGTCTGTTGCATACAGCACCCCAACCCATGGAGGAGGCATCCATGTGCACTACAACATGCCTGGACACTTGACAAAAAGCAAGGTCTGTCCACGGGCTGAAAAGGCAGCGACACTCCAGGAAAACGGCAACCTAAAGTGTGCCACGGTGCCATGCCCATCTCGGGACGCGATCGTGTAACCAATGCTGAAGCGGCCTCATATGAAGCAGCCCCAGCGGCGTTACTGCGGCTGCCATATGCCCCAGGAGCCTCTGAATTTACTTGAGCTCATGTCAGAATTGCCTGCGCGCGCTCCCCTGTGAGGCGGGCAGTTTTTACGATCGAGTCCAGCTCCATGCCGAGAGAAGAGATCCTCCGCACTGGACAGAGTTTGCTCTTCCCTCAGTTGACCTGAAGGCCCGGATGGCTTAGGAGCTGTAGCACCAGGTCCCTGTGCGGACACAACAACTGACACAGCGAGTCAGCCATTGTCAGCCAGTCATCGAGGTAGTTGAAGATGTATCCCTCCGCCAGCTTTGGCAAAGACTCGGGGAGACAGGACCAGGCCAAACGGGAGACGCTTGTACTGACACGCTCAAGCCTCGAACGCAGATCGCTGAAGGAGTCTGAGGTGAGGCAAAACTCAGAGGTGAAAGTATGCGTCCTTCAGGTCGATGGCTGTGGACTGATCCTGGGGCCGAATGCATCTTAGTATGTGCTTTGGCATGAGCATTCTGAATGGCAGCCTGAGAAGGGACTGATTCAGGGCTCAGAAATCCAGGATGGGTTCCGCTCTTTATTCTGGGCACGATGAAGTGAGAGTTGTGACCTTATCTCGGCTGGAGGTACAGGCTCGATTGCCCCCAACCATGTCGCCAGGGGTATCAAGGGTATGGTGACAGCTGTGCCTGCAGTGGTGCAGCCTGGTGGGGAACCAGGGAGGGGACCGGCCCCAGAAGGATGAACGTCCTGGGGGTGAGTCCGACTGCTCTGAGCAGCCCTTACCTTCTCCACTGGTTCCCGCGCTAGCGATCCTGAGCTCCGGGTCCACATCTGAGGAGAAAAAAGAGAACTGGTTAGATGGGACCTCGGCCTTGTTTTTTTTGAGGAGCAATCACCATCAGGTGAGGGTGGAGGGTGGAGAGGGGAGAGGAACTGGGGGCCCAGGTATGATGAGTACGGGGCACGCCACGATCTGGTCAGCTCCTCATGCACCTCCGGGAAGAAGGGCACCGAGGGGGACCACGACCATGGTCCGAAAACTCAGATACCAATCATCCAGCCGAGATGGATCGGCCGAAGGCTCAGGTAGCACCTCCAAACCGACCGCCTCGGCGGCTCGGAGGAGTATAGCCGAGAGCTCAGCGTCCGCCTGGGACGGAGCAGTGACCGCAGACAACCCCTGTCCCGCACCGATGGCCATTCGCCACCTGACTCTCCCTCTGATGCTGCGGAAGACATCTCATCCTCTTGGGATGTTCCAAAGGAGACACTCAGCCCAGTGGCATTCGGGGAAGTGCAATGCTCTGGAAGCACCATTCTGCACAGTCACCGTGTAATCCCCCAGACGCCCCCCTGCGGCCACTGTAAAGACAGCACGACTCTCCGTCTCACCGCGGGAAGGACACGAGGGGAGCCGTCTCGTGAACGAGAGGCACGAACACAGCATAGCTTTAACTTGGACAGGAACTCTGTTTGTTTGTAAATTCTCTTCCAGCAGACTCAATGTCATTCAGACAAGGTTTCGAAAGCGAAAAGCTGCATGTGCTAAACAGATATTTCTGAACTGATAAGTTCATTTTAAAATGGCAAGTATTTAAAAGTAAATAAAATTAAAGCTTTGTAAGCACTTGCATTTTTACAACAATAGAAGTGTGTCCCATCAGGTAATGAAAAGTTTGACACACACCTGTGCTCTTCATCCTGACTTGAACACTTGGGCCAAATACAGGCAATACATCAAATACGTTGTCAAGTGCTCAAGTGCAAAGTACCGATGTAACTTTATAACCTGCAGAAGGAATCACTACGAAAATTGTCATCATTAGCCAGACCGATATTCTGTCAGTTGATGTACAGTAATTTACATGAACTGTACATGAGTGCGTCAGTCATTGTGCATTACATTTTTATTTTAATAAATACTTTTTAATCTAGTACAAACACTGCAACTGAATTATAACTTTTGAACTTTAGTTTCAGTTGAATTTAATATTCTATGTTTGCTTTAGCCATCAATTTCAAACAATATTTGGCATATATTGTGGTCTTGCTGCAGACCATCTATGGTCTCAGAACCCTAGTGAACAATCCTGCTGAAACATAAATGTAATGACGTTCCGAACATCTCCTTTATAGACACCAATACAGAGTCCACTCTACACTGTATTCTTTCTAAACTGATTGTTCTGTGCAGTTCCAAGATTGCTTTTCCTTGGATCCGATTATGCTGCTGGGAGTAGAAGTGGTGTACTGGTTCACTTGCACAATGGTAGTAAAATGTGTTTACTGGGTGACGTATAAAGTCGACAGCTATGGTAATTTTCCAAACAAGCAGGCTCTGGTTAGTGTGGGGAATCACAGTCCTATTAACTACTCTAAAAACAAAAAAAACAAAAAAAAAATGTGTTACTATACTAATATTTAATTCTCTAAGGAATAATTACAGCGTTAATAGTGGTCAGAGATGATCAGTGCAAGTAATGATGCTTAAATATAGAATTTCTTTCTTTCATAAGTGGGCTATGCCAAGTCAATAAATTCTAGACTAAATTACAACCAATGAGTGAGCCAAATTATTTAATATCTCATATTAAAGTGGTCGCTGAGATTATAAATGCATTGATTTTTTCTTCTTTAGGGTTAATGGTACTCCTTTGGGTTTTGCATATATGACCGGAATTAAATAATCCTTAAATGGGAGAGTTTTGGAAGGTTTTGGTCTAGGATATCCATGTACTTGGCCGCATTCATCTTTCCCTCGATTGCAACCAGTCGTCCTGTCCCTACAGCTGAGAAAACACCCCCATCCTGCCACCACCATGCTTCACTTTTGGGACTGTATTGGACAGGTGATGAGCAGTGCCTGGTTTTCTCCACACATACCGCTTAGAATTAAGCCAAAAAGTTTCATCTTGGTCTCATCAGACCAGAGAATCTTATTTCTCACCATCTTGGAGTCTTTTATGGAAGCATTTGTGTAGCAATTTTTAATTTGCGATGCAATATTCAAAATGACAGTGCAATATTCAAAATGGCAATGTATTTCTTATTTAAATTTACATTACCCTTTCAGTAGAATCACTTCAACGTTACATATGGGATCTCGCTAGAGGGACCATTCGTCTTTGAATCCTTTGGAAAAGGCCAATGAATATTGGCGTGCAATAATTACAGCCTTAAGTGCACCTTATCACAGCGTGAGTATAAGAGGCCATGGCTGGATTGCAGTCCCTACAGCATCTTTTAAATTTGTGGTGCTTCTAATTAAGTTATGCCAATATTTACATATTTATTTATTTGCAATATTTACAAAATAAATATTATAGCTACTGCCACAAGAAAGCAAAAAAAAAAAACTCTTATAGGATCTCGGCAAAAAGTCTCAGGATTTGTTTCCTTAACATGATGCATGATGGGATACTCGAATAGCCTTGAATACTCCCCCGGAGTTGTATTCTAGATTTAGTGTGGATTTAGTTTGCGTTAAGGGCACTTGTGTAAGTGCCTTGCCATTTTTAAGACCTGGGACCTGCACACTTACTTCTGTCATGCACATGCACTCTCAAGTCGACAAGACCGCAAGTGTGGGTATTTGGACAAGACATCTAATTCATTAAGAAATGAAACAAGTGACTGCCTTAATTCTGGGGTTTCTTCTTAGCACCAAAAAAATAAAACAAAAACAAAACCAAATGCTCCTAATAAAAAAATCTTTTTTGTTTAAATGGAACTCCGTTTCAATGCATTTTAAGGTTTCCTCAGACAGCACAGATCGTGTCTTCAATACATGGGCCGCTGTTGTGCTTCAGCTAAAGAAGGTCACAATCTTTCTGTTCTTTGGTAGGAGTGCTAGGAGGGCTCAATAACATTTAGCATTTTATTAAATCCTGCATTAAAATCCGCGGCTATAAATGTACCGTCCGCTGTTACCCATTAGAATTTGTTGGAAATGCCTGCCTGAATGCCGCAGGGATAGTTTGTAATGTGCGTGTTTCTAGTTTTCGTCTGTTTGCTGCCTTGTTGAGTGTAGCACTGAAAACATTATATTTTACACAATTTATTCTCTTTTTTTTTTCTTAGTCTGAATCGTTCTGTTTTGTAATGCATACCAAATCGAAAGCCTCGTACAGAACAGTTCAATACGAATATGCGTATCGTTACACCTCTATTGTTTATGTTAGTTCACAGTGTGTTAACTAATGTTAACAAACACAACTTGTGATTTTAATAATGCTGAAATTAACATTAACTAAGATTAATAAACATTGTAGAAGTATTGTTCATTCTAAGTGTATGTTTACTAATGTTAACTAGTGAACCTGTGTGTTCACTAGTGTCACCATTGATTCTATAAAAATTATTTAATAATAACACAGAATCATTTACTATAGGAACAAATTAATAATTAAATTATTCACCCAACAAATTAATTTAAAGATGTTGACTTTGTATTTAAATTTCTCTAAGAAAAGCAGCTCTGATATGACCTTGGAACTAGTTTTGTTGGAAAACGGACATAATAGTAATATTGTGTCTAAAATATAAGTTACTCAATATTAACTTGTTTGTTGAGCTATTATACATGATTTTGTATAGAATAGCAAAATTTCATTATTACTATTGTTTGTATTGTTATTAATATTATTATTATTATTATTATTATGCAAAGCTTGAGTGCACTTCTCCAGTTACAGTTAAGATCTTAGAACTGTATCAGAGATAATGACTGATTAGTGTCTTAGCTTTTGATTAAAAAGTATTATGTATCACATTTGTAACAGAGTGAATCTTCTATTATTTGGACGGTCTTCTTTATTACAGTCTTAAGTAAAGGTTCATTTTAATTACTTCTTGCTGCTGTTGAAAAGAACAGGCTGCACTTATTCAGTGTCTAGTCTGAAAATACTTGCTTTGTATTTGGAGTTAAGCTACTAATTAGAGCTTCCACAGGCTTTCTGTTCTAAGCCCTGCCAATTGAGATCTTTTGTTCACAGAGGTAGATTTGTCTCAATTTGTTCAAAGTGCCCTCATTACCGTGGAACGGGAGTCATTATATATTCTGCCTTATTACGATAACATCTTCCCCTAACGACCATAACATCATGGCTTTAAAAGGTCTGCCTTATCTTGTACTACTAGTATTTTTCTAAGTTTGATGCGAGGAGGAACCAGAGGTGAGAACTGTGGTGTTTTTTTTATTAAGGAATGTGGACATTTACTGAGAATCTCCAGAGATTATAGTTCACTGTGAAATGTGAGGTACTTGTTATTATTATTATTTTTTAAATATGGGAAATCGATTGATCTTTTTAGCAGGAAAAATACCTCTATTCCGTTATTTATTTTTAACAATGTTCCTAGACATCCTATTCTGTACATTGCAAGTGACATGTTTCTTCACATTTTTTATCTGAAAGGTTAAGAAAACTAACAGCAGCAAATGATAGATAGTTAAATCCTAATGTTTGAGACAAGTGGAAAGTCTTCATGAAAAACTAAATGTGTATATATATATATATATATATATATATATATATATATATATATTTTTTTTTTTTTTTTTTTTTTTTT
>JAUMHI010000034.1:12256860-12276232 GCA_032359435.1 Enteromius unitaeniatus
TGGGGAGAGACAGAGGGAAAGTCCGGGTCCAGGCAGAAATCGTCAACAGATAATCCAATAGAACAGTGAAATACAAAAACCACGAATGCATGCAACACGAACAATGAACCATACAAACAAGCAGACACTTCCTTCAAATCTAGGTCAGTGGGTGGCGACAAACAATGAAGTACCTAGACAACCAACAAGTGGGCGGAGACATGAGTTCATTGATGAGAGTGAATGAAAACAGACATAAAACACAGATCGTCTGCTGGGTGCTGGAGTGCAATCCAGTGGCCTGAGCTGGCACCTCCAGCTGACCATGACAATATCAATCAATCAATCAATCACTTTTATTCATATAGTGCTTTTAACAATAAAGATAGTAGCAAAGTACTGAACATTATCAAATAGGAGAATAGAGTGATGGTAATGTATAATCATGAGATTAAACTATGTATTTATTAAATGCAGAGACGGTCTTTGTAATAAAAATGACGATGATCTCTAGAAATTAGGTGCCCCAACTAAGCAAGCTAAAGGCGACAGTGAGAATAGTGGGAATTGGTTCTTGAAATAAATAACAGGTTACCATTGTTTTTTCTTAACACATTTCATTTTAATGTTACAACATTAAACTTTCTAAAATGTATTTTAGACCTTTTTATTACATTTTACTTATCAGTGTACTGAGTTAGCATCGACTTCACAGCCTTACCATTAGCCTTCTGTTAGATAAGCCTGTTGCGATTTGAGGTAGGTCCCAATGTTCAATCATTTCCTCTGTAGTCATCCGTTCCTTCGCTCATCCAAGAGTGAACTCAGGGTGCAGCTGTTAATGGGGTTTCATGAGCCATACGATGTCTTCTAGCAGTGGTTGTCACTGTGAATCTCCCAGTGAAGGGATTTTAAACAGTAAGATTTGCCCACGCCTTCATGAGTTATGGGCTGTCGCCCCACTGTTCAAGGCGTCGAGTGCGTGCAATTTGATATTACGATTTTCTCTTGTCTTGTCACTTTGATATATATCTGACTGGTGTGCATATGTGTCTGTGTGTGTATTTGTTCAGCCCTTCTAAACAGATATGGGTGTGTTTATTTAAGGCTTGTTTTTTGTACACACTTTCATATTCAAATGGTAGCGTGGGCCTTGATTGTCTGCCTGCATGCCTGATCATTCCCCGCTAATGATGCCACCACCCAAAGGCACGCGGCAGAATGGCAAAGATGACTCCAGCCTCTGAACTTGTGTTTGTGATGTGAAGTTCAGTCATATTAATCATTCTGTCAGACAATGAGAGCAAGGCGCCCATGGGGTAAAAAGGAGACATGGCCCTCTGAAGCCGAGGGTTTTAGCAGAGTAAAAAGAAAAAGAGGGGCTGTGCACTAGACGCTTGTTATTATTTATCCAAACTCTGACACGCTCCGCTCTGACACTGCTGCACTCTACAGGGGCACACGGGTTCTCTTTTAGATGGTTTTAAGTGGGAACTGCACAAGGTGAGGATTGTGCTAGAGCAGCGCATTTAGAAGCTTATTCATCACATTTGTGCTCCGTGTCAGAAAGCCGTCTGCCCCAGAGAGCATGGAAGTCTATGGATTTGGAGGTGTTATGAATGAATTGGGCTCTTTGTTCAACTGTTACTGAGGCAATAAAACATGCTAATGTACAAAATACCAATAACTATGAAAAATTAATCTTGATAATCCAGATTATTGTAATATACTTTTAATAACATTTAATGCATTTTTATTATTGTATTTTATTTACATTTTATATATATTTTAGTGCTGTCAATAAATTCAAATATCACTATTAATCGCAGGACTTTCACGAGTTAACTCATGATTAATTGCAATTTAATCTCACATTTTTATCTGTTCTAAATGTATCTTTAATAATTTTCAAGTTTTTAATTGCCATGGCTATGTACGGATATGGATGCTATGAAATATGTTCATTATTAGTGAAAGCAAAGTTAACAGAGCATTTTGAGACCCCGGCCCGGCTACGTGCCCAAGGTTCCTACCACGCCCTTCCTCGATCAGGTAGTGAACCTGCAAGCTCTGCCCCGGGAGGAGGCAGACCCAGCCTTAGAGTTGTTGTATCCTGTACACGCATTGCGCCTCTACACTGACCACACTCGGAGCATCAGATGCTCCCAGCAGCTCTTTATTTGCTATGGTGGACAGCAGAAAGGGAATGCTGTCTCCAAACAGAGGTTGGCTCATTGGGTGGTTGAAGCCATCTCCCTGGCCTATCTATACCAGGGAGAGCCTTGCCCTTTAGGACTGAGAGCTCACTCAACAAGGAGTGTCGCTTCATCCTATATTTTGGCTCATGGCGTCTCTCTAGCAGATATCTGTAGGGCTGCAGGCTGGGCGACACCCAACACCTTCGCCAGGTTCTACGACCGCCGTGTAGAGGCTATGTCCTCCCGTGTCTTCACTGAAGACAGCAGGTGAGCAAGAGGCCAGCTGGTGTTGGCTTGCTGCGCCACTCCCACGGGATCCGTGCACCATTTTTCTCAGTGTTTCCCCTGTAATACCTGAACCTGAGTCCTCCCTGCCCCGCAGTCGGACCTAGAGCGGAGTAGCTCCGGCTGTGCTACCTCTGATTCTCTTTCGCCCTGTAGGTTTGGCTACAAATTTAAATTTTCCAGAGTCAGACAGAATGCAGAGTATTGCATTTCTTTATTCCACATGCTAGAACTGTGTGTTAAGTCATGTGCTCCGCTCCCCCAACTACTTGCTTTAGTACAACTGGCAGCCCTGTGGTGCCCCAATCTGGCCCCCAGGCTGTTGGGGATGGTTACGTGCAGACTCTCTGCTGACAAACTTGAAAAAGTGTCTCACCTGTCGACGCGGGGTCTCCACATAACGCGGCCTCAAGGGTCGTGGCGTCGAAGTGATTCGACTGAAAGAGTAACGTCTAGGTTACAAACATAACCCATGTTTCCTAAAGGAACGTGGGTTACACTTTCGTGCCACGACTCTGAAAACCAGCGAAAACCTGCATGTGCATGTGCGCTCATGCCCTCTTATACTCACACAGTGATGCGGTGCATCTGAGCGCAATCAGTGCATGCCAATATTCATTGGCCTTTTGTATAAAGCTAAAGGGCAATTAGTCTCTCTGGCGAGTTCCCATATGTAACGTCACCATTTCTTCCTCCAGGGAACGTGGGTTACGTTCGTAACCTAGACGTTTTTTCATTGATATATTTTCTGTTGTCAGAAATGGAATTAACATGAAATAGTAACTAAATCATGACTCATTAAGACTATATAACCAGCTTTACCTTTCAGGATGTTAATCTGCACAAAATTCCTGATTTATAATTGAGCCATCGTCTCAAATAGCCTACACATAAAATAAAGTTAATAGCTGTGCAGGTTTTTTTATTTTTATTTTTTGCTATACTTTAAAGCAGTACTGTAACTGAAACAGAACAGCATGCATCCTGCGGAAGTACATTCTAACCTGGACTACTTCTCTAAGTCTATGTCTATTGCTGGTGTAACCCACAGTACCACAGCAAAAGCCAAAGGCTCATAAAAACAGACAAAACTCAAGTACATATGGAGCGAGGGGTTCCAGTAGGCCAATGACAGTGCTTGCGGTCCGCATAGAATCGACACTTTATCGATTTTTGGAGAGGTGCACATCAGGTACAGAGTAGTCCTTTGTGTCTCTGCATATGCTATGGCGTAGATTCTACACAGAAGTATAAATTAGGCTTAAGGCTTGTTATATAGGCTAACTGATGATCCTGACGCGCTTGCATATTTCTGAATATATTAACATGACACCCTGTTGTTGTTTTTGTTATTATTGTTTTCTTGACTGGAAAGTTTGTGTTGTTTTCAGTTCATTCATTTTATTTTTATTTATGTTTCATACTTTTTAGACCATGTCTGGCTCATGAAAAAAGCAAAAATGTGTGCCAATTGTGTTTTCTTTAACCATGTAAGACTTTAATTAAAAAAAAAAAAACTGTTAAGATGTTTTATGTGACCTTACACATTGTCAAGTTATTGAGCATATCAGCATGTACTTGTAAACACACTCAGTGCCTGTCTTTCTCATTAAGAGTCCAAGAATGCCCAGCTCATTAAGACAAAAGGCTTTGAGCTGATGATGTAGTACTTTTGTCTTTAGCACCTGTGCTCTGTTTATAATGGGATTCCTCCTATCAACAGCTTACAGATATAATGAATTCATTATTTCTGCAAATCCATCATTGGTATGTTGATCTAAAATGATTCAGCGAAGCAAATCCATGATAATGTCAAGAGGAATTATTTTTTTACAAACGGAACAGAATAGTTTTAGATTCAAAGATGCGTCAGATCAAGTTAAGAAAGCAATATGCTCTAATGCCCAGCCAACATGATGCAGACTGGATATGCTTTGAATTTGTGCGATCAGCCAGATGTGCTATATATTAAGGTGGGGTTAAATTGAAACATGGCTGTGTATTCCCTAGATGGCAAGACACGGCTGACAGTTGCTGTAGGAGACGAGATGATTGATTACACCACTCGCTCAACATATGGCGATACGTGAGATTTTAACTCACAGGGTAACCACGAGTTAAAAAGCAATGGCTCATATGTTAAAGAGAGTTGGGATGATAAATGAAAAATGCCGCAATGGATTTAATTCACACAAGTCTGCTCAGCTGCTATGTCTTATAATAATACTATGATAATCCTCTACGGTAAGAATTTTCTAGGAACACTTCTAACATGACATAAATTTCATTTTCGTACCTTAAAATAATCCACTAATATTAGCAAGGTATGATTTATTCTCAATGTGTAGAACTTCTGTATTATTATTTTAGTTTCAAGTCAATGCTTTCATTTTCAGGACTCATTGTATAACTGACAGAAAAACTGTTTGTTTTTTTGCCTCATTTCATTCTGTGTAATCCAAATACTGTGGTTTTCGAGCAACAGCAGATCAGGGTGCGTTTTGCAGTGATGCAGTCATGCGCTCATGAAGTGCAGAGAATGTAACCAATTGAGCAAGGTTAGGATTAGCAAACACTATTCCAAAAATAATTTCATACTGGGATTGTCAGTGTATTAAGGGATTCACAGTCACATTTACTCTGCATCAGCTGTCAACACAGCACAAAGCAGAAGCCGTTAGTTTCATAAACTTACATTTATTTTTAAAGACCAAGTGTAATCATAATTAAAGTTTTCTCACTTTTAGTCCATGTGTGTTAACTTTGAGATTAACTGTATGCTAACACACTCTTAAAAATACAGAAAAGAAAAGTAATATTCAATTTACAATGTTTCTCTTTCAGGAAAACAGGTCAAAAATATTGAGGAACAAGGGACAATCTCTTCTACATTGTTAAAAATATATGCATAATATATATATATATATAGTTGTGAAATATTTTTCTATAGCATATGTAACCCTGGACCACAAAACCAGTAAAAAAACAACAGCAAAAAACAACAACAACAACAAATACATCATCTGAAAGCTGAATAAATAAATGTTCAATTAGAATATGACGATATTTGGCTAACTATTTAAAAAAATCTGGAATCTAAAGGGAAAATTACCTTTAAAGTTGTCCAAGTTCTTAGTAATGGATATTACTAATCAATATTGAGTTTTGATATATATTTTCTGAAGTTGACTGATGGGATATTTGTATTATGTTAAAACTTTCTTGTTTGATTGTTTTATTTTTTTCCGTTATTGATGACTTACTGGAAAGCATATTGAGCGACAGAAGTTGTAAATATTCATGTTATATAAATAAAGTGCCAAATTGTCAAATAACAGAAAAATTCTTTTGACTCATACAATGTATTTTTGGCTATCGCTACAAATACCCGTGTAACTTACAGTATGACTGGTTTGTGGTCCAAGGTCATTTCCTGTTTCTGTATGAAATCCATGAATTTGATAAACAATACCACTCATTTAATTTTTTGTTATTTTTTCCCCCAAATATGACTTCTTCTCATCTTCTGTGTATTTTAGGTATGGTAAACTACAGTGAAGTTACTGGTTATCCACTGGTTCAACACTGGAAGCTGCGGTCCATCATGTACCATGTGAAACTCAATCAGTGGTCCCTCTCCCAAGGTAAAACTTTCCCTCTTTCATTTACATTCATGGATATATTGATAAAGTACTTACAAATACGTATAACCAAATGTACAGTACATTCAAATGGTTAGAAAGATGTTCCTGGCAAGCTGTAACTACTCCCTAACAGTGACAGATCAGTTGTGCTGGGTGGGTAGTGAAGCAAAAATGCCAGTTCTCAGTGCTCTGTTGATCCCAGATGGCGTGTACTTAAAGCAGATGAATTTAAAGATAAATTTTATATGTTTTGGTACCATCCCTGCTTAATATTCAGAGACAATTATAAGTAAGCCATCTGTAGGTTGATTTCTTTGTAAACACTGTGAAGCTATCAAAACGGTACTGACCCAGCAACATTGACTAAACCAATGGTGTGAGTTTGGGGGTGGGGCTTTCTGCTTGACTGACCAATGGCAGTGGCATATTCAATAAACCTTTTTTAAATTTTTGCAGTGGTAGTGGTGCAGAAATGACACACTTCAGTATTGAGGATGACAAAAGACAGCATTCAAAGAAGCAGAGCATTATTTTTTGTCACTTCTTTTTGGCCATGTACTTCACTTCATTTGTGTAATGAACACTGTATGAGCACATGTCAGATTCCAAGTGCAGTTCAATAAGAAATATTCCCTATTAATGAATGGCCTGAATGGCCTTTAAAAATTGATTCCCTTGCTTTCATATTGCTTGCACCAGTTCCCTCACTTCCCATTCCATTACCATTAAAAGATTCATTTTTCATATGACTTAGAAGTTGAGTTTTTACATTTTCAATTCAATTCAATTCAAACCACTTTTTTCCTGCTGTTTTTGCATCTTCTAACTTGAGGTCAATTTGCAAACCTGGGCATGAAGGTCACGAGAAGAAGTAGCATAATACAAAATGTATTTCTATTGCAGAATGTTATTTAATTTAATTTATTTATTAATTTAATTATTAATCATGCGCAAGATAGGAGAACATTGTGTTTGAAATATGGGACTGTTCCTCTGAGCATTCTATGAATACCTGCATGAAACATTTTTATTAAACAAACAATGGTGTGTTAACATGCAAACCAGAGTTTTACTGTCTGACAAAAGTTTCAGAGGTCTTCTGTACTTGTGTATGCAATGTATGCAAACAAGTACTTTATATTCTAAAGTACTACAGGGAAATGTAAATTCTGTGACTAAAAACTTACATTTAATTGTTTGATGAATGTTCTGTGTTGAAAAAAAAAATAACAATAAGTTTTTAAAAGGTCAGACATCAGCCTACACAAAAGCACTCAATACCTCTGCAAGGCCTTGTTGTTTACCCTTTCCTTGTTTCTCCAGATAACACTTCATGCACTTACTGTACTGATCATGTTTTCATTCTTTCTCTTCCCTCATTCTTTGTTTTGTCATGTGCACTGCAGTATCTGTAACTATATTGAAAATAGACAATAAAGACTGCAATAAAGCTTAGTCCGTTAAATATTTGAATCCTTCACACGTGTTGTAGCTGCCCTGAAAATAAGCATGCAACTATAAATATTTGTATTTTTCACAGCTCAACATAGTTAGATTTTTTCTATTTTGTTTGATCTTCAATGCAGCTTCTGCTTTTAAACTAAATATTAAAGTGAAATAGAATGAAATGAAATGTAAAGTTTGATGTGATACTCTAAAATTTCTCAAACAATTAAATGACTCATTCTTTTACCTTCTACAGCCTTCAGTTCAGCAGTTCATTCATTGGATGGGGCCACCCTGAGAAGCGATTTTGTGTCAATTTTAAAAGAGTTTGGCAACCATTTTATCCAGGAGGCAGTGTATGGCTTTGAGGAATCTTGTACCATATGGTATCCCAACAAGCAAGTCCAACGCCAGCTGTGGTTGGAGTACCAGGATATCAGCAAAGGTAAGCTATACAAATTTATTAATATAAAAGATTTCAGTTGCTGGTTTAGATCATAACATACTGGATCTCATCTCATTAAAATATATATATTGTCTAGATATGTACATAATGTATGAGTTTGGCCTGGTGCACCCAAAGTTTGGTTCTGTTATAATATAACGTCCATTTTGGAGAGGATGTGGACAGGAGATGAGGAAGTAAAACTCAACACAACCCTTGGGAGGTTGGTCACATCTGTTCAGCCAATAAAAGGGGGCAAGGGCAGATGTGAGAAGGCTGGCTGGCTGGCTAAAGCTGAATGCAGGCCAGCGCTGCTCTGTACTCAGGAGGCCCCTGGGCAGGCTCACCTAGTTTTTATGCTTCAGCTCCACTCAGCTGAGCCCATATATATGTACAAGGTCAGTTAGGACGGAACTTATTTGGAAAGGCAACAAAAGT
Organism: Enteromius unitaeniatus; assembly: GCA_032359435.1. Lineage (NCBI taxonomy): Eukaryota > Metazoa > Chordata > Actinopteri > Cypriniformes > Cyprinidae > Enteromius > Enteromius unitaeniatus. The sequence goes on from JAUMHI010000034.1 coordinate 12,265,296, forward strand.
GTGATACTAACAGACCAAGTATTGTTAGAGATGGGCTAGACGGTCTATAGATTGACTCAAGTCATGAATGGTTCAGTTTCTATGCCTATAGCTAGTTTATTGACAGTGCTATGGGCATTCATGAAATTGCAGCTCTGTGAACATAAAAAATTGCAATCCACAGACATTTCTCTGAGAAATAGGCACCAAGGTCATCAGACAAGGCATAAAGATTTCAGCCTATTTTCAATAAAAACTTTAGGTGAAAGAGAGAGAACAATGCGAATGAGAGCAAAATAAAGCTTTTGCTGCTTTGCGGTTTGATAAGCTAATGTGTGTGTTATTTCTGCAAGTGTCTTTTGTTTGGGTTAGAAAATCTATATTTGAGGTGTCTGTGAGAACTCCGTGTTCTGCTAAAAGCATTTCATTTTAAAGGCCAAGTGGCAGCAGTAATGAACTTTCTTGAAAAGACCAACATATGTGATCAAATTTGTCAGGTCAAATGATCACTCAGAAGAAGAGGCTTTTAAATAGATTATTCCAAGATCAAATTGTCTGTCTGTCTGTCTGTTTGTTTGTTTATTGGTTCTCAGAACTCAATACTGTAATGTGTTTATCAACACTAAGTCGTGCTCTGCCTTTCATGCTGTTTGGCTAGCCTAACTAAAAAACTATTTTTTTTGACACATCCATAAGAAAAATAAAATGGCACTTAGTTTTTATTAAGTGTTATACAAAATATTTAAATGTTAAGCAAGTTCAATCACATCCATTTGGCTACATTGGAATAATATATCTTTGCTTCATACGCGTGTAGAGCGGTCTGTTCAGGTGGATAGAGAAGATGTGATAGAGGATGATTGAAGTGAAGGAAGTGAAAGCACAGAAGGCTCTGAAGAAAGTGAAAGGGATGAAGAGAGGTCAGAAAGTAGTCAGGGTAGGTAGTTGTGAACCTCGAGCTTACGGGGGCCCATGGCCACTGCTTGTGCTTAGGGCCCAGTATTTGGTGCTACGCCCCTGCATTTCATCATGTAAATGCTGTTGATTTACATTCTCTGCTTCTGTTACTTCCCCTGCTATTCCTATGTTTTACCTGTCCATCTTTGATTTATTTTATGTACCTTTCTTTTATTGCTAACAAGTTAGATGAGGATGCTCCAATTAGGACCAGGTCTGTTGTTAGGAGCATGTCTCACACCTCTCCTTGCAGAGCTCCGTATTATGAAAGCAAAATGCAGACAACATGAAAATGTCTTCAGGCAAACAGGCCTAACAGTCCATTTTCTTGTTTATTCTGACTATTATAAGAACTTTAAAACTGCCTTGAATGCAGCTTGCTCTTCTTATATTTCCAGCTAGGCTAATAATATAAGCCTAAAGCACTATTTAGCATGGCAAACAAACTAATCCAAGCACCAAACCATAGTATCAGCCAGCATGATTTGGATGATTTGTGTTGTGCGTTCTTGCACCACTTCAGGGAAAGTCTGATGTGAGACCTTTGGGGAGGAACCGACTATTTCTAATTGTGAGCAAACTCAGTCTACCCAGCCATTAACTATTTTTACCTTGACAAATCCACCTCTAATTACCAGTTTAATACAGAAATCGAATTCCTTTTCAAGCTGGCTAGACCCTGCACTTACCTTATTTCTGTCCATATCTCACACCTCATCAACATGTCCAATGTTCCTGTTTCACTCAATACTGCTGCTGTTACCTACTCTAAAAAAAAAAAAAAGCAATTTGGATCCTACAAATTTATCTGACTACCGTCTAATTTCTAGCTTGCCATTTCCATCAAAAATATGAAAAAAAGCTTTTGTCTCTCAGCTGCAGTCATTCATTAATATTCTCTTTGATAGTTTTCAGTCTGGCTTCCTGTTACAACACAGTATGGAAACTGCTCTAGTAAAGGTTGTCAATGATCTTTTACGTTCTGGTGACTCGGGCAGTTTCATTTCTTTTGTTACTTGGCCTCAGCTCAGCTTTTGATACTGTTTGTCAAAAGATGCTACTTTCTCGCCTTTCAGAGTTTGGTATCTCAGGCTATGCATTAGCCTAGTTCTTCTTGTATCTAACAGACAGACAATACTATGTTTCACTGTACAATGCCAAATCTCGTTCAAACAGGGTGTTCCTCAGGGTTCAGTTCTTGGACCATCATTATTCATTTACATTCAGCCTCTTGGCCAAAAAATTCGTCATCATGGTTTTAACTGTCACTGTTATGCAGATGACATCCTGATATGTACTGCCTTGCAGCCAGATTCTACCCATTTGATGACCTCCTTTTCTTCGGGTGTCAGTCTGGCTACACTCTAGTTTACTTTGCTTGAAATTGTGTAAAGCATCTTATATTAATAATTGGTCACCCATCTGTAATAAAAACAAAAATAAAAGAGTAGAAAAGATGCAGAATCATTAGCGCAAGCAATACAAAATTCTTCTGCTCACCTTTAAGGCACTCGATGGTCTTGCGCCCTCCTATCTTTCTGATCTACTCTCCTTTGTTCCTTCTTGCTCACTCTACTTCTAATTCAGAACTTCTCTGTGAGCCTAGGTTCTGCCTATTTTAAATAGGCAGCAGACCCTTTTCTGTCACAAAACCCAAACTTTATAACACGCTTCCCTTATTAGTCTTTATTACTTAATTTGTGTTATATTCAACTGCATTATTGGTGACTGGATTAGGAAAAAGTCATTATATTGTTTTCTATGTCTCTATTACTTAATTTGTGTTATATGCAACTGCATTATTTGTGACTGGATTGGACGAATGTCCAATGTGCACTTAATTGTTACTTTTGTAATGAGTATTTGTTGTATTGGTGTTATTGTATTGGTAAAACGTCCATGATCCTGTCTCCACTAAGCTTCTTAACTACCTTAACCAGCAAGACTAATTTGGTTCACCAGCTCAGCACTATAAAATATAGATCAGCCTATACAACATAGAAATATATACTAGTCTTTTCAGCAGGGTAGAATAAGTTGTGCATTAGTGTTCCTCTAGGTCATTATTTAGCTGACAATTTATGAGAAGCAACTTTGGACAGTATAACGTATTATTACACTAGAGTAAGCTGAGTGCCTTGCTTAAGGTCTCAATGGTGATTGTTCATGTAACGCCCATTGTGGGATTTGTACTGGACAGAAAAAAACAGACTATGATATTATGATATTCCCATTTATTCGGCAACATTTTCTTCATGAGATACACATTAACATCCAAACATTATATTAAATACCTGTAACCACTAATTAGGCTGTCATAAAATAAGTGGCAATTAGCTGCACTTCATGTTTACAAGTGTTAAACTAGCAATAAAGACATACTGTACATCCCCAACCCATCCATCACAACAAACTAAAAGAAGTTGTTGCAACTTTAACTACGCACTGGAAGCTAACAAATTGTAAGTGTTAAAAAAAAGATCTATATAATATAATAATATGAAATAATATAATATATTTTTTAAATTGAAAATAATTTGACCCTTATCACTGGCACATCTTCAGCTCGATATCTCTTCCCCATAATTTCTTCAGTGAATTATATTTAAACACCCTCCTAATGTTCATGACCTTGTTGTAAGAGCTGATTTATCTTTAGAACAAATCTACTCACTTTCAGCCGTCTATCCGATCTGGTAATTATAGGTGCGGTCAATGCTCTCAGTGTAACTTAACCTCAAAATATAATTCATTCTGTCATCCACACTCAGGTAAAGTGTTTAAGATCAAATATATCCCAACTTTATCTCATATGTATAATAAAAAGTCCTTGTGCACACAAAGTACACTCAACCTTTATTTTGGGGTTCAATTCTCGTTATTAACAAACCATCAACTGTGACTTTTGCCTCAATAAACGTGTTGCTGCTTATTAATAGTTAGTGAGGTTGTTGTCAAGGTTAAGTAATTTGTAGGATTAGGAATGTAGAATATGTTTATGTGGAATGTGCTTTTTAAATGCTAATAAACAGCCAGTATGTTAAAAATAGGCATGCTAATTAGCAACTAGATAATTATTGAAAATTGGTCCCTACACTGAAGTGTTATCCAATGTACTTTAATATCACAAATCACAGTATTTGAAGCATACAGTCCCTGAAAAGCAATGGTTCATCCAAAACTAAAACTTTTCATTATGTACTTGCCTTTATATTTGTTCCCAATCAGTTTCTTTTTCCTTTGGAACACTAAAGATATTTTGAAAAACAGGGTCCAGTGTTGTTCGTACTGCAAAGTATTTTCTTTGAAAAGTGGTTAAAGATAAAATAATAAGTATATGCTCACAATTGCCTGATGAAGATACACATCATGGATCCTAATTCTACACCGCCTTAGGCTTTTCAGTAGCCCAAAGCATTCAGATAAAATTTAAAAAATGCCTCGCTCCAGTTTCAGCCTAATAACTCCAACACCATGGTTTCCCTCGGTTGAAATGGCCACGTTGCCTTCTTTCCAAGGACGTCACCTTGCAGTTCACAAAAACGTTAGCTCTTCTGATGGATGGCTTTAAATCAGTTTTCCTGCCTACCTGAAAACTCCATTATTCTTCATTTTGCTAGCCTCTGACATGGCCACGGACACTATCACAGCACTAAATGTAGCATTGGAAACGGCATCAACCACCTTTTTTTAAAATATTAATCAGTTTTTGATGCATGTTTCTTTTTCTTTTTTTTTTTTTTAAGCTTGGGTTTATTAAATTAGTAGCATGTTGTGATCCTGACCTCCGAAGTCCATGACATGCAGATGTGGGGTGTTGAGATTACTATAAAGATAATAATATTAGTGTCCACCCCATAAACAATATCATCTGTTTGTTTTAAGTGCACACGCATTTGCCGCTTTAAATTCTCAAGCATGTTATGTATCTGATTGGCTGTCAATGTTTGTATCGTTCATCAGCTGGGAAAAAAAAGTAGTTCTGGAAGTGATTCCAACGATATTGTTATTATCATGCCTTTATCATTATAGTTTTTTGTGTCGACTCTGCTATTCTTTAATATATATATATATATATATATATTTTTTTTTTTCAAACTATATATTTATTGTTGTCTTTATTGTTCGATATTGTTCTTGGTGTGAACGGGCCTTTAGGCAGGTGCTTGTGGACTGCTGTGAGGAGGACAACAGATGCAGGGCAGGGTGTTAATGCCCCCTGTGACTCAGCTAAAGGTCCTGCTCTTTGGGTATGGGTAATGAGCTCCCTGGAGACTCTGGTAAACCATATTTGTACCCTTGCCCCAAATAGCACAAACCTTTCCGGAGTGTGCCAGCTAATCATTTTTTAATGTTTGGGGCAAAACATCGACCACACAGCTTATGAATATTCACAGACTGACTGAATGAAATAAAAATGTTGGAATGATGCATCATTTGAAAAAAAAAAAGTAACAAAAAAAAAATTCAGCTGGGAATGTCACTGTTTTTCTAACGTTTAATGAAATGTGTTATTTCTATGACTTTTATTTTATTTAAGAGATTATACTGATTTGTTTTCTTCCCCCTTGTGTGAGGAAGTGTTTTTGTGTGATAGATTAGTATTCAGTTTGCTTTGAATTTGAAGAGGCAAATTGAATTCATACCTGCAACTGGAGCATTTATCCAGTTCTAAATGTCATTTTTAATAAACAGTAAATCTTTTTGATTATGACTCCCTCTATTTGAATTAGATGGCTTTTTCTCTTCTGTTATATTGTGCACTCAACTGATATTTGTTTGTTTATCTGTGAACGTACACCCTGGACTGGAGAACCGCTCAAGGGTCATTAAGAAACAAAATTATGTGTGTTTTTAAAGCATTGGCTTTGGTTTTGAAACTTTTAAAATAAGGAAAATACAGGGAAAGGCTTAATAGTTTACAGATCAAATTGATTCTCTTCAAACTTTTATGTCAAATAAGTATTTAAACTTTATTAAAGTGTCTTATTCAGTGCTTTTGAAAGATTTACTGAGAAATACCTGTCTTTTTGGGCATCAGCGATACCATGTGTATAAGATATGACTTGATGATCAATGCATTATTGATAGCAGGACCAACTCAACATCATAAAATTCTGAATTCAAGAGATGAAATATAGATTTTACAGGCAAGCTGTGCTGAAAACAGGGCACAAAGAGACACAAGAATATTCTTTCTGACAGCCATGCTCCCACCTTCTCTATCTCCTACACGACTCGTACTGTATGCTCTTTCTTGCCAATCTGCAACCCAATGTGTTTTTTCTCTCACTCTCATCCTTCTCCCATTACATGCCCTGTATGACAGTGAGGTAGGAGGGTAACGGCCGAGCACGACCAACCACTGCAGTGGGCACCAGTGCCTGAGGGTGAAAGACTAAGAGAGGGGAGAAAGGGATCAGGAAACCTGGGGTAAAAAAGCGATTCTTACCCATGGCCTGAGGATGTGCTGCAAGGTAGGGGAGATGTGCGCAAAGAAGAGAAGGCGATGTTTAGTATTATGTAATATATGGACATACACTACCAGTCAAAAGGAGGAAATACATTGTACTGTTTTTGAAAGCAGTTTATTATGCTATAAGGGCTATGACATTGTGTAGATGTTTACATAATTTACAGAAATGTTTTTAATACGAAGCACCATACATTGATAATAAGAAACATTATTATTGATTGAGCATCGATAATAATTAATAACTTCGCAGTAAATTTAAAATGATTTCTAAAGGATCACAGGCCACTGAAGGCTGAAAAAATACCAAATGGAAATTTTTCTTTACCCAAAGAAAGAAAAAAAAAAAAAAATAACCATTATTAAGAATTGAATTATAATGACAAAAGCATGATGTACTTTTTTTTTTACACACACACATCATATTAATGTTTGACTAGTGTTCTGTTTTACATACATATTAAATTTATATTTGTAATGCCCGGACTGAATACAAGAGAGGCAGAATAAAGTTCAACAATCCGTATTTATTAATGAAGGTAAAGGAAGGGTAAGAACTCATAAGTTGGACGAAGGTGGGCACTGGCCATCACCAGACGGCCAGTGCAGCGATCTCCTGATTGCTTGAATCTTTCACTCTCTTGGTCTAGTTGAACTTAGTACAGTGGTGTTAGCAGATCACTCTCTTTGTGCTTTGTTGGATCATATCCTCTCCCACGTCCCTTTTGAATCCTCTTTGCCCCCTGAACACAATAAACAGATACAGGTTAGTCAAGCTTAGCTCTTGATGTGGGTAGCCATTGATTCTCCTTTCCGTAGATACGCAGTTGGGCATACAGTTGTGTGTTGCAGGTGGAGTATCAGGTGCACGTTAAAACTTGGTAGAAGACGATCCTCCATTTCTGATCCCATGTAGGGGGTTCTGCGGTTCAGGTAAGTAATACAGGTAAGTAAAAGCAGACAGGCGATGTGGCTTTAATGTCTTACGTTCCCCGTTGATCATAGGCTGCTACGTGCTCGGTGCAGGAGAGTATGGCTTTGCTTTAGAGACATCAACTGGAACTGAGATAAGCTGGTTAGCAGAGATCATGGATAGCTAAGGTGAGAAGAGCAAGAGGATAGTGTGGTTACCTCGAGCTCAGCCAACGAGTGACCGAGCCGCATAGCTTTTAAATGGTGCCTCTGATTGTTGACAAGTGATCTCAATCAATAATCACATGACTGAGAGCTAGTGACTGTGCTGGGATCAGTAAGCTAACTGACTGTGAGGAGCGTGACATCATTATAAACAATTTTATTAAATAGTTTAACATTTATTCGAAATTCAAATTCAAAAACACAGCAAGCTCTTTTTTTGTGATTAGTATTGTGGAATTTTGAATTTATTTTTTAAAATATCTTAATTGCAAGACTACTAAATAAAATGATTTATAATTACTTTTGTTGTTTATAAATATTTGTTCATTTTTATTTCATTAAAAAAACACTTCGTTAAAAATATGTGTATAAAAAACTATTTTATATATATATATATATATAGTATTTACAGTATACAGTATATATTGAAGTTTATGGGCAGAAATGTACAGCAAGGAAGAGAAAGAGAGAGCAGGCTGATTAAAAGACTGAAAGTGTGTATATCTGCTCTCTTGGCCTGAGCTGCCACAGAAGAGCTCCCTGGAGCTGCATGACACAAGCTCAAGCCTGCAGTGGTGCAGGAGCTTGATGAATGAGCTCTGGGTGCTCTGTTGTAAAACAATTAAAATCAAAGCGAAGCAGATGTCTTCACTCACTGAATATCTTTATTGGTGCTTAAAGAATTTTACAATTCAGAAATCATAGTTGGGTTCAATAGTGGTCTAAGATTTTGTGGCGTATAATACAAATCTGTCAAAACAAGAAGTTGACTGTAATAGACGAGTGGATTCATCGTAAAGAGAAAAGCAGACCAAATTTCTGTACACCACGCATAAAATCAATAAACTGAATGCAACTATTTAAGAATGTATGGATTATTGAGGGGTGATTCATGAATATGGTTTTGTTATGACCCCAAGAGGTCTAGGGATGCGAGGCCTAACATATAACAGAAACAGACATTTGAGGAGCAAGCGTCGGACAAAGAGCCACAAACTCGAAGGTTTCAATGCAAATAAATAATTTATTTCTCATGTGAAAGCCACTTAAATCTTAATAAAGTTTTGATGTAGCCCAATAGGTGTCTGTATGGTACGCACATGAAACTTGATGGGTAAGGGAAAGTGATTTTAGGACCTGATTAAATATAGACATAAAACTTAGACATAAAATTGGTTCCTTGATCAGTTTGTACAATTTTTGGTAATCCAAAAGTAGAGAAAAATTTTACCAATACTTTGACAATCACCGGAGCAGTAATTCTGCGAAGTAGAATTGCCTCAGGGAACTGCGTAGCAGGTTCAAATCAAAAAGGATGCAACAAATCCTTCTAAAGCTGCGCACCCCGCCCGTGTTGAGGCTCCTGTTGCTGCTCCGGTCGCTGATCCATCCTCAACCACCTTCGATGCATTTCTTTAGTACCCCCACAAACTCGAAGGTTTCAATGCAAATAAATAATTTATTTCTCATGTGAAAGCCACTTAAATCTTAATAAAGTTTTGATGTAGCCCAATAGGTGTCTGTACAGTATTTACAATATTTATAGTATGTACATGAAGTTCATAACAATGACCCAAAAGTCTTCAGCGTTCTAAACACCCTAACTAACTGCACTTACTAGTCCAAAAGTACAAGGGGTGGCACCCGCCCCTAACCTAATGTACTATACAGAGACAGGTCCTACGTGGTGCAGTGTATGTCACGTGACGTGCTTACCTGTCCTCTTCTCCCCGGCCCCCCTTAACGCATAATGTGTTCCCGTATATATATATCAAGGGGATGAAAGGGAACTAAAAGGCACCGTACACTTTAGGGCTGATAATACAACAAATGGAAATATAATTTATAAACAGAATTCTCAACAAAACAACAAATACAACACAACAACAGAGGGCTTGTCTCCCACAAATATGTAACAGGTTTGCATAGAAATTGGTTCTGCTTGTGTTACAAGAGTATAGCTGGCAGAATGTGAATTTCACAACCTCACAATAATCATACTAGTCATGTCATCTCTATTAGGTTAGTGTACATGCTCCATGTTCGAATCTTGACTGTTGGTTAGCAAAACAAATCATAAATAGGTGTGTTTGCAGATACAATCAAATATAATATTTTGGCTCATGTTTTCAGTTAAGTTATGAAAAAATATCTTTATGGAGAAAAGAATAGAGAAAAGACAGGAAATTATCAATGATGATAGGAGGAGAGAAAGGGATCAGCAAATGTCAGTGGCTGTGGACCTGTATGAGAACCACAGAGGCATATTTTCTTCAGTTCTTTTGCTCCTGAGGCTTCAAGACACACATTGTAAGTCCTTTTTCTGTGTGTCAGTCAACGATCAATCTTGATACTGCCCTTATCTGGGAATGAGAGCACACAGAGCTAAACTACAGCTAAATATAAATCTGCCGCGTTCCTGATGACTTAATCGACCTTAGGGAGAAGCATTTCAGCTATGAGATCATCACTAGCTTCAGGCTTAAAGATTCTGAACATCTTAAATCTCCCCTCATGCCTGTTTGGTGTGGTGTGTGTCAACTTTTTGGCCCTTTTTAAGAAACAAAGTTGATGAAAAATCTCTTTTTTTATCTGGAAAGATCAGTGGACCAGTGATGGTATTACATTTTATAAGATTTAAACTGCAAGAAAAGATCAGAGTAGTTCTGAATGAGTTTAAAAGCCTAGAGGTCATTCCCATAAGAAAACTTTAGTAATTTTATTCCAAGCCATGGATTTTTTTGACATCCCCTATTTCCCCGTTGATCTTGTTAGTGCTCCTGAAGAGCAGAGAGAAGTAGACCGAGGTTTAGTGAAGGAGCATTAGTTAAAGGTCCTAACCTTTAGCCGGAGATAATTCAGATTGTCCTTAAACTGAAGAGCAAAACCACCTAGATCCCTCTGGATCTCTCTCGAACATGCAAGGAACGGGTTTGTCCTTGGCATTTGAATTTCTAGATAGCTGAATTTATGATCACCCAGATTCTCCTGTGTCTCTTTCTATCTCTCTCTCTCTCAGTCTAGTTAATATAAATGAACAGATGAGCCACAGAACAAATTTTCAGTCTTGTTTTGACTGTAGACCACAGATGGTATATGGGCTTCACTCCAAATCACACTTTTAAGAAATATGGAGATTGAAAGAGATTCCCCAAACTTTAGGATGACTCAGCGTTCTGAATAAAAAATGTACTGTCGACATCACAAATACAGAGTCTTCAGAAATACATAATCTTATTTTTAATGTGACTATTATTTTATTTATTTATTTTATTTTATTTTAAAAGGGTAGACATTTCATTAACCGTATATGTATATATATATATATATATATATATATATATATATATATACAGTTCATTTTAAAAAAATGTGAATATTGTGATATATT
>JAUMHI010000034.1:12294980-12323017 GCA_032359435.1 Enteromius unitaeniatus
TTGATTTTCATCATACATTTCACACAATTATACACCACATTCCTTGTTTCACTTTTACAGAGTTTAATATTTTTTTTTAGATCGTTCATTCAGTCACTGGAAAAGACCCCTAGTTGGTACGACAGGGTCACAGATCATTTTCTTGAAAAGGAACGTAGGGCAGAATTTACTTTTAAATAAATAGACGATGTTATCATAACAATTTTATGATGTAGGCCGAAAATGAGCTTCCCCTATTTGACAGACCTGTACCAAAGCCATCCTAGATCAATATGACTTTCTTCTTTCAGATGAACTCAGTCTAAGTTGTTTTCAAATTTATCCTGGCTCTTCTAAGCTTGTGGTGTATGATGGCTATAATAGTAAAGCTCCAAAAAGTGTATTTATCCATCATAAAACTACACCTCCAGGAAGCTGGATCTTGACTCTCTTGCCAGAAGTCAGTGATTTGAGTTTATAATTTTAAAAACATAAATATTATTGTAACAAAAACCCATCGACCCACTTCAGAAAACGTGTTAAGCCCCTGGAAGGGTAAGTGTTAAATTTATGATGTCATTGAAAAACCTACTACAATGTCATCATAGTTTTACGATGTACTGAAATCAGGTGACATCAAAACCGAGGAATGTACCGAACTGTCATGTTTATGTACCATTACAGCCCTGATAGATAGATCAAGTAAGATTTTGTTCAAATAAATACAGCCTTTGTTGAGCAAAAAAAAAAAAAAGTTTTGACAATGTCTCTGTATATCACAATGTTTCTCATATATTAGTTTTGTCCAAGGGTTGAAGCAGACAAGCGAGTATCCCATGCTGTCATCTTTCAAAATTATCCTCATCATTGAAATGGGTTTTGATAAATTAGAAATGCATTTTAATAAAGACTAATGAGGACTTCAGAGGCTTGGTGTTGTGAGGGAACAAGGAACTACTTGAGCACGCTGCAGACTTTAGTTTACAATACAATTAATGCACATCTAATTGTCGCTTCATTTTAGGGGGGAAATGTCACACATTTTGGCGTTGTCCCTGGTTTTCTCTGTCGCTCATAATGGGCAAAAGTGATTAACGTATTTTAGCCTTGCTGGAGACAGAGAGACCCGTCGGCAGTGTGTTTCACTGTAATTTCTTTGTTAATTACATCTCGTGGGAGGAGCGGGTGGAGGAAAGAGGCTCGCAAATGCTGAGGGCAGTGTGTGCCAGTGTGGGTTTAATGGAGTGGGGGGGTTGTACGGTTGCTAACTGGCACACTTACACACTAGTATGCTTTCAGTGCAGACGGTGTGAGTCTCTGCAGTAACAAGTCCCCCCTCTGTGATGCTCATATATCCTCCAGCCATCCTCCATGCTGTGATTCCTCATTCCTTTGCCCCACTTTTGAGGACACACACATACTCGCTTATCAGACTCATCATGGCAAACACTCTACTCTCTGATTTATCACAGCACTTGAATGGACTAGTAATCTGTAAACACTCGACTTCTTTATAGTGGCAGCAGAAGTGCTGGGAGTTTATTGTCTATCATTTAAAAGGAAAGAGAAGAGACGTGTAGGTGTGTGGCGTTATGAATCATCAGCCAAGTGGTCTTCTCTCTTAAACTTAAAGGGAACGAAAGATTAGAGATGCTTTGGCTTTATTTGCTTTATTACAGTAAGTATTTATTGAGGGAAAAGTTGTAGCTAATAGTTAACAAGTGTTAAAGTGTTAACAATTTTTCTAATTAACTAATTTGGCAAAGAGCCAACAATAATCTTAATACACAATGTCAGGTTTATTAGATATCTAGAGTAGGAAGCAAGCTAGAGAAGATGGGAAAGGCAGAGAAGTTGATTTATTTATTTTAATGCAGGACATATATAAAGTATGTATAGCTTTTAATAATTCAATATGTCAAGCAGTTCAGTTTATTTCTAGGTTTACATTTTGTTTTAGGTTTACATCCCAGATTTTTCCTGTGGTCTCAGTCTGTTGGCCTGTGTTGCTAAAGGGAGCTTCAGCACATGCATGCATAATTTGAGAGGGATTTCCATGGAGCTGGGGTCACTGCCACTGTTGCAGGAAATGGGGAAAGGGCTAAGGAAAGGCAATGTATTTTATCTGACATCAAGACCTGGCTGGTATCAAGCAGGGCCAGAGTCCTGGATGTCTCAGGGGTGCACCGACCCATGACTGAACCCTCTGGGCTGCTTTTCTGCATGACCACCAACACATTCCTCTCACATCAACTGAGGGCACTTTCATTGCAACAACAACACAGCACAACATGCACCACACACCAGCTCCAGACATGAGTGGAAAACCTGCATGTATCGTGCTCAGCTTTTACGCTGAGAGCTTCTGTGGTTCAGGAGAAATAGAGAGGGTTGTTATTTTCACCAGTTTCTAGTTATATTAGCTATGTTTCCCAGGAACAATCATAGAATAATGACATTTTTTGTTTTGCTTTTTAATGTGTGCACTACCATTTAGATCACATGTGTCAATTACAAGGCCCGCCACAACTTTTAATTAGGCCAACCAACAAATTCTGGCAAATGCTTGCTTTAAATATAGGTCTGTGACAATTACAATATTGAGATGCAGGGGGTGCTGTCATGCTTCACCCAACTCGCTAATTTACACAGAAAGAAGCGCTATTAATAACAAAAAATTTTGAGGTGACTAGCATAATGTCTAAAAAATGAAAATGGACAGCGAATATCGACAGTTCCAACCAAGGGGGCAATATTTATTCTGTGAATAAAAAGAAAAGCCAATATGCCTCTTATGTCAAGAGTCACTCACAGTTTTTAAAGAATATAATCTTCGAAGGGAATTGCGAAACGAAACATGATCAATATAGAAGCATGGGCACGGAACAACAACTACAAAAAGTCAAAGAACTAAATCACAAACTTCAGCTACAGCAAAACATGTTTACTTGCATGAACAATCAGAATGAGGGAGCTGTGAAAGCAAGCTTCATAATTGCAGAGGAAATAGCAAAAAGCATACAGGCCGTTCACCAAGGGGGAGTTTATAAAAAAATGTTTTGAAAAGGTATGTGATGATGTGTGCCCGGACAAAAAGCAAGACTTTGCTAACATCAGCCTTACTCAAAACACCATGGCCAGTCAGGTGGATGAGCTGGCTTCTAATTTACAGATCCAGCTTAAAGAAAAAGCAAAGGTGTTTGTTGCCTATTCACTGGCTATAGATGAGAATGCAGTTTTCCGTCACTGAGGAACTTTTGGATTTAAGAGCAATTAAATTTTGTTTTGTTTGATACCCGCAATGAAATCACACGTTTCATGGAAAGCAAACAAAAGGTTATCCCTGAGCTCGATGATGAAAAGTGACTTATCATTTTTGTGTGACATAATGGAGCACCTCATTGCTCTTAATCTAAAACTCCAGGGTCTAAACCCTGATTACTGAAATGCAGGTCTCAGTCTGTGGGAGGGCCAAATGCACCAAAGCAACCTGTCGCATTTTCCTGTTTGTCAGTCAGTCAGTGACACAGGGAGCATTCCTTTCCCAACTGAAGTGTATGCAGATAAGCTGAACGCACTGAAAGTGGAATTCAGCAGGAGATTTGCTGATTTCGAAAGACAGAAATTCAACCTTGACTTGTTCTCAAATGAATTTGCAGTTGATGTTGACACTGCTCCTGATGGAGATGCAGATGGAGCTCATTGAACCGCAAAAAAATAGGTATTTCCAACTCTTCTTCCTGAATCAATGCCGCATCTTTGCCTTAACGCTGCACGAGTCATGTCTATGTTCAGTAGCACCTACTCATGTGAACAGATGCTCTCAGTAATGAAGCTGAACAAAATGTCCCACAGATTCCACCTGACAGACCAGTATATTATGACTGTAATGAAAGTGGCCATGGCAAGAGACATTACACCTAGAATAGATGAGATTGTTTTGAAGAAAAGATGCAGGGTGCCGCTATTAATTAAAAAGTAAAAGTAATACCATTCATTATTTATACAGACTTCCATTATCTATAATAGCCTACTATTGGATATTTTTGCTCCTCTATATTTTGGATATCATTTTCTCCTTTAAATCCATAAGTTCGGTTGTTGGGTACTAATAATAGTTGGCATGCATCTTTTCATGTTCAAGTTGGCTTTTCTACCAACATTTGTTTCTTGTATACTGTGTGGTTTATATATATATATATATATATATATATACACCATTATTTACAACCATCAGTATGGCCCTTACCAAGTTTGGATTTGACACCCCTGATTTAGATGTTTAGTGTATGTAAGATTAATTGCATGTTTTTGAAAGAAGCTTGAAAGTATGCATAACCAAGACTACATTTAACTGATAAAAAAATATATAGTAAAAAATAGTGACATTTCTAAAATATAATTACAATTTACAGTGAAATAGCTGATGTTTATTTGAATACATTTTAAGATGTCATATATTCCTGTAATGTCAAAGCTGATTTTTCAGCCAGTCTTCAGTGTCACATGATCATTCAGAAATTATTCAGATATGCTGATTTGAGGCTCAAGAGTTGTCTATTAATATTGCTTAATATTTTTGTGGAAACGGTGATAAACAACCATTCAAACATTTGGGTTAGGTAAGATTAAAAAATATATACATTAATTAAACTAAATTAATATTTTACTCTGCAAGGATGCACTTAATTGATCAAAAGTGTCAGCAAAGACATTTTAATGCTACAAGTTTTAATTTGAACAACATTCTATTCTTCCTGTAAAAAAATGTATCATGGCTTTCTCAGATACAGTATGATGCAATATACTGCTGTATTTTTAGATGTTCAAAGTACTGCTTGTAAATTGGATTTTTTACTGTGACAGTTTTTTTTTTATCATATCACTTGCAGCTGCATATTTCTTTCAATATTACCATGCAGAGGTGTAATAAAGAATGAAACTTAATTTAGGAGGACTGTAGCAGGTCAGTGAAGACATTAAATATCTCATTAAACAGAACCCTCCATTATAACTCCACATAATGACACATCTTGAAACTTAACTGCTGCCAGGCAACTTTATTGAGAGAAATACTTTACTCAGTCGCCGTTCTGTTCTCCATATTCATGATTGCTGGCATATCTAAGCATAAAGATGCTAATAAGCTCAACAATAAGGAAGATACCATTGACCAAGCATTTTTATATTTATGCATTTTTCCATAGCAACTTACATTGCATTAAGTGAAAATATTTTATAGTTACAGCTACCCTACATGAATGCTCGTATTTACAGTATAGGGATATAAATAAAGTATTTTATAAGTAAAGCAATATGATGTGAGCCATCAAAATGCAATGTATGCATGAAGGACAGACGCACAGTAGGCAGTGATCTGATATATGGGAGAAGAGAGCAGAGACTGATCATAGAAATCAGACAGCAACCGGCATTATCCAACTCTCACTGCGGGAGGCTCCGGGAGGAATCCAGAATAAGTATTTTAGGTTCAAGACAGGCATCTGTGTTTGAACTACTCAGGGTGCTATTTTGTGCTGATTGTTTTGCTCTTAAAATTATGCAACTTAATAGGTGCTATTGCCTGAGTCATCAGGATGCTGCAGTATTTATTTTTATTACTTTTTAAAAATGTATGTATTATTTTTATTTTTAAGTTTGGCATCCTGTAGGACTAGACATGCAATGGCAAAACAATCATGCTCCCTTGTAACAAGGCTTTTTTTTTTTTTTAATTCAATTTTGACCCTAATGTTTACATTTATTTATTTGGCAGATGGTTTTATCCAAAGCTGCATATATTGAAATCAAGGAATACAACTGTTCATGTAACTGTCCTGCTTCTACAAGACTTGTTACTGCCAATACATCCACAACATGCTGCTGTGAGCATGAAAGAAATACTGCTGCACATATAACACATACAGTACATGTATGAATAACCCCCTTTAGCGTACATGAATTACCTCATATCAGATCTATACAGGTGGAGCTGGGGAAGGTGGAGGGTTCTGAAGTTCTGAATTTATTTGAATAATGGGCAGTGAGCTCATTGGCTGAATAATGAAAGTGCACCAGCATCATTAATTCTAAGCAAATGGGTGGTTGTTTAGGGAGAGTTTGAAACATCTCAATTATGATTCTAAGATGTGTTCAGATTATCTCAATGTTAAAAATCCTATTTGCATACTGCATGCTACTTTGTAAAAAAAAAAATGTAATGAAAGCACCAGAATGTTTTTCTCCCTTCTAAATTCCTGTTTCATTTTTCACAGCGTTCATTTTACCCTGATCGATTATTGTACTTTTGTAAACCCAAGGTTAACATTATTTTCCCTTGTCTCTCTCACACAGTAACACACAACCCTTGTTTTACAGTTTCTGCTTTACAAAGCTCATGAATATTTAATAAAGAAAGCACCAAGGCATTTTAAGATTGGTTCCTGTAGCTAAACAATTTGGTTTACTTTCTAGCGCTGCATTATTTCACACTGTATACCTTTAGCACTGCAATTCATGGTTGGTGCCTCATTACAAGTGTGAAACTTTGCTTTATCCAGCAGTATGTGCAGGGTAAAAAACTTTATTTTATTAGCAATTTTGCACTATGATAACTGAACCCATAACCATGGCTTTGTTAGTTTGATCCAATCAAGATGCTTACTGAAATTATATCTTTGTTAAATGTGCATATAATCACTATGTCATGGTCCTGTCAAATCACACTCAGCATGCATAATAATACAATAGAGTTTGATAATCATGTTTATATTGCAGGTGAATAATTTTTTAATTATACCTGGCTGGACGTATGACAACTAGGTTAATCTTTGTGCAGTAATGACAATTAAAACCTGATAATACAACCCATTTGTCTTGTTCTCCTGCTTAAAGACCACTGGTGTAGAACTCAAACCATATGCAGGCTTCATTTGGTGTAGTCCATGATGGATGTATCATTCCAGCTTCACACTGATGGTGCCACTTCATTTAGCACGCCCTCACTTTCTGCTGATACACATTAATCAGTTGTTGCTGTTGTGTTATTCTTCACAGCTTAACAAAGGGCTTGCTGGACAGCAATTAAAGTCTTATTTCTTTGTACATTTTAAACTCGTTTTAATTTTGCTATGTGATGCAAATCAGAGTGTAACAGATAGATAGAAACATCCCTTTTGAATAAAAGTATTCATTTCCTTCATAAAAAGAAATACTAATTTTACTGACTCTGAATGTTGTGAACAGCTTGCACCAATGAAAAGGTCTCAATATGACCATAATAATTGTGTATTAAGAGAGTTAATAGACATGCTGTTCATATTACTGACACTGAAAAGATCTACCTTTGCTATGCTGCATGCAGTATGTACACTTTCAGCATAGAATTGTTCTGTATTATTTATGAGCCAGGTCATCAGTGTCATACCACTGTGCAGAGTTCAGCAAAAGGTCTGGATTCTTTCCTTTCTTAACTACTCTTTTCTTTGCAAAGCCCATGGTTATTTCTATTAATGATTCATTCTGTATTAATTGTGTAGGTTTTTAGTCATGCAAAGGTTTTTATTGAGCTCAGACTTCATGTACAACATTCCCTGTAGAGGGTCTCTGAGCCTCGCACAGGTGAAGCCAAGAGAACTGAATGTAACCAGTACAAAGGAGAGAAAAGATTAAAAATGAGTGGGCCTGCTGCCATGTCAACACGGGGTGACCTGTGAGTATATGTGTTTGTGTGACAGAATGAGGGCTTGGGACAGAAACCTGATGGAGCAGTCATCTCCTGGCCCTGATTACCCATTTTAGAGGTCAGGGCAAACCGGACCCCAGTGACATTACTTCTTAATTAATCTTTTGACCGGTCACTGTGGAACCGTCTTCTCACACCAGCAACACAGACACGCTTGAATAATACTGACCTCTGCTGTGCTGTGTTTGCTGGGTTAGTGCATGCTTCAATTTTGATAGAAGCACCGGGGGAATTTTAAATTTATTGAGGAAAATATTTGGGATATTTAGCAATTCATGAGTCTAGCTGACAGGAAGAGTGCTTAACTCAAACAAAGCTATGACCTGTTTACTCTGACAGCGTGTCTAGTAGAGGTTATTTAGCTGATGCCTCTAAACCGTTCAGTTGGCAGATGACAGCCCAACATATATGCAATAATGGCAATATTATTACCTAATATATATTTATAAATGGCGACAAAATCCAAGTACATTTCGCTTTGGTATATCGATGCCAAGTGTTTCTTATTTAAAAAGGCAAAGTAGCATCTAATTTTCTCATATAACCTTTAAATCATTGACATTGTTGTTTTACCTTTTTTGTAAAAGGCATTTTACTTCCTAATCATTTTGTACTTCCGCCTTTGCCACACATGTGTGATTACTGTACAGAATGAGGTCGAGCTGGTGAAAGATGAGCATTTACGGTTAAAAAGTATACAAATTAGTAGTAGTAGTCACTAGCTGAAACCCTTCACAAAGCACTTACTGGACCCTTCAATCTGTTGGCCACTTCTGAGGTCCGCTGCTGAGAAAAAGTCCGATATGTTCTTTTTTTTTTGCAACTGAAGAAAGAAAGACATGAAAATCTTGAATAACACGGGGTTGATTAAATTACCATACTTCACTTCCATTCTGGAAGTTAAATTGTTTTTTGGACACTATTGGCTTGATGGTCTGTAAAGTACAACCACATTTTCAAGGGAAGGAAACTGTGCCCTTAACAGAGATTTAACGGCTATGTTTAAAAATATCAACAACTCTGGAAAGAGTTCTCTTGTAAAGAGTATCTGTAACAAACACTTAAAAAACATTCTGTTCTTTATCCGAACTGCAAAATTAAATCTTTCAGTGAAATAAATTTTTCTTTCACATTCAAAATATTTCCTTTTCTTTACCACAGATCATCCTACATTGCCAGGATAAGAGATACAATGCATATTTCATATTTTTTCTCCTCTTTTGTGTAAAAAGACAGAAAAATAAAATAAGTAAATGGCAGAGCCCATCTCTGAGTTTCACTCACTATACAGTCTAATGCTCCTCAGGCTAATAACTCTAATCTCAGATTAATGTGTCTGTCATTTTGCATTTCATCTTGTTTCTTCATCGTCTTTCATAAGTCTTTCACACACCCTCTAAATCATCCATCAATTAAAAGGGTTGAAAGTTTGAGCTGCGCTTGAAGGTCAACATGTCCCCAAAAAAGCGGAAATGATAGTATGAGCGAACAGCACCGTTAGCGTGTAATCCGCTGGTGAAAAGCATGCCAGCTGCTTGCCGTGCACAGACAGATAAGACCCAGGAAACGGCACCTGGCTGGCACAGAATCCCTGTTGCTGAGATCGTCCTATAACTCCAAGGGATACTTACAGCAGACTGCAAATATTTGATTATGGCACTGTTGCTGTAGGGGTTCCAGTTGTCCGCTAAAAAAACTAGAAATCGAAATGGAGTGTTAATCTCATTAAATTAAATGTTTTATTTTTTTTTTTGCATTAAGTGGAGTAGTAGTAGTAGTTTAGATTTTAAATAAATCATGCTATTTGTGTACGATGTTAATGCACTTTTCTGGAGAAGATAAATCTAAAAAGAATATTATTATCCTCACATTAATTGGTTAAATGCTAATGCATGTTAAAAACTTTTTTTTTTACATTTCCACCAACTAAAATTAGATGTCTGCTAAAATAGTTTACTGACTAAAACTACCATTTTATTATTTTAATTAAATATCTGATTGGAAATTGAGCACAAACCAGTCATAAGCACGGGTATATTTGTAGCAACAGCCAAAAATGCATTGTATAGATATATCTTTTATTCACAAAAATCCGTAAGAT
This sequence comes from Enteromius unitaeniatus, assembly GCA_032359435.1. Classification (NCBI taxonomy): domain Eukaryota; kingdom Metazoa; phylum Chordata; class Actinopteri; order Cypriniformes; family Cyprinidae; genus Enteromius; species Enteromius unitaeniatus. The sequence continues at coordinate 12,304,805 of JAUMHI010000034.1, forward strand.
ATTAAGTAAAGATCATGTTCCAAAATATTTATATTATTTATGCTTTTTCTCAATATTTATGTATACATACTACACAACTAAGCTTCAAAAATATATTTATGTGTAGTGCACAGTACTAATTACATTACTGGTACTTAGCTCCCATTAACAATGATTACACAATCACCACCTTAATGTGATTGTGAGTCATTCTCACCTGTTTTTCTCTCAAAAAAAAATCCCTAAATTGTTGCCTGTCAGTCTCTCCTTCTAGTTGCATGCAATTACAGCTCAAAACAGTGTCCTGTACTGCACTTTGTGACAATTACCATGGAATATGGCTTCGAAATAAGCCTTGTCGTTCTTGTTTGAGAATCAAAATAAAGCCCTCAGCCAGTTCTGCGTAAGGCATTTTAGAATCCGTTGCAAATTGCTTCAGATTCAGGCCCCTCAGTCTGGCAGTTCAGGTCGGATTGCAGAGTGAGGTCCCAGGGAGCATTACCAGCTACGCCGTGCCAACAGATGAATTAGTTTAGCCCTCGCGCCTCACAAACAAGATGTCACTGCTCTTTGTGTCTGCAGGCAGGCCCAATCACAGGTAAATAAACCCAGTCACTCTCACCTGTACCACACCAGCAGCTTTTATTAAGAGACAAAGGGGCATGTCAGTTAAGACCAGCAGCTGCATGCGTAAACCGGTCGAATAAAACGAACACAAGAAAGATTGAAAGGCTGGTCAGGAGAGGCAAGAGATGTGAGATGGAAAGAGACTGGCTGGAAGAGTATTTACATGTTATTGTGGACTAGCACTGAGATCCCTCTGATTGGATGTTTAAAACTCAATCCACATGCACTGCAAACAAAGCAGGTGCTTGAACAAGGACTGTGTGATAATCATCATGCAACATCTTTCTTGTGAGATTAGCTTGTCAAGCTTTGATAAATACATCCTGAGCCTAGACGCATTGCAACACGTTTAAATTGCTTGACTGGGGTGCTTAAACGTCCTGATTACTGACTGAAAGCTCCTTGTATTTTGGATACACACAGAGCAATTCATGACTTTCCATTTTGATGTTCCATCCTTTTCCATACTTGTCAAAAACATGAGAAAAAGGGGAAGCAATGTTCATTATCTTTGTACTTTATCGTGCAGATTGTGTTTTCAGATGCATGCAGACTTGATAATGCAATTTGTTAGGTCACCCCCTTCCTTTCTGCTCTCATGTGTGGTTGCCATCTTCTCCTAAAGTTCTAGTGCCATCTTGTGTTTGGTCTGTTATGCAGAAGGTTTTATTTTGGGGAATTTCTATAGTTGGTGGTGATAAAAATATGCTTGTACGAAGGAATTTCCGAATGCTCACCTTTGTCACAGCTGACAATTTGCATGCAGTCATAAATGGCAATCCTTCAAACCACTGAGAATATCAAAGGCTTTTTCTTCACCGGGAAGAGCTCTGAGCTTAAAGAGACTCTACAGATGACAGGATTTTCCGTGCTTTTTCATGCAAATCAACCGCCCAAAATGAAAGTTATCTAATGAGATGTTTTCCTTCACTCTCCTGTTTTAATTTGGCCCGCAATGCATCATGCCGGTTTCATAACTGTCAAAACCCAGAGCTGTAGAGAAAATATGTCAAAGCAAATTGGCACACTGTAGCGTGTGCCGCTCTCCCACTGTTTCTCTCTCTCTTCCAGCCATGCTTATTTCTTCTTCCACACTTCTTCTTGCTTTTTCGCTCTCTCACTCTTGTCTAATTAAAGCACCAGCTAAGCGTAATATTGGTAATGTCTTCTTAATCTATAGCTGGCATCAAATTTGATGAAACACTTTTAACGCATTAGTATTTTCGGAGCTTTCTGATTGGCATCCAAAATGTGCAATTTACAGGCCTTTTAATCCATTAACTTTGAGGAGCCTTTTTTAAAGAGCTTTTTGTTTTCTTGGCATATCTACAGTGCTTTTCCTCAAAGGGATACAATGGAAAATACAATTTAGATGATTTGGAATCCCATGAGTAATTAAGCAAGCGTTATATTTCATAAAGAGCTTGAGAGTGGGTAGGATGGCTTGAGGGCCGGTTTGCTCCCATCACCTCCCAAATGTCATCTGCATGACCTTTTGCACTTCTCCTGCAAACCAGAGTCTGTTTAAATATTGAAAACGAAGAAAGGATTGCTCTGATTCTCCCCAAATAATAATAATTTAAAAAAAAATCTTTAATTAAATAAGAATCTCACTGAGATTAAATCAAAACTCAGTTTGGTTAGGCTGATTGATATGTTTTCAGCTTGCAGCAGGGCTTTTGTTGCTTTATTATTAAGTGTACTATGTGGTGCTGCATTTTCATTTTCTCATGAGTCACTTGTGCAAAATGTTGGGCTAAACTGATATTGCGAAAGGCTGAAGGAATAATGGCTTCTCACACTGCATTTTCTTCTCACACTGTTGGCTCATAAAATCTCTGTGGTTTTTGTGTGTGTGTGTGTGTGTGTGTGTCTTTAAAATCTCAAGCCTGTGTGTCTTTTATTAAAGTGGGCTGCAGTTAAAGGGTATTCCCTAATTGGCTGTTGAGCTTGCTGATTGCTTTTGTATGTGTGGAGATCTGCAGAGTAAGCAACTGTGAGTTCATATACTTTTGGGATGGGCTTAAAATAGAAGCAAAGCTTTAGACAATGTAGTGTTTAGCTGATAGAACAAATGTGCAATTTAATTTTATCAATAATAAGCACATTTATTTAATTAAATTGTTTGATTTTTAAATTATTATTAATGTATTAATAATTATAACAATATTTAGTTATACATAAATATTTATTACTTATATGAATATAACACTAACACACTATTTAATGGTTATTTAATTAGGTTTGTAATATTTAATAATAATAATTTAGTCATATTTGTCATAATTAAATGTAATCAAGTAAACAGCCCAGATTCTTTTTTTATAATTTTCAGATCTAAATCACATTGAATTCTGTTTTTCAGGAAACTCTCCATCGGATGAGTCGGAGGAGCGGGACAAAGAGCCACGCACACTTACTTACCCAGCATACATTGCCAGCCTGCTGGACTCAGGTGCCAAGCGCATGGCGGCGGGGGTGCGCATGGACTGCAGCAGTCAGGGCCAGTGCCCTCTGTCCTGCCACCTCTGCCACATGAGCCCTGGGCCTGCACGTCCTGCAGAACCTGTGCTCCTCAACATCACTAAAGCCACACCAATCTACGAGCTGGTCAACAGCAACGAGACCTACCAGGTATCTGTGACTCATAATGTTATTCACTCACCCTGCAGCACAGTGGAGTCACATATATGTTAGTGCTACATTATTTTGCCCCTTTCCACCAAAATTAAATTACAGCATATAGAAATAAACATTTATTAATTTATTTAAAGCTAGTTTCAATGTAATTATTGAAAAACAAATGCTTGCGGTTTTTAATTATTTATATAAGGTATTTTATTATATACATTTTCCCCTAGTTCTATTACAATCCTAATCCAGGTAGATGCTGCACTCTAGTGGTGGTAGAGAACATTTCCCCACTTATGCTGTAAAGTTCATTAAGTATAAAAAAATATTGCACTATTTTTTTTAATAATTAATATTAGTATTAATATGGCATGCTCTGCATCTTTGTCTGTTCATGTAGGCTTTGCAGGAGGCCATGATGAGTGTACTGTGGTGTTCTGCTAAAGGTGATGTTATTGATGACTGGTGTCGATGTGACTCTAATGCTTTTGGCACTGATGGACTTCCAACCTGTGCTCCTCTGCCTCAACCTATGTGAGTTCAGGAAATGTACAACTTCTGAAGTGAGGTTTTAAAAAAATGAAAGTTCAGATACTGGTCAAACATTAAGCCATAAATGGTCTATGTTGATTTTATATCGTTGTCAGACTCAAGCTATCTCATTCGTATGAGCCCAGCAGTTCATTGGTCATCATAGAATGGAATCATGCAGAGCCACCAATTGGAGTGAGAATTGTTGATTACCTCATCAGTCAAGAAAAAGTGACGGAGCGAACTGATCACTCCAAAGTTGAGACAGGTAGGAAAATTAGGATTTGAACTTATACAAAAATTTCAGATATGTAATATCCACGTATACTGTCTTCCTTTGATGTCTTAAAGGCTACAAAATTGAAGCAATACTTAATTCCCATTTATTTGTGAAGTAGATGTGTAATAAGCAGGATAATGTATATTTAGACAGTCATTATCCATTATATCCAATATATTACTCCTTCAGGGTGATACGAGATCCCTCTGCCTCACTCTGGGGTTCTGATCCTTCCAGGGTTTATTTTGTGATAATGGCAACTGACTTCTCATATATGAAATCGAAATTCATTTTAATTAAATTTGCCAGCACCAAATCTGAACCACAAAATGAAATAACGTGGCTCTATTTTATGTTGAAACAATGCACTAAAAATGCATTAATATTTTATAAAGCTATTCTGTTCCTCTGATGCAATGAAATCCCCAGCATAGTTGCCTTAAGATTTACCACTACCTCTGAGTTAAAATAACCATTGCGATTTATCTGAGGGATGGCTATTAAAATAAAGATTAAAGACCATTCTGGAGATAATGTAATTCAAATGCATAAATTTTGAGAATTACCCAAGTGTTTGGATGTTCCAGTTGACACCATTGGTCCTATTAGTGAGGAATGGAAGCCATATCAGAAGGCAAAGAAACTCCCTAGGCAGGGTGATCATTCAAGATGAAATTGCGAGAGAAGCCAACGATCACTTTGATTTAGCTTCATAGTTCAGTAGCAAAAAGCAGATAAAGGTGAACTTGTCGACCGGATCAAGTGGGAGGAAAGCACGCGAAAAGCCATTACTAAAAAGAACAAGAGAAAGCACATCCAGAGTTTGCCAAAAAGCATAATAACAGCTCATCTGTGTCATGGGATCAGATTATTGAAATGAAGTGTTTTAATCTGAATTCTGTGTGAACTGCTTACCTCTTAACTCTCAATGGTTGATCATTCATATATTTGTTCATAGGTAATTCATTCTGCCCTGTGATAACTGGCATATTGCCTGTATTTTCTGCTCTTAAAGTTCTGAATTAAGAATCCCAATTGGCCTCTAAATAATAAATAAATAACCCGCAGCATGATCTGAAATACCCTCAGTGTTGTGCTTTCGCCCTATTTTAGATTCTAGACAGTGATGCATTTGTGTAATTTTGAAAGAATGAAACCGTTTGAGGTGAATATTAAGTCAATATGTGTTTCACATCTCAATCTTGGGAATAATGGACATCACATGTGATTTCTCCATGAAGATCAAAAACTCTCACCTCAACCAGGGTGAATGTATGTTCATTCTAAGCCTTGTTTGTCAGGCAGTGTGATCTTGGATGAAGTCCATGTGATTGTTCTGCCAGAGTTTGTTGAGTAAAATGAATGTGTCCTAACCTGAAAGGCTCTGGCATTCCAAATAGGAGCTCACCTCAGACACCCGTATGCTTTCTGCCCAGGGCCTTCAACTTTAAAAGTTGTGCTTTTCACCAATCAAGTCCCCCTGGTCTTCGTACTTAGGTACTTACTGTGCTATATACCAATACCAGAGATTTTATTCCACTTTAGGCGAGTTGAAATTGATTTTTCACACAGATGATCAATGGTTCTTCGGAACGCCTTGAAAGCAGGTCTTGATACTGGACTTGCCGTGCTCAGTGAGAATGTAAGGCGCATGTGGCTCACTGTTTTGTATGTGTCAGACATATTCGATGATTGATTGATCTGCTCACAGCTTAAACTGTGAAATGTTGTAAATGCAACGTGAAAGACCACCTTGAAGCTTTGAAGGGCAGAGCTGCAGCAGTTGATTCTGGTAGTGATTAGGATTTAAGCCTTTCAGGACGAAGCAAAAATGATCATATGTTAAATAACCTTTTACATATGTAAAACAGTATGAATATCAGAAACTTTTAATTGCAGAGCACTTTCCTTTTGCTACCAATTTCCTTTACTGAAAAGAATAGTGAACCTCTACCAGAGGGACTGACTACTAATGCAATAATACTGGCATTTGAGTTTGAGTTTGCTTTGTGGGAACGTCTAAGGTTACATAGGTAACCCACGTTCCCTGAAGGAGGGAATGGAGATGTTCCATATGGGAACAAGCATTAGAGACCAATCGCCTTTGAGTTAATGAGAAAAGGCCAATGAATATTGGCATGCATTTAATTACAGCCAGGTGCACCTTATCACAGCGTGAGTATAAGAGGGCACAGATGGAATGCACTTGCAGGTTATCAGCACGACCCAGGTTCAAGGCACGGGGATGTAACGTCTCCGTTCCCTCCTTCAGGGAATGTGGGTTACCTACGTAACCTTAGACGTTCCCTTTCAGTCGAGTCTCTCCGACGTTACATATGGGAACAGACCCGTGGAAAACGCCACGACTCTGTTGCGACATTACGCAGAGACCCCAGTGCCGACAACGCCCTGGGGGCCAAAAAATAGGGACCCCGCAGGGATGCCAGATGTACTGAAGCATGGGTTGAGGGTGAAGACATTAAGTATAAACACAGTTCTTACATGTGAATTTCAGGAATACACTATATCGATAAGATATGGATATAAGTGAAGGGAAGCACAGCCTTCTGGCTGACTATGGAACATAAAGCTTTTGTGGCCACAACCTACTGGGCGAAGGAGACCCAGTTGGAACGCTCTGCTCTAGGTCCGACTGCGGGGCAGGAAGAGAGGGTTCGCCTTGGCATGGGGGAACCTCTAAGCGCACAGATACCGTGGGAATGGCACAGCAAGTCGATACCAGCCGGCCTCCCGCGACCTGCTCATCTGATTTAAGAGACGGGAGGACACAGCTTCTTTCACGAAGGTCATAGAACCTGGCGAAGGTGTTGGGTGTCACCCAGCCTGCAGCCTTACAGATATCTGCTAGAGAGGTGCCGTGAGCCAACGCATAGGTGGAGGCAACACTCCTTGTGGAGTGGGCTTTCAAACCTAGGGGGCACGGCTCTCCCTGGTATAGAAAAGACAGAGAGATGGCATCAAACCTCTGGAGGCGCAGTGTGGGTACTGGACACAGCAACTCTAAGGCTGGGTCTGCCTCCTTCTGGGGCAGAGCTTGCAGGTTCACTACCTGATCTTGGAAGGGAGTGGTAGGAACCTTGGGCACGTAGCCGGGCCGGGGTCTCAGGATAACATGAGAGTCAGCCAGGCCGAACTCTAGGCACTCTTCGTCAACAGAGAAAGCCTGTAGGTCCCCTACCCTCTTGATAGAGGCCAAAACGATAAGGAGCGCTGTCTTTAGTGGCAGGTATTTTATCTCGACTGGCTGGTTAGGGCGATGGCAAGGTCTCAAGAGGGCACCGAGGGCGGTCTCGGGGGAGTAACCCAATGCACCCCTCTGAGGAACCTTGTGATGAGTTGGTGCTTACCTACGAGAGGAACACCAGTCGACAAACAGACCTCAAAGCGTAGGCCTGCCTTGTTGAGGGGGCCCTCCACTGAGAGATGGTGTTAATCACTGCTGCTGAGAGGCTGGAGAGGTCTGTCACCGGTGGCAAATCGTGCCCATTCCCTGAGAGAGAAGGTCTCTCCTCAAGGGGATTTTCCAGGGAGGAGCATTAGGTCGGCAAACCAGGTCCGGGAGGGCCAGTATGGCACTACCAGCAGAACCTGCTCCTCATCCTCCCTGATCACTGGGGGAAAGGTGTACTTGGAGGCCAGCTGTGAGCCAGTGCATCCCTGCCAAGGGGTGCCTCATTTAGGGAGTAAAACAACTGGCAATGGGAGGACTCAGGGGAGGCAAAATATTGGTGATGGATTGGACAGGGGCATACACTGTACCTCCAATCAGATTCCCTCAGCATAGCTGAGTGCTCAGTGTCCGCCTGGAAAGGAGCAGCGACCGTGGATGGCCGTTTTCCCGCACCGGGGTGCGCCTCGCTACCCAACTCTCCCTCTGATGCTGCGGAGGACATCTCGGCCTCTTCGGGTGCACCAAAGGAGACGCTGGGCCTGGTGGCATTTGGGGAGCACTTTACTGCTCATTGAACTACCATGGGGAGGACGCACGGGGAGCCATCTCGCGAATGAGAGGCCCGACCTCAATGTAGCGATGGTCATGCACCCACAGTGAGTGCATGAGTCATCCACAAGCGCTGCCTCGGCGTGCTCCCGGCCCAGACGCTTAAGACAGCACTCATGCTCGTCTAAAGAGGTGAGGAAACTGCCGCACACAGAAGCGCACAGTTGGATCGACATTCCGAAAAAAGCCTCTCCAAACGTGAGAAATTTGCTCTTTTTCTACCCGGTTTCCCAGGGAGGACCTCTAGCGGCACGCTGCGCCCTCAGTGGTGAGGTCTCTCGCTGGTAGGCAAAGGCTGGTGTCTCAGCAGCCTTTAAAAAGGCTCCATCCTGCAGGGATCGCGATCAGCCGCCCAGTCACTCCTGCTGAGTAACAGCATACACTGCTTTAGACAAGGATATGAAGCAAAAAGCTGCAAGTGCATTACATCCGTGCCCTCTTATACTCACGCTGTGGTAAGGTGCACCTGACTGTAATTAAATGCACGCCAATATTCATTGGCCTATTCTCATTAACTCGAAGGCGATTGGTCTCTCATGTGACTCGACTAAAGGGGAACCATAATGATTTAGGCTTGAATTAGGCTTGAATTTTTATTTATTTATATATATATTTTTTTACATTACAAATTAACAAACTATTATCATTATTTCTGATGCATGCACATACATTAAATCACATACACTGTTGTTTTTTCTTTTGTTTTTGAATGAAATATATTAAATTGATAAAAAAATAAATAATAATAAATGTTCTGAAAAAAAGTTATGTAAACATGTGGTCCAAATGTAAACATGTGGTTCATTGTAATATACTGAGAAAAGTATCCACAATTTCCATAACATACATAATTTCTTTTTGAAAGACAATGCAACACTAAGCATTGGAGTAGTTCAGATTTGCTATTACAGCTAAATTACATTCTCAAACTGATGTTTTTAACTAAATTCATATTTCACAATACAATAATTTTCACTGAAATCAATTACATATAAACCATTATAATAGGGGCAAAATGATCATTATATTTCAGGAGTTCCATTTTGCTTGACTGAAGTTAGTAGCCTGACAAAAAAAATGACAAAAAAAAAACCAAAAAACAAATAAAAGACAAATAATAACAAATAAATAAATAAACATCTCAAGATCAAAGTTGTTGAATTTTAACAAAATTTTACAACTTTATTCTCAATGTGTTTATATACATGTGTAATACATATTGTATTATACATGTACGTTAGTGGGGGAGAGAGAGATAAAACCTTGGCTGTGTATGCTTTGACAATGCAGTCTTTTGGATAATGCTTCTGTTCAGCCTGTTCTGTTTTTTTTGTCATTTTATTTGGCAGGCTACTCTGAAACTTCAGCCAAGCAAAATGGAACTCCTGAAATATGATAATTTCTCCCCCGTGGTTGCTATACACTTGTTTATATGTAAATGATTTCAGGCTTACACCTGTATCATTAGCTCTATAAAAGAGACTGATGCAGAACACATGCCCTCCCACTTTAGCAGTACTTTTACCAAATATAGTGCAGAGTCCCAAACCGTGACAGCCTTTGGCTTCCCTTTTATATGTTCCTCTATCTTCATCCATTCCCATCTTTCACTTTAAAAGCATGCCCATCGCCTGTCCTCCTTCACCTCTGTTGTTGCCCTCTCCCAGTTAGACTTCAGACACTTCATGGCTGTTAAAGCAGAAAAGAACATGATGTTATATCAAGTCCAAATGTGGAATTGTGAAAATGAGATTGATGAGGAGATGATTGTAGAGGTCTGATGCGTGTTTCTGTATTTCCCTCTTTATCCATAGAGGTAACATCTTGTTCTTTACAAGCCTCCGATTAAAAGGTGGCCAGAACCAGCAACTTTTCAGCCTTTTCTGGAAGGATCTAAATGTACTTCACAGGCTGTCAAAAAACTGATTATGAAATCAGTTATTATCCAAATTATCCAATCGTCAGGAAACATATGATGGATTTTCTTAGGTTGTACAAGGTTTTTGCTGCACAAAAACAGAGGCTGTAACTTGCTACCCACATTGGAAGTCATTACAATCTCCTGTGTATGTTTAAACAGGATTTGTTTGACATGTCTGTGCCTAATAACTCACAAAGCACAGCCGTTCTTGTTAACAAATGATCATTTCATTTGTCTGACTTAAAGGGATAGTTCACCCAGAAATGAAAATTATATCATCATTTACTCACCCACTTGTCATTCCAAACCCATGATATTTGAAATCAGATATTTTGAGACATATCCCAGTGAATAGGCTACCAACATTCTTCAAAATGTCCTCTTTGGTGTTCAATAGAAGAAGACATGCAGGTTTGGAATGACACATTTTTAACTAGTTTGATCAGCTTACTGAAAATAATTGCTTCAAATGAATGATTTGTTAAAGAATCTGATTGACCTGGCTCTCTGGTTCAACTCTCTGATTTGGTTCTTGACTGTATTGTAAGGTTATCATTGAACAATGGCTTGAATTTTCATCTGTTTCTTATATGACTACACAAGCCTAGGAATGATGCTATGATGCTATTTGTAATTTCCCAACTGTTTAATTGTTAGTAGAGAGCGGAAACTAAACTCATACGTGTCTAAAAATGCCCCATGTCAATTTTCTGTAAATCACTAACTGTGGACATGCACGAAATTCACTTGGAAAGAGTAAAATAATTTTTTGCGCTTAAATGGCATAAACCTCATTTGCCATACAATTTATTTCCACACATATACAGTGTCTCTTCCTGAAAATTATGTCCAGTGTTTTATTTTGTGTATGGTTGCCTAGAAACTAGATGTGGCTCATCTTACCTTGTGGCTGATTTGACTTTTGTCTGAGGTTAAGCAAATAAAAACATCATTTTCAATGTGAGTGAAATATTCCAGTAAAAGACTTGATTTGGATTTTGAAGTGTTTACTGGACATGTTAGAGGTTTACAAAATGAGTGAGTGAGTGTGTGAGTGAAAGTGAACCCACTGATAATATAGCAATAGCACACACCATGAGCCTTTGTCGGCTTTGCATGCTAATAGAGCACTTAATTGGAATCAGGCACACAACGTGACATCATAGCATGTGCTTTTCTCTCTCTTGGTGTGGGAACCGAGTAAATGGGAAGTCTGCCTTCAGTCATCTCACCCCGACCAGACACGCTGTGAAAACAAACAGCTTTCCCCGCCAGACTGATGTCAGGACTTTGATCGCACAAAAACAGTGGGGGTTTACTCGAGGGTCATAGGGACATAACATCCTACCCATAAACACACACTCTCTCTCCCACGGGTGGCGGGTGCCACACTTCCCCTAGTAAAGCAGAGGGACCTCCCCTCCAAGCAGCAAGCAAAACAAGAGCTTCTGAAAAAACAAAAACAAAGACAATGTTTTTCCAGAATAGGTGGACGACACCGTTTCACTCCTGAGGAATGTTTCTGAAGCACAGCTCCTGGAGGATGATCTCTCTCTGTTTCTGCGAGCGGGGTCAGGTTCTGGAGCCTGAGCAGGTGCACTGCAGAAGTTGGCACTGATTCACAAAGCTGTTTGTGCGTGCATATACTTTTGGACAGCCATTTAACTCTGTGTTATGAGCTGTGTTTGTTTGGGTGGGTGCTTTTACATTTGCACATGAACTGTATGTGTGTGTCTGAGAGTGTTTGATCCATTAATCCAGACTTTAGTGTCTCATAATTCTTCACAAACCATTCTAATATGCTGATTTGGTATGCAAGATGTCGTCTTATTATTCTCATTGAACCGAAATCTCAAAAGAATAGCAAATTTGGCGTGCTGTCCGGGGGGGGCGAGCCGGGAGCTTGGCGGGCCCCGAGCCCTGCTGCCAGTAACCCTGGCGAGGGCAGAGCCCGGAGTGCAGCTCGGTCCCGACCACCCCCCTTGACAGGCCGAAAAAAAAAAGCCAGGGAAGGAGGGATCGTGCGTAACTATTGATATTGAGAGGAGGGAGACGATGGTATTTCTGCCGTGATGGATAAATGAAATTATGTGATCAAACATGATCGTTCATGCAGTGTGTCATGTAGCTGTATGTGAACATAAACTATCTGCAAAGTTGTGACGCTGACAGTGCACGATAACTAAAGTTATTGTCTATCAAAAAAAAGGGGTCGGCTCACATTCGCCTAAACAAGTCGTCAGCAATTTGAATCTTTCTCTGTTACAAATCCACACCACTAAGTAACAGATTCGCATAATGTCCGCCCACGTTCTACATCGTGAACAACTTGCAGTACAATTTCCACATGGATTACATCATGTGAAGAAGCTGTATCCTGTAAGAGTTACTTTGTTTTATATGCCCTTCTGAAAGATGAATCTACAATTAATGAGTGATTAAGATTAATAATTGATGATTGTATTTTCTAGTGGTCGTTCAAAATACATATTTGTGTATGTTATCCTGGTCAACGGCTAACTTGCGTTACTGTATTGTACTGTACTGTTTTGTTGTTCAGCTGTGGGCCTAATGTAGTCTAATACTGTGATTGATGCAGATTGACTGTCTGTCTATCTCATCATTAGTTTAAGACCCCGTTTACAAAAAAGGAAGATGCAGGTATTTCCCTGTGGTTTGGTTATGCGCCAGAAAATGTTTAATGTCATGTGAGCGCCCTATTTACATAGGTTTGGCATAATTATTATCACGCTCGACAGCGTGGTATTTATGGAGGTTGATATAAATGACAAAATGACACATTTTTTTTAAACTATGTTGTTGTGTGCACAATGTTATTATTGAAAACGGAGAGGAGCAAATATCAGTTTCTCTAAATACTCGGCTATGTGTAAATGTGGCCTAAGTAATGATAAACGATGGCTTAACGCAGTGTTATACATTATACAATGCTGAAGTTCACTACGTAGTGGTGTGCCCGATTCATTTACAAAAGCATTGTCCAAGATGGTTTTGGCACAAGCTCTGTGGACCGCTGTGGCGGTAGACCAATCATATCGGACTGCGCCATCTGACCAGGGCTCACAGGAAGGTGGGGTTTAGACAGACCGAGTCTTCAAACTGCTTCACTTGAGTCGTTTACGAATAATTTAGAAATGGGGTAAAATTAAATCTATTTTTGGAGAAAACAATAGGCGTAACCGTAGCAAAAGTTTTGCATTTTAAAACGAAAACCCACTATTGTAAACGGGACCACAGATAAGCAACATATCTTTTAACAGAAAGAGCAGCTCCTTTCAGCCATTCGCTGAATGAAGCAGATGCAGAGCTTGCGCTCCTGCGACAGTCAGTATCAGATGCATAATTTTTTCGTTTGCTACAAGCAGGATACACAAGAAGCACGTTCAACTCGGACACGCAGACTGTTGAAGTAGAAACCGCGCTTAATGTGCATCTCGTGTATGTAAAGCATTTTGGGGGCCACTTGCAAGGCAGTCGCCTACCTTTGCCTAATGGGTAAGTCCGCCCCTGGTGATCGTTACAGCTTATGTTTTATAGTCTGTTAAAGAGGACCGATTGCTGTATCTTGTTTTGGAGCAGCTTGTGTTTTCAAATGTGTTTTTCATATTTACTCATTCTGCGCTCACTAAAATTGTTTTTAGGGCATTCTTTGGTGTGGTCGGCTTTTAGTCACGTTCAGTATATAAACATGTCTTCCTGGCATTATTCTTACGTATACAGCACATGAAGGCTAAGTGTTATCACCTGTTGGTTGCTGTCAAGTGTGGGAGAATATCGAATTGTAGGAAAGAGCATGTATCACAATTTAATCGAAGCTGAGCGGCAGCTAAGCTGTTAGCAGCACTATGACGTAGATGGCAAGTGTAGAGTCTATATCAAAAACTCTTTGCATAAAAATGAAAGCAGATTAAATAGTTTTAATTTTCACTCCCATCCAAGTAAACTCTGCGTAGCGCTAACACCCACCTTTCCTCTGCTGCAATTAACCTTTTATATCCTCTTTTCGTCAAAAAAGGCATAATGTTCCACGTGGGAGATCAAGTCTGTTAATAATTTTTGTGGAGGATATGCCAAGAATTGATACATTACAAACCATTGTTATCCATCGCTCGCTCTCTGTTCATCAAAGTAGACAACGAAGGCCAGATGTTGTTTGTGGAGTACTTTGCCGGGCCGCCACGTGTGTTTGGTACCAGAGCGTTGCTGTTTAATGGAACTGGTAAAACCTCCAGCTCTTTGGATACAGAGCTGCTCCTGTGATGGATTTGGAGTTGTTTAATTGCAATGTTTACCCGTTCAACAAAAACAAAAGATCCTCGATATGTGCGGTCAGGCTCACGCTGTTCTAAGGCTAAGCATTATTTTCTTTCTTGCTTTCTTTTTTGATTTTGGAGTTTTTAGTTGCATTGTTTTATACGAGTTTGTAGAAATAATGTTCTGTCTCTATGTGTGGCAAAGGGCATAAGTATTCTGTCCTCTCTTTTTCTTTTTTTCTGCTTCCCTTCCATGCTTCCTTTAATCACTCCCATCTTATAAACCTTTCTTTTAGTTTTCCTTCCTTCCATCGTCTTTTCTCTAATATAATTCTCTAAGACAAATATGTTCATTTAATAGTTTTATTTGCTCTATGTGTGGCCAAAGATCGCCAAAGATCTTTAATTTCCTTCCTTTCTCTCCTTTTTATGTCTTTCTTTCTTTCTTTCTTTCTTTTTTCTGTCACTTTCTTTCTTTCTCTTTTCTCTTTTCACTTTCTTTCACTTTCATTTTCACTTTTACTCTTACTCTCACGCTCTCTCTCACTTTCACTTTCCGTCCTCCTTTCTTTCTTTCTTTCTTTCTTTCTTTTACTTTATTTTTTCTTTGTTTATGTCACTTTCTTTCTCTTTCTTTCTTTTCACTTTCTTTTACTTTCACTTTCACTTTTACTCTCTTACTCTCACTTTCAATTTCCTTCTTTCCTTTCTTCCTTGCTTACTTATTCATTCTTTCTCTCTATCTTTCACTATCCTTCCTTCTTTCCTTTATTACTTTCATTTATGACACTTCCAATTCTTTAATATAAACCTTTTCTTTTCCTTTTTTGTCTGCCTTCCTTCTTTTCCCTCTCTCTTTCTATAATAGAATTCTCTAAGACAAATATTTTCTTTGCTCTTTGTGGCCAAAGGTCTCAGAACATTACTTGCTTTCGTTCTTCCCTCTTCCTTCCGTCCTTCCTTCCTTCTGCCCATTCTTATTTTCTTATTCTGTCTGTCTTTATCTCTCTCTGCTTACTCTCTTTCTTCTGGTTTAAGTTGTACATTCAGCTTCCTGGTTCACCACAGGACAGAAACAGTAATGTCTATGTGTCTAAGTAGCAATAAATCAGTTTAGAGGAGACATGTGGCAAACATTGCGGAAATGTTTTAGGCGCGAAACACTAGCAGCTTAGATGAATCCAATCCACAGCTGTTGCCTCTGTATGTTTTTAATGGAATCGTCTGTATTTCAAAGGCAAAAAAATATATGTTTTTGTAAACGACAGCCCAGTGTTTGCCATAGATGTTTATTTCGATCAAGCTTTATGTTTTCTTTTTTATCCACAATTCTTTCATCTTGTTTCAGTAAAGCACAATAGTTAGATCAAGGTATTGATGAGTGGTTTGAGGAACGTTGTCTTTGGCTCAGATGTTGAGAAAAACATCTTTCCTTGAACTGTGAAAATGTTATGCACTCTAAGACAATGTCGTCTTGTTCTTTGGCTGGTTTCTAAATATACAATGCCAGATCTTTTATGAAAATGCTTTTTTTTTTCTTTCACTACCCACATCTGCTTAAAACAATAAATGCTTTAGTTGAGTGTTTTTTTCTGTAAATGTAACCATTTTTTTTTTTTCCATATTCAATTATTTGCAATTTAACCATTTTTGGTATTATTGAGGAATAAGCTGTGTGTTACAGTATATCTTCAGTGTTTCCATCCACTTTAGATTCAATGACAGCTCCTATGCTGATAATGTTACTGTTTTCATTAGATCTGCTCGGGACATTGTGAACTTAAGTGAATCCCTGGAGATCTACCAGAAAGCCTCCTCATCCCGAATGAACTGGCAAAAGAGTGCCTCCTTTTTGTTGGGTCATTGGGAGAATGGAGGCCCTCCAGCACTTCCTCAGAATTTTCTTGGATCTTGGATGGGTTTAAAGTGTTGGGGGTCTTTCTCGGGACTGATCAGTGTATTCAGAAAAAACGAAGAAAATTTCTGTTCGGTTGAATAGATGGAGATGGATTCTGCCTCAGTTGTCTTATAGAGGCAGAGTGCTTATTATTAACAATCTGGCAGCTTCTATGATGTGGCATCATTTAAGTGTCCTTGACCCACCAAAAGCTTTACTGCAGCGACTACAGAAACTGTTTGTTGATTTTTTTCTGGAATGGCTATCGCTGGCTTCCTCCTGCTTATCTTTACTTGCCAGTTAATGAAGGGGGACAAGGGCTAATTGATTTGGTGGCAAAAGTCAAATCTCTGAGGCTAAAGACTGTTCAAACTTTACTTTTTCCTGTGGTCCTTAGGCCGTGGGTTTCATTTGGATTAGCTCTGCTTACAACTTTTGGTTGCGTTGGTCTCGATAAGCAGTTGTTTTTAATGTCTACTTTTAGCAGAAAATTTTCACCAGATGTAATGTTTTATAATTCTGTGCTAAACTCTTGGTCCATTTTTAAATTGGATAGAGATGAGAGCAATCATTTTGGCCTGGAAGAACCACTGTTTTATAACTCTCTACTAAACTACAACACCAACTCTTTTAATCTCTTTCACTTGTGAAATCCTTCATGAAAAAAGGAATGACTAAACTTTCAGATCTAGCTGACACTTCTTCTAAAGCATGGAGGTCAGCGGCAGATATTTGTAGTCAGGCTGGTTTTAAGTCAGTTAGAACTGTAGAACAGCTAATAGGTGGGCTGAAAGCAGCTCTTCCCTCCTCAATCCTCCTGTTTATTAAAGTAGTTTATTTCGAACAAATTAAAGATAGAAGTGACCCAAAATGGAGGGATTATTTTACAGTCTCTGCTGAGCTCTCTCCTTTTGGGGTTTGGGCTTTGTTTTTAGCAGGACACTGTTTGTTTTTAGATCTAAATATTCCAGATCATACAGTCAACAGTGTACCTTAACCAATTTTATCATGGGGCAAGCCAAACTAGCCATTTGGAAGTCTTGTAGATTGGCTGAGGAAGGGCAGAATTTAAATGTTCTTTGTTATTTTACTGCCTTGATGGATTTCAGGATAAGAGTGGAATATAGATTCTCTCAAATGACTGATAATCTGCATGATTTTAAGTCCAAATGGTGTGTAAATGATGTTACCCTTTCAGTCGAATAACTTTGGAGTTACATATGGGAACTCGCCAGAGAGACCAATTGCCTTTGAGCTTCAAATAAAAGGCCAATGAATATTGGCGTGCACTGATTGCATTCAGGTGCACCTCATCACTATGTGAGTATAAGAGGGCATGAATGCAGTGCACTTACAGCTTTTTGCTTCGGAGCCTTCATCGTTCTTGAACTGGAGATCCCCTCGGCTTTCATTTTGAAGTTGGAGTTGAGATCTACTGAAAAGAGTTCCTGAGAGTTTCTGCTCTCTCGTCTGACAGCAAGCACTGGGCGGCTGTCAGCATATCCTGCGAGTTGGTGGCCTTTTCAAGGCTGGCTGTGCCAACTTTTTGCATTCCAGCAAGCAAAGACCTATTGAGTGCACGGAGTTGCCGCAAAAGGTCTTCCCTGGGCAATCCAGGAGAAAAGAGTAATTTCTCGTGGTTGGTGAAGCGTTCTCCTCAACTATCTCGATGACTGGCTGATAATAGCTCACTTGAGGGATTTGTTGTGCATGCACAGGGACCTGGTGCTACGACACCTCAGCCATTTGGTCAACCGAGAGAAAAGCAAACTCTCCCCAGTGCAGAGGATCTCTTTTCTTGACATGGACTCGGTCGAAATGACTGCCCGCCTCACCAACGAGCACACGCAGGCCATGCTGAATTGCCTAGACCTTTCAAGCACAGAACAGCAATTCCTCTCAAAACTTTTCAGAGGCTCCTGGGGCATATCGCGGCTGCAGCCCCAGTCACACCGCTAGGCTTGCTTCATCGGCATCGGCAGGGATGCACTGGCACACAGCTGGCCTCCTGGGCTCAAGTACGCCTTTCCCCCAGTGAGCCTCCTTGCACAG
>JAUMHI010000034.1:12323117-12356762 GCA_032359435.1 Enteromius unitaeniatus
TGTCAGGTCAGCATCTTGATGTGGCACACCTGTGAGGTGGGATGGATTATCTCAGCAAAGCAGAAGTGCTCACTATCGCACATTTAGACTGATTTGTGAACAATGTTAATACCTGCCAGTCATGCTGTCCAAACTCCAAAATACTTGTCCGAGCTCCATCAAGAGAACCCTCCATCCCCTCCCAGCCACAGCCAGTGGCTTCAATTACGCTATACGTAATCTGTATAGTCTGTGCCAATGCAGCAAATTATTTTACTTCTCTGTGGTCTCTCAATGTATTTAATGCACTCAAATTCTCAACATAATGTTTAATTGATAAAAAGTATTTATTGACTACTGTCAATATTAATAATCTGTCCACTGAATTGTCATTATCATTGAACGGAAACTTAGGTGCTGGGCCTCCAGCCAGAGGAGAACTTTCCCCAAATAAAGCTTGATTCTCCCAAGGTTTTTTTCCCCATTCTCTCATGGATGGGGTTTTTGGTTCCTTGCCGCTGTCGCCTCTGGCTTGACTAGTTGGGAACACCTAATTTCTAAAGATTATCAGCGTTCTCCGCAGAGGCCCAAACATTCCCACTGCTCCTTTACTCTCCCTCCCCCAAAGTCCTTCTTTTCTCTGGAGAAGCCTCCCCTCCCCTCACCTCCTCCTCCTCCTCCTCTGTATTTCCTATCCCCTTCTATCCCTCCTCATCAGAGGTCTTTGCCAAGCATGCCCCACCTGCATCAGAGGCCTCATCCAGCCCCGCCACTGCAGAGGCTTTCCTGTCCCCGCCTACTTCAGAAGCTTCCTCCTTCTTGCTATCCCGCCTCTGCAGAGGCTCTCCCCTTCGAGAGGCCTGACTCAGCCCACCTCTGCAGGTGGTAATTTAATTTCAAATGCTGTAATTTCATTAATTGATATAATGTTAATATATCAACCTATTAAAATACTGATGCCTGTTTCCGCCACTGAATAAGAAAATAGGTTTATCGCAACTGTTTTTTTTTTTGCGTGATGCACACTTGCAATTCTGACTTATTTTCTAAGAATTTATTTTTCTCCGAAAAAAACATCAAATTCAGACTAAATTTGAAATGCAATTCAGCACATTATGGGAATTTCAGTTTTACGTTTTTTCCCAGTAAATTTAGCATTATCCATTTAACAGGTTAAAATAATTTATCGTTGGAGTAATTTTTAGTCAGTTAAAGTCTATTTTTATTTAATGCATTTGTTTGTTTGTATTATGATGTCACATATAAGCTTCATGAAATATATTTCAATTTGTGGAAACAAAATCTGAAAAACAGAATGAAATTTGGTAAACAAATGAAATATTACATTTTGCCCCATAATAAATTTGCACTTCCTTAAATTCAAATACAAAGTGCAGTTTTACTTCACTCAATTACAATTCATTTAAAATTAAAGAACTGTGTTAAATTAAAATGCATTCTAATTAGTTCGAATCCGTGATGTGAGTCATTCCAATGCAGTCACTTATGAGGTTCTAGTCTAGTGAAGATGTTGCTGTGGAAGGAAGCAGATGACAGCAGGGCAGCTTACTGAGGTTTTGAAATAGAGCCCTTGTGTGAGAGCCGCATGTGTTGAGATACTTGTAAGCAGCTCTGATTAAAGAGACGCTGGATGTCATTCTACAAGGCAGACCTATGGGACAGCTGCCAATAAAAGAGTGTCCCCAGGGCTGTTGAAACAGAGATAGCAGTCAGTAACTGACACGAAGTGCATGGCAGTAGAGGGCTTCTCTGAAGGACGGAGGTCGGAGTTGTGCGGAATTTTGATAAACATCCCGGCTGTCACAGTGTGAGGTGTGAATTGTTCGTGACTGAGAGATCAAATGCAATGTTACAGAACAGAAGGCTTTCCTTTTTCCATTTAAATGTAGAATTTGGACAAAATTAAACCAATATCAGTGGTGTAAATTATCATTGCAACATGAGAATGCGAGACATGAACATAATTCCATATGAATTTTAAATAATCAAATGAATCATGGGATGTGCCAGTTAAGCAATGAAATTCATAAGAACCATATTTCACATTAAAATTCTCCTGAGATTCAATTACAAATATTATGTGAAGCACTAAGTAGATATTAAACAGGCTTTAGCATTTTGTACATCCTTTTTTCCATATCATAAACTAAAATAAATAAATATTACATTATAAATTAAATGTTAATTTACACATCTCAGAAATAATTAAGATTTATTGGTATTGCAGTAAATTGTTTCTTCTTCTTACTAATTATTGGATGAAAAAAATACAGCAAAATTTTTAATATTGTGAAATGAAGTAGTTTTTGTTTTTAGTATAATTAAAGTGTAATTTATTTATTTAGTGTTAACTGATCCTTCGGTAATCATTCTTATATGCTATTCTTATAATATTTTTCTGTAAAAAAATTATTTGATGAATAGAAACTTAAAAATACCTTTGTTCATTCAATTATTTGTTCTGCCAGCTTGTTAATTAATGTATGTGTTAACCTGGAGTAAAACCTGTAACAACAAAGCATTTAAATGAAAGCTTTCAAATGCAGCACTTAGTCCAAACAGAATTAGCTGATATATTACGGCATGTAATGTCCTTTCTAAAACATTGCATCTAGCACTCACATAAACAAATGCATATGGTTTATTCTGACAGACACCATCAAAGTGAAAATAAGGTCTCTGATTGTCTGAAATTGCAGCACCAAAGAGCTCGGGGGCAGGTATACAGCTTTCATTAAAAAAAATAAAACACAGCCTTATCAGGTTTGAAACAGCCTAGACATTTTTATCTTACAGCTTGTGACAGAAAGATATCCTGTATTAAATGTCTGTGGACTTTTTTTTTTTTTAAACCAGGTTGAGGATCAAGCTTAATAATGTTCTGGTTTAGGCATAAGCCTTGATAGGACTGAGAATGGTCTCTTCAGACGGCTTTATATAATTTAATATCGGAGTTAGAATCCATTTAAGATGTTTGTTGTCACATCTGTCAAGTGGGATATTGTTAAAGCGAGTGATCAGCCTTGCACATTTTTGACTCTGTCAGAGAATGGAGTGTGGGTAATATCCTTAGCTTGAGTGCTACTCTGCAGAATTAAACATCAGTGAAGTCACAGCACATTCTTACCTGGTGGTTCCCCCAGAGTCAAACAAGTTTAGTTTAAGGCAGTGGTTCCCAACCTATTTTAACTCACGGCCCACACAGCCAAACACAAATGTTTCCGCGGCCCACTGCAAAAGAATATAAACGATCCCGCTTTTTGTGTTGGGTTAACTAAGTACTCGGAAACAAAGCTGTTAATTGTCTTTATTGAATAAACTGGTAATGTATAGAATAAACAGAAAATATTCATAACGGATCAGAAAACTGGACATTTATTATATTAACAATATTACAATTTCTATTAATAATAATTGGTCCACAGGTTGAAAACCACTGGTTTAAGTATTACATCTAGTATTTACAGTACTAATGCATCTCCAATGATCACTTGTGATCACTCCTAAAGATGCAAATAAAGCAAGGCACTAGCATTGCCAAGACAAGTTCAGTTGTCAGGGAATACACACAACAAAATGTAGTTAAATCAGGAGTCTGCAAGAGCCAGAAATGGAAGTGTAAATGTGCCAAGATACATCAGCGTTTACACTTCAGTGTTTCTGACTATACTTCCCAATAAAGATGATAACAAAATGTTCTGGACTTTATGGCTGCATGCGGGACATCTTTATGTGGCGATCTCATTAGGTTCACAGACCTCAAACCTCAAAATTAAATAATCCGACTATGCTACCCTGGTGGGAGGGGACCAGGGAAATACTCCCAGTGAGGACACACAGGTAAGTTTTACCGTTTTACCTACTTTATTATAAAAAGAACATAAATAGAAAGAGGCAATAAAATCACTCGGATATTCCCACTTCCCAGGAACAGGGCAGGCTGGCTGCAATGCAGGAGGTCAGCTAAATCCACCTATATTTCACCCCACATCAACCGCACTATAATGAGAGTTATATCAATCCACACAGCACCCTGTGATACACACCGCCAGCTGAAAGTGGCAAGCCTCCCCTGCTCCACGCAAAGTCTTTGGTGATTTCTAGAAAACAAAAAGGAAAACACATTAAATCAAAAGTACAAAGAACACTTCACAGGGTCAAGGAGAAGAATCACTTGCTTAAAAGACACTAGATGCAGTCACTTTAATATTAGATCTCAGAGTTGCACAGTAACCACTAACAGTGCCCGAAGAGCACCAGGGGCCTATTTCAGAAAGGAGGTTCAAACAACTCTGAGTTTAAACTTGAACTCTGAGTTGATCAACCCAGAAATTAAAATCTCAGAGTTTTGGGTTTCAGAACAGCTGATCTGAGTTAGATCAATCAACTCTGTGTAGACTAACTCAGAGTTAAGCGTGTACACCGCGACTCTAAAAAGCCCCTATCAGTGGAGCCATTGTCAACATCTGAAAAAAAGAGGTTGGCATTTTTTTCTCCAACTGAACTTGATGTGCTCATGCAACGTTACAGCAAATATGAGCACATATTTAAGTATAATAAAAAAAATAATAAGTAATGTAAGGTGTGTCGTTTATTGACTTTTTCACAATCTAGTTACAGTACATGTCCCTGTTGAAGGTCAGTGAGATGATTTGAAGCTAATATTAATATTTTTTATTAATATTATTATAAGCTAATATTATTTTTTGCAGTAATATCGAAGGTAAAACTTTAGGTAAAAAAAGTAAAAAGGTAAAAAAGAACCCGGGTGCTGACGCTGTCATCAAACCCCTAGACCACGATTCAATGAATAAGCCAGCGCTCAGACTTTACTTGACTTAAAGATGAAACTTGAACCCCCCAAAAAAAAAAAAAATGCTTATTAATGTTCGGCCGCTAGACAAGTATCTACTTGTCACAGATTTTTAACAATTATCCTGGATAGATCAAATACACAATACCACCGTTACAAGGGAAAAGACAAAAAGATCCACTCTGGGTCTCAAAATCCTTGCCCGACATAAATGTAATTTTCTTCGAATTAATACACCCTCTTCATCTATGGGATACTCCAAAAAAGGACAAGCCATTCTCGTAACTTTCTTCTCTGTTTGTGTCCGAAATGTGGGCATTGAATGACTAAGGCTATGGTGAGAAATACCGCTGCGTCTTTAAAAAAAAGGGGAGGAGACCGACTGAAACTCAGAGATTAAAACCTGCTCCCGACCAGGTTAGGTTCAGAGAGTAAGTTACCACGGTAACTAACTCAGAGTAATAATAGTTACCTCTCTTTCAGAAACAGGTTTGAGTTACCCTGCTTTCTTGGGTTTCCCAAGAACCCAGTTTCCCTTATCTCAGGGTTAACAAACTCTAACCTCTTTGTGTAATAGGCCCCAGCAAATGTTACATAAGTTACACACAGCTCCTTAACATCACATTTAAACTTAAAAACATCAAGATACTCTATTTTATTCAGGTGAGGGTTAATATCTTTTGGGTTAATCCCCTGAGACCACACCTCATACCCTCTTGGGACCTTGCCGTCCAGGAGGAGGCAGACCCAGCCTTAGACTTGTTGTGTCCTCCACACTGACCGCACTCGGAGCATCAGATGCTCCCAGCAGCTCTTTGTTTGCTATGGTGGACAGCAGAAAGGGAATGCTGTCTCCAAACAGAGGTTGACCCATTGGGTGGTTGAAGCAATCTCCCTAGCTTATCTATACCAGGGAGAGCCGTGCCCCTTAGGATTGAGAGCTCACTCAAGAAGTGTCCACAGAAGTGTCGCTTCATCTTATGCGTTGGCTCATGGCGTCTCACTAGCAGATATCTGTAGGGCTGCAGGTTGGGCGACACTGAGCAGACTCCTCTGCTGACAAACTTGAAAAGTAAGTTCGCCTGTCGGCAGGGGGTCTCCACGTAACGCGGCCTCAAGGGTTGTGGCCTGTTCCATGGGTGTTCCCATATGTAACGTTGAAGTGATTCGACTGAAAGGGTAATGTCTAGGTTACGAACGTAACCCACGTTCCCTAAAGGGGGGAACAGAGACGTTACAATTTTCCTTTTTTTCTGCCTTCCTTCTTTTCCCTCTCTCATTCTATAATAGAATTCTCTAAGACAAATGTTTTCTTTGCTCTTTGTGGCCCAAGGTCTCAGAATATTACTTGCTTTCGTTCTTCCCTCTTCCTTCCTTCCTTCCTTCTGCCCTTTCTTATTTTCTTCTTCTGTCTGTCTTTATCTCTCTCTGCTTACTCTCTTTCTTCTGGTTTAAGTTGTACATTCAGCTTCCTGGTTCACCACAGGGGAGAAACAGTAATGTCTATGTGTCTAAGTAGCAACAAATCAGTTTAGAGGAGACATGTGGCAAACATTGCAGAAAAGTTTTAGGCCTGAAACCCTAGCAGCTCAGATAAATCCAATTCACAGCTGTTGCCTCTTTATGTTTTTAATGGAATCCTCTGTATTTCATAGGATAAAAAAAATATATATTTTTGTCGACGGCTCTGTGTTTGCCATAGACATGTGTATTTCAATTAAGCTTTTTGTTTTCTTTTTTATCTGCAGTTGATTTATCTTGTTTCAGTAAAGCACAATAGTTAGATAAAGTTATTGATGAGTGGTTAGAGGAACGTTGTCTTTGGCTCAGATATTGAGAAAAACATCTTCCCTTGAACTGTGAAAATGTTATGCACTCTAAGACAATGTCGTCTTGTTGTTTGGCTGGTTTTTAAATATACACTGCCAGATCTTTTATGAAAATGCATTGTTTTTTGTTTTTTTTCACTACCCACATCTGCTTAAAACAATAAATGCTTTAGTTGAGTGTTTTTCTGTAAATGTAACCATACCATTTATTTTCTTTAAATCCAGATAAATCAGAGGGATGTTAATTGTCATGTTTTTCAATCCATAAATCATATTAGGACAGGATATTCCTAAATAAATGTTCACCCACCGCATGTATTATTCTCTGTAGAAGCAGGCAAGACCATGTCGAAATACTTTCACATGTTTTAACTGTTTATAAGTTTGAAAGGTTTCTTTCTGCCAAAACGATAGATTGAGCAAGCCAGGTGTCATCTTCAGTTCTTTCCAATGTGCTGTGTAAAGTCATGTTCTGGCATTTTCTTGTTTTGATTCACTTGGTAGACCTGTTCTCTTCAGCAGTAAATAGATGTTTTTGTAGGTGTTTTGTGTAATGAAATCTTGCATTTAGTAGTTTTTGATTTGCTTTGGACTTGTGTATCATTTCTTCAATGTTGTGGGTGATTCTCCTCCAAAAGATTGGGATCCTTTACCTGGCTGGGCCTTGATGTTTTAACAAGATAATGAGAATCAGAGATGGTTTTTGGTCAAAGCCCATGAAAGTTTAACAGAGGGCAGCCAGGCATCGTAGTGTGGTCATGTCAACCCAGGTCTTTCCAGTTAAAAAATGGGACTGAGGCATGAGAATGGAACATGATGAAAGAGTATAAATTCAGTTGTATTTGCCAGACACCTGTACTTGTAACTTTTGTCAGACAAAGGTTTAGATTGATAAAGCAGTGGGGATATCTTCATAGGTTTTTTTATTATTATTATTATTATTATTATTATTTTCACATCACCATTTGTCAAAGGGAGTTAAAGTGTCAAGAAGCACATTTGTTACAGTGTCCTATGGAAACACTGCACACAGTTGATACTGATGGCTTTAGTTATGTGGACATTTTATTGGAAACCTTTTTCTTGCAGACCTGTTTTTGTAGGGAACCAGACTGGAAGTTTCCATGCCAGTACATGACGACACTTAAAATGGGGAAAATAAGCATATGCCAAATGCTTAAAGTGGTAAGATTAAAAACAAGCTAGGAAACTGAACTTTGATTAAATTTTTTCAATATTAATTTGATCACCATAATGCTATTCTGCAATTCCTGATCACCTTCCTTTCCAAAGGAAAATTATTTATCCTCTTCTTTGTAGAAAAATCATAAATTTTTAGTCTCTTCTGTGTTGTCATACAAAGCCAATTTTCCACTAGCTTATATGATTATTTAGGGTCTTAATGAAAAGTTTGTAGTATAGTTTTTTAACAAAGACAGTGTAAAAAACACTAATTTTAACCCATCAAAAACTATGCTGACCCTGCCCCTCTTTTCCGAGGCACTCTCTGAGAAAGTTTTTTCATAGTGAAACTTGCTAATTAGTACATTATTAGGAAAGGCGATATGCAAAGATTAATTAAAAGACATTATGCTCACTGCTGTAGGTGAGGCTGGATCATGAATGATTTGTGCGTTTCCCTTCAGAACCAAACATAACGTTAATCCTCCACGTCTTCAGTCGCTCAGATGTCGGGGGTAAATGACTACTGCCATGTTCATTAATACATTCAACAACAAAACACCTAAATCGCTTAGGAGTATTGCTTGTCTCCACATCTCGGTCTAATGCAACTCACTCACGGCGGGTCTGAGGTAAGACACCAGTTCAGTCGGTGTGACACATCGCTGTCAATCAACTATTGTGGGTGTGGCCTCTGTCAGTGTGACGCCAATTTGACGCCATTTGAGAATGACTTGATTTCAGATGGAACTTATTCTTATTAAATTAAAAGAAGACTAATAGGTGCATCTTTATCATTGTATGGTGGTTGTGTACACACTCTCCCAACACACATTTTAATCCAAACAGCTTGTAAAAGTGCATGCGGCACCGGATGACCCCTTTAAAAAACTAAAGCAACAGGTTTGCCTGGGAGTTTGTCAGTAATTGCCAAGTTAGTTTCTGGGGTACATTTTTATAAAATATATGTATATGTTTTAAACATTATTTATGTATTAATTTAATTTAATTAGTTCAAAGTCACAATTACATTTTTATTATCTATTTAATGTCATAAAATTAGAATAGCAAAGCATAAAGCATCGATTCAGTGCAGGGTGAGAGCATGAGAACGCCTTTATAAGACAGACTTAAAGGCTTGTGCAGCCACCAGCAGAGCGACCAAAGTTGACATCTCTGGGGATCGTGCAGCCACTGGCGAAACCTCTGAGAAACTATTGTCACTGGCAAGCTCTGGTGGCTCAGGCCACTGTAGTTTAGGTCGCTGATGGGCTCTGGTTGCTCAGGCTACGGTAGTTCAGGATCACTGACAGGCTCTGGTGACTCGTGACCTAGGTACTTTTGCCCCTCCCAAAAAAATTCTTGGGGAGGTCTCCCGCCGGTATCGACCCTGGGTCAACAAATGGTTCTGGGGAAGGATGGTCCGAAGACCACTTGGGACTGGATTCAGGGCTGGCACCCGACTGATGCAGACTAGGAACCACAAGGATATCGGATGGTACTCCTGGCCGTGAAACCGGAACCAACATTTCATTACACGGCTCCTCGGACCGTGATACGGGGTTAGGACCCATTATTTGCAGGCTGGGAACCTGCGAGTATTTTAGACGGCAATCCTGGCCTTGAAACCGGAACCAACACTTCATCACACGGCTCCTGGGACCGTGATACAGACCTGGCACCCGACTGAAAACCGAAGGTATCAGGCTTGGCATATCGGCCCACGGATCTGGATTGGGATTCGGACCACGCCAACCGGTATCACTGGGGAACTAGTACCGTTTTCAGGGAGCTGGCACTGATGGACCCCCATATGGTGCAGCTTTCAGGAGTGGCAAGAGCCGGGCATCAGAGGATAGCCTCCTGGCTTCCCGGGTGTTACGGCCATTCGATGCACGGAATGTGGAGGTGGACTGAAGTGCGCAGAGATGTAAGCATTTCCAGAAGCGAGCGCCATCAGTGGTGTACTGTTCTGTCACAGCTGTGTATCGTGTCGCTTCCTTAGCATGGAGAGAAGGCATGGAGATTATTGTTAAAAGGAGTGAACATTTAATAAAAGACACAAAACAAAAAGAAAATGCAAAGAGCTGTGCAGACACATATGGAGGCTACATCAACGTTAACAGTACACAATGAACAAAACAACAAGCAGGCTTTAAATACAAACACAATCAGACACTGATGTGGAACACCTGGAAAAACACGGCAGGGAGTGAACACTAATGAGGAGGCGGGGTCACAAACAAGGCAGAACACGAGGACGCTGAATGAAAACAAACACACAGAAGTCACGTGAAACAAGAAACAAACATAAACAGAACATGGAACCAGAGTGTTACAGGTACACAATTTATATCTCATAAAACCACACTTGTGAAATTTCTGCACACATCAATGTTTTATAGTCTTTTTACACCATTTCACCAATTTTCGACATAAAACAGAGATGTTAGAGTTTGTTGTCGGTGGAACTGTGTTTGACTGGATAAATATGACCTGAAATGCTGTGGTCCCTCACAATGTCACTTTTCATTAACTTCAGTGCACGTGTTCCTTGACTCTCTACTTCACAAGCACTGTAAATACTTCCTGGTGACTTCCTCTGCGTTTATACTGGCATGGTGTTCTCAGAAGCCTGGAATTTTTGAAGAGGAGGCCTCCAGGAAGACAAGCAGGGTGATCACCAATTTTAAAAGGTTCCCCATCCAAAGACAGAAGGTTTCTCTTTGCTATGAAAGGCACACAAGGCCCTCGGGTTCATGTTCTGTGACGCATGCAGGCCACCTGGGCAAACAGTCTTTCTGTCCGCTTCTTAATAAGAAAGGTAAAGCACCATCAGCTCCACAGGTGACTTGTGTATAGGCTCTTTATTTGGTTTTAGATGGCAGACACTCATAGCTCGATCTAGGTCACGTGTCCCGTATGAAATCAAACCACTGACATCTTCTCCGGTCGATATGTCCAAACCGCAGGGTCTCCATCTCTGGAAGGTTTAAGCATGTTCCACTGTCCAGGGGAAGTAGGGAAATACTTGTTTTCATAGTGTTGGGTCAGAATCAGACTGGGGTTTTTAGGGCGAGGGAAGTCCTCATGCAAAACAGCGCCCTGCGTTCGCATTGCAGAGATTTTCCTGAGAAGATGGGGCTGTTTTGCTGATGTTTGTTTTCCTTGCACATGCATGGTTTGTCTCCTAATGACATATCATTAATCATACTATTAGAGACACTTAAAACTAAACAAACAAATAGTTTGTTTTAAACGGTTTGGTGGCCTAAAAACATGGAAGATCAAAACGGGTTATTAGCTCCTGTAAACATGTATTTATATGCATGTGTGCGTGTTTGTGTGCATGTTTATGTGGTTTATAAGGACACAAATTTGTATAATGATATGGGTAAGGATAAGGACATTTTCAGGCTTGAAAAACATACTAAATAGTTTTTTGTTTGTTTTTTTGTTTAATGTACACAGTTTCCTGTGATGGGTTGGTGTGTAGGGCAATAGCACATACAGTTTGTACAGTATAAAGACCATTATACTGAGAGTCCCCATAAACCACAAAAACCCACATGTGTGTGCCCGTTAAATAAAGTCTTCTCCTTTTCACAGAGACTATGCTGAGTTTCGTGGATGACATCATGTCGGGGGCCAAATCTCCATGTGTGATGCTCGGGGACATCCCTGATCCCCTCTCATCTATCTCCTTGATTATACGCTGTCTGGAGCCAGACACTACATATATGTGAGTTCCTGCTTATGTACATAATGAGAATAAAAAGTTAAATGACTTTATTTGGCCCTATTTCTTTAAAAAAAAATAGCTGCTTTTTCACTTTGAATTTAATCAGAGAATGAGTCACGAGAATGTGTATTTTTTATTTTTTTTCAAAAATGTGTCATTTGGTTTTATTTTCTTTTGATTTTATATAAACATTCACTGAGAATTCAGTAAGAAACAAAACATAAAGGCCCTACTTTTGGCTGGACGATTCGCTTGAACTTTGAACTGACATTGAGTTGCATGTCTTCAATCAGATGAGGGATTTTAATATCTGCGTGAGTCTAAGCAATTACATCCAACTAGGGCTGTGAAAATTTGATAACAATTTGTGTAAAATATGTCTGGAGCATTTCCTACCTATGTCAATATTCCAATATCAGTAGTTGATTTAAAACGTGCCTTTCACTAAATGGCTTGGCAGTGTCTGTAGCAGGTAAGGAACCTTCTTGGAAACTATAATTGGTCCAATCATCACTTTTGTATAAAAGCTGATGACATCAGCGCAACTTCTTCTGTTGGATGTGGTAATTGCTCTGTGGGCCCCTGTCTGTTACGACTCTCTTGGATAGTTGTTTCGTGACGTACTACATCCTTTTCTCAGGAACGCTCATTTTTATGCCACAGGGAAGAACATGGTCTGCACGCCCAGTAAGGCCGACTCAAAGTTTTACATGCTTGAGATACAGCTGGGGAAACATTTCATACTCTGGAATGATTTGAAAGTGCGTCACAGGGTGCACTTCATCGTAATAGCAGAACCAGCAATAGAAAGATTGATGTCTTCAACGGAGTTGCATTCAACTAAGGAAGTAAACATTTGACATTAGTAGTATATTGTCAGAGTAGATGAAAAACAGGAACCACAATATACAATGAATAATGATGCTTAAAGGAAACTTAATAAAAATTAACAATATTGTATAAATCAGTGTCTCTCACTGTAGGGTGGTGGCCCCAAAAATGTCTAATGTCAATAGTAATAGTCAATAGTCAATAAAAATAAGGATATCATAGTAAATAATTATATTATATTATATTATATTATTAAAAATGGCCAATACTACTACTTCTAATGTTATTACTACTGTTACTATACTAATAATAACATTCCCATTATCAGCATCATAAATTAATAATATTTAAACATGTCATAAAAGCATTTGTTATTGCATATATAAAAAGTTTTATATCAGTGTGTATTTGTACTCTAATCCCTAAAGTCAAACATCTGGATCTGTTGTCTCTGTTAAATGCATTGCAGCGTTTTTTACATCAGTCTGTGCTCATGCAGCTTTCATGTGGGTATTCAGTCATGTAGGTGCTTGAATTTAAACACCCAGCTACCTTTCCTCCTGATTTCCTGTGCTACATGTTCTGCACATATGCAGCCAGTTAGCACACACATGCATTGTGAACACGCAGGGCACGCTGAAGACATTAAACCTGCCCACGGGGAGGATTGGGTCCTCCTTACTATACCTCTTTCCAAATTTTTTTGATATTTGATCATTGTTCAAAGAAGCGCAGATTGTCTTTATATCATTTATGGACCTGTTCAGTGTTATTGTCAGTTTCATTTCAGAGTTTTAGGTTTCAAGAAAAATTCAGTGTGGTCCAAAAGTCGGCTAGTGAAAATTCTTCTGCTTAGCATTACATTTGTTTTCTTTTTTTATATATATATATATATATATATTTGTGTGTGTGTGTGTGTGTGTATATATATATATATATATATATATATATATTCTAAACATAGCTAAGATTATTAATTAAGGTTTATATTATTGTTATTATTATTAATTAAACAAAAACGACTAAAAACCCCTAAAGAGCAGTTTAGACAGCACAAATCCCTTTTCATCCATAAATCACACATGAGCGGCTCACGTTTCTCTACCTCACATGCACTCTCAGCTTGGCATTTTATGGATCTCACTTCTTCCATTCTGCAGGTGCTAGCTGTTTGTAATATCTTCCACTAGATGGGGATATCAGTCAACTTAATCTTTACAACCTGTTCTTCATAGCCCGAGGCATATATCATCACTGATAGAGTAATCGCAGCAGTGTTTTGGTAGTGAGGGGGTACAGCGCCACAGCTGCTTGCTATTGTTCAGTTGGGTTGTCTGCACTTAAGGCATCCTCAAAACAAAGCCATGAGCCGAAGGTAAACTCATGCTTATGTAATGGGAGTGGTGCAGTCATGCATTTTGATTTTAATGGAGGTATATGCTGTTATATGATTATATAATTCGCACACTGAAACAATTTGTTCACTCTGAGCTTCAAAGGGCTCCTAAAAAGGTAATGGTTCATAATTTCCGAGATCTATTTGAAAGTGTTATTTCCAACCGAATCTAGGAATAAATCCAAATAGACTTCATTATTCATTTAACCTTAACCCAGACCTTTGTTTTGATAGATGTTAATATTTAAAACATGAATCTTATATATGAATATATATGAATATATATATATATATATATATATATGTTTACGAATTTATTTATTTTTACAAAAATACATGTAATTCATGAAACAATAACAAGAAAACAAGAAATTATTATTATTATTATTTTTATTATTATTAATACTAAAATTAATAATAAAACAATATAAAGTAGTAGTAGTAGTAGTAGTAGTAGTAAAAACCCAATTATTATTGTTGTTGATGTTGTTAAATATAATAATAATAATAATAATCATTTTGGTGAGAAAATAATACCTGTGGTGCTTATGTTGGTGATGTGGTTCAAAATTGACTTGCAACATATTCAAAATCCTATTACTGTAAAAATTACAGTAATCGAGAATCGAGTAAGTGACAACTGTCTAAATGTGCATTGGCAGGTTTCGGCTGTGGGCGGTGGACAACACCGGTCGACGTTCCAGTCCGAGTGAGGTGACGATCAAAACTCCCTGTCCTGCCGTGGATGATGTCAAGGCTCAAGGTAGAGGACTGCTTGCATATTGTTTAATAAACTTCTTAGGTTCAGAAATAATACATAGAATTATAAGTCATTTGATATGGTTGAATGTCTCCTCAGAAATAGCAGACAAGATTTATAATCTGTTCAACGGCTACACCAGCGGGAAGGAACAGCAGACGGCCTACAACACGCTCATGGACCTCGGCTCACCAACCCTCCACCGAGTTCTTTACCACTACAACCAGCGTTACGAGAGCTTTGGAGAATTTACTTGGCGCTGTGAAGATGAACTGGGGCCCAGGTTTGTAAGATGATTCTCTGATAAAGCTTTGTTACAAAAGTTATAATGGAACTTCATAGTTGACCGGATTAGAAAGTTCTATTTTGAAATTCTGAAGAGTGTCCCAAACTACTTCCAAATTGTTAGTAGAGTTATCATGTTCTCATGCTGTTATGCTAACAGCGCAACTCTGTTATACAGGGGGTATGGAAAGTATTCAGACCGTCTTAAATTTTTCAATCTTTTTTATATTGCAGCCATTTGCTAAAATCATCATTGAATAAATCAAGTTAATTTTTCCACCATTAATGTACAGCACCCC
Organism: Enteromius unitaeniatus; assembly: GCA_032359435.1. Lineage (NCBI taxonomy): Eukaryota > Metazoa > Chordata > Actinopteri > Cypriniformes > Cyprinidae > Enteromius > Enteromius unitaeniatus. The sequence continues at coordinate 12,338,255 of JAUMHI010000034.1, forward strand.
ATATTGACAAAAAAATCACAGCATTGTTGACATTTTTGCAGACTTAATAAAAAAAAAACAAAACTGAAATATCACATGGTCATAAGTATTCAGTCCCTTTGCTCAGTATTTAGTAGAAGCACCCTTTTGATTGAATACAGCCATGAGTCTTTTTGGGAAAGATGCAACAAGTTTTTTACACCTGGATTTAGGGATCCTCTGCCATTCCTCCTTGCAGATCCTCTCCAGTTCTGTCCGGTTGGATCTTAAACGTTGGTGGACAGCCATTTTTAGGTCTCTCCAGAGATGCTCAATTGGGTTGGGTCAGGGCTGGGCCATTCAAGAACAGTCACAAAGTTGTTGTGAAGCCACACCTTTGTTACTTTAGCTGTGTGTTTAGGGTCATTGTCTTGTTGGAAGGTAAACATTCGGCCCAGTTTGAGGTCCTGAGCACTCTGGAGAAAGTTTTGGTCCAGGATATCCCTGTACTTGGCCACATTCATCTTTCCCTCGATTACAACCAGTCGTCCTGTTCCTGCAGCTGAAAAACACCCCCACAGCATGATGTTGCCACCACCATGCTTCACTGTTGGTACTGTATTGGACAGGTGATGAGCAGTGCCTGGTTTTCTCCACACATACCGCTTAGAATTAAGGGCAAAAAGTTCTATCTTGGCGTCATCAGACCAGAGAATCTTATATCTCACCATCTTGGAGTCCTTCAGGTGTTTTTTTTTTAGCCTACTCCATGCAGGCTTTTATGTGTCTTGCACTGAGGAAAGGCTTTCGTCAGGCCTCTCTGCCATTATGCCCCGACTGCTGGAGGGCTGCAGTGATGGCTGACTTTCTCTTATCTCCCGACTGCATCACATGTTTGGGTTCTTCTTTACCTCTCTCACCAAGGCTCTTCTCTCTTGATAGCTCAGTTGGCTGGACGGCCAGCTCCAGGAAGGGTTCTGGTTGTCCCAAACGTCATCCATTTAAGGATTATGGAGACCACTATGCTATGCACTATGATTATGGAACCTTAAGTGCAGCACAGGGTTGGGGTCAATTCAGAAATTACCTCAACAATTCCAATTCAAAGAAGGAAATGGAATTGGAATTGAATTGGAATTACAGGAAGTGGAATTCAATTCAGGAAGAATTCCACTGAATTGAGTTTATTGCTGAGCATTCATTTGTAATTGCATTTAAAGACATACATTTGAACTTTATTTATGATGATTTACAAATATCAAGCAATGTAAGAAATAGAGTTGATCAAATGCAAGTAAATAAAAATGAGAACAGTACATTATGAATTAATAATTGAATGACAGTGGTGATACATTTCTGAATACATTCAATATAATAATCAACTTAATGTGATTCAAATGCATCAGTCATGTGTGAATGAAACAGGTAAGATCAAAAGTCTCCACACTGCTCAGCAATCATGTGTTTCTACACTGATGCATTTGAATAACACTAAGTGTATTTGATTTGTTTATGTTAAAGTTATGTAATCGAAATTCACCATGTAATTGAATTACATGAAGTGTAAATCAAGACCAAAACATTTGGTAATCATATATTGAATGTATTCAGAATTGTATCACCACTGTCATTCAGTTATTAATTCATAATGTACAGTTCTTATTTTTATTTATTCTTATTTCCACTTCCTGTAATTCCAATTCAATTCCAATTCCATTTCCTGTCAGCTGCATGAAGTTCCAATTCCAATTCCATTCCAGGAAGTGAAATGGAATTTGCCATTCATTCTCAATTCAATTTATGAATGGCCCCAACCCTGGTGCAGCAGAAATATTTTTGTAACCTTGGCCAGACCTGTGCCTTGCCACAATTCTGTCTCTGAGCTCTTCAAGCAGTGAGCTGTAAGGTCTTATATAGACAGGTGTGTCGCTTTCCTAATCAAGTATAATCAAACACAGCTGGACTCAAACAAAGGTGTTGAACCATAGACATACAAATACTGTTGCCACCGGGCAAAGACAACGCAACAAGGGAACTGAGTGCAAGCCCCGAAGGGTGGATTTATTGACAGAGTGAACGTAAAGTAACCAAAGTGAGTGACGGTGCTTCGATAGCTGGCGTTCGGTGCTGTGGTGCTCTTCTTCCTTTTCCCAGGTGACAGGTGATCCGTGAAGCCAAGGTGATCCAGGTGAGTGGTGCACCAGTGAGCGAGGCCAAGCGGAGTTCTGGGAGAACAGAGAAAATAGCATAAGCGTCAACGTTAGGTTGGCGTGGAGTCAGTGCTCAGTTTACCAGTCATCCGGTGGTTGTATTTAAGCTTGGTTTTCCCGTGACCGATTGGCCCCGCAGTGATTGTTCCCAGGTGCTCCTGATGATTGCCAGGGCGATGCTGATGAGCTACAGGGTTTCCCGCCACACTACCTAAACGCCTCATCGGCCACTTTGAGTCGCCATCCTTCTCCAGGCAAGACTGCTTTATGAACAAATGTCGGTGAATGGAGGAGCTGCATTTTTTTGGATCAAATCACAATAACGTTTACATTTATCAGCGATTTCAGTGGTTTGTGATATGCATGGACTTATGGACCAGTTATTTAGTCAGGCTTGGAAAACTGTTATTTATTATTATTATTTTTAATTATGAAAGCACACTCCTGTTGATTTGGTTGATTTTGTTTGTTAACAACTATAACATTAATGTAGGCCAGTATAACTCTAATATGTGTTTTGTAATGTCATTGTAATCTATATTTAAATTAAATTAAGTTTTTTCATTGCTTTCTCTGCCTTTAACCCCAACATTAGGGTTAAAGGCAGAGGGGGTGGTCTAAATAATACACCTTTAAGTACTAATAATTTTCCATCATTTAAAAAATTAAATAAAATCAGTAAATACAAATCAAACAATGACAGTCTGCTAGTCTGCTTCCTATTTACATGACGCTCTAGATAGAAACTCCACAACAAACATAAACGAATGTAGCTAAATAATAATCCTTTATGGATCCAAATATTATACACTGATACAGTGCACAGTAAAATAGTATAAGTGATATATAATAATAAAAAGTATATAGTACAAGTTGTAGTAATGTAATAAAATACTGTACAACAGTACAACAACACAAGCAATATAATAGATTTATAATAGCAACAATTATATGTACAATACTATACAAATCAATAACACTAGATAAGTAATAGCAAATATAATGTAATCAAAGATGGAATTATACAGAATAAATAATGAAGAATAAATATAGTAGATTAAAAAGTAAATAATAATAATGCTGAAAAAGGCTGTGGTAGTATCGTTTCTTGGAATTGCAGAACTGGCTTTCTTCAGATTTCTTTAAGTCTTGTGTGCTCCTGTTTGCAACTACCTGAAAATGAAAAAAAAAATATATATATATAGTTATATAGAGAGATTTATGATAAGCTATCAAATCCTTATAATTAGTGATCATTGTAAATGAGTAGTGAAATTAAAGAGAAATGCTTTAGCTCCCTAATCCTGACAGTCTGACACTCTTGTCATAGTGATCACTCTACATATTATGCTCATAGCACAATTTCCTTCATGATATAAACTACAATACAAGTTAAAACGTAGTAAGAATCAATTAACTAGAAATATCGCAAAGACATATTATATGACATAGTATATGTCTATGAGTAGAACCATCTCAAGGATTATCAGAAGAAATGGACGGCGCCTGAGTTAAATATATGAGTGTCACAGCAAAGGGTCTGAATATTTAAGACCATGTGATTTTTGATTTTTTAGTAAATCTGTAAAAAAGTCAACAATTGTGTGTTTTTCTGTGAGTATGGTGTGCTATGCGTACATTAAGGAAAAAATTTACCTAATTGATTTTAGCAAATGACTGCAAAATAACAGTTTGGCAGAATACATTATGGGATGCTTCATTGGAATGCATGTGAGAATGTTAGGGGGACACATTAATTTTTATTGATTGCAATTAAACCCGATATCTTGTTTTACAAGCTCTTGTATGTTTTTCATTGCTCCCTAAATTACATAGTAAACACAGATTATTCTATTACGGATTTTAACATCAGACATATGATTAGGGTATTTGTGCTAATTAGGTTTAAATTGAACGCAATCAGACTGATTACAGTACGTTTAAAGGCATCACTAAAGCATCACTCTGACCACAAAACAGGGTGGTAATCTTTATACACCCTCCAAAACAATCCAAAGACAAATAAGGTCTGGATTTTTGAATTGCACTGAAACACTTTCTAAACACAGCCATGTGTTGAATATAAAACTTGAACGCTTCCTCACTGATGCACAGTAGAGGCAGGTGAATTTAATTATGGCCATTTGGACAACCGTACCTGAGGCCTCGGTTCAAATTGAAAGGTTGTATTTAATTGTCTCCATGTTGTAAGGTTTTCCTTTCTTGCTCCTGAGTTGCCACGTTAAAACACACTTGTATTAAATACTATCCCACCCAGTGTGACTGATGAGAGAGAACTGCTGTGAGGACTTTAACAAACCAAAATCATTGATTCATACTAGTTTAATTAGATTCAGGCCTGTGTTTTCTGATAATAGTCAACATTTGTGGCTTGTTACTTAGTTGGGAGAAAAAAAATTATAAAATGTTTCTCAGTTGATATTCTTTTGATATTACACTTACTTTGGTATAAAAGTAATGTATAGTATTTATTTATTTGTTTATTTTGAATATTATTTATTTATTGTATTTATTTTTCTGTCTGTCTAAGAATGTGCCTTAACTGTGAAATGCATATAATGTCATCTTTCAGATCACTTATTATTTTACATAAATACATTTCACTCATTATTTATTTGTATTTATTTTTCATTATGGTTACATTCATTGATTGCAAAAATTAATGATATATTCAGTTTCGTTATATATTGATGTTCTTTATGTTGTTTGATACATGTTATTTCAGGGTGTGCATTTCAGTTATATTTTCTATTTTGATGTGTATCTTATTTTTCAATTATTTAATTAATTAATTAAATAATGTATTTAATATTAGCAATATTTAATCTTGTCAAATATCTCAATTTCTTTGAAGTAGTTTATTTTTGTTTTTAATTTTTCATTTTTTATTCATCCAGATATTTGCACAATGAAGGGTGCGTGTAATCATGCCCTATGATCAACCCAGTTCCATGAAATATTGCACAATTTTTTCGACTTCAGATAAGCTGCTCTAGTGGAGGTCTGGGGAGATGGGCCATTATCTCCCCAGCATCTGTCTTCCAAACAACTCGTATGCGTCATTTCCAATCTCATTGCGTCCATACAGCATTTTTTCAGCATAGGATAGGATGGAAATATAAACAAAGACAATTTGTTTCTGTCTAATACAAAAGTTCACTGGGGTTTCATCATCTGCAGCATTTAAATGCAATTTCCATCAACTAGTCATCATGCAAGATAATTGTAATTAAACTGGCCCCCCCTCAGTATATAAACCAGTTCAGACTTGGAACAAAACAGCTTTGAAAAATAGATTATTCCCTGTGTTTTCTTTCTTTTTGAGTTATCAAGACAGAATTTCTTCTGACTCATTTTTAATTGGTGGGTCTATTGGTTGGACTGACTCATGCTTTAATTGGTGGACTTCGGTCTGTTCGTTCAAAGTTATTTTGCTGTTTTTGTTGGAAGTTAAAGCTGTACAGTTACTATAGCAAACTGCGTTGAGTCATAAGGCCATTCCAAATGGATGTTATGGAAGCAGGTAGGTGTGTTACTCTGAATGCCGGTGGAATGCATCTGATTGCTTCCTCCCAGACTAGTGCAAGAGATTTCAGAAAGGGAGAGTAAGAGAGAGGCACTGGCAGAGCCCAAGAGGTTGAAAATGTACCTTGGAAATAAGAGGCCATTTTCCACTTCCATACATGCCGGGATTTATGGTGACAACCGTTGCTATTTAGAGACCAAAACTGACTCTCGAAAAATTAAAGGATAACAAACCACAGGGTTTTGTTTTAAGCAAATAAACATCCAAATTCCTACGACCACTGAAATGTGGCAAGATATTAAAAACATAAATACACTCAAAAGAATGATATAAATGACAACATCTCTACAGCAGACGGGAATATGCAAGTGATTTCTGATCGTTAAAATTCCATTAATATACCTTGTGAATTAATTGGAGTCCAAACTAAACATTGAATTTATACTTATCGCATGAAACCTCAATAGATTCCAAAAGCAATCAAACAAGACATTGTACATTCAGTTGAATCTGTTTAAGCCACATTTGAATCGTAAACACACTTAAAAATGCACTTAGCTTCCCCCAAAAGCCTGGTTGGTCCGCACAGATTTGGTTTTCGGTATTTATGTGGTAGAGTGTTGAGCTTCTGGTTTGGAAGGGGTTTGAAGTGAAGCTATGACTTAGGAATGAGGTGCTCTTTCCGTACTTTTGGTATCACATTTCAGCTTCTTGTCTTTTGCGAAGGATGTTGGCGCTTCATCGCATTCGCACATACTCAATAAACGACCCTCTCAAGTCACCGCCGCTAATTGAATTCACAGGTACTTAACCTTAGCTGCCGCTCACCTAATCGCTCCTGTGTTACCTCAGAAGCTTCTTGACGGGAAATTTTTTTTTTTCAAGTCTTTGCCATTACAGTTTGATATAAAAACACCACAGGCTTGATTTATGGTCAGAGTCTTCAGTCCAGATTTTGAAGAGCGTCATTTAAGTGGTGCAGACAGAAGACCTGTGTTTTAGCTGAATATGGCCATCGCCTGGAGTTCATATTTATTATATTGGAGTCTCCCATCAATCTTTCAGTCTCGTGCTCTGGAGCAGCTTGTGAGGTGGGCATTCTCAGATTGGATAAACGGAATGGAATGCTCAATGTTTAAACCACCTTAAATCTCAAACCAGTGTCAAGAGCATTGCGTAATAGCAATGTTATAAAAGCTATTCAGTATGAATATCACAATGGATGTTAGCAGAAAACACTTGAAAACTTGAATCACTTGCACAACAGTATAAAAGCGGTTTGTTAATTTGATAGTAGAAAAATAAAACAAAAAAAGTTGTATATAATAAATAAAATAAATAAATAAGATTAGTGTGCGTGTATTAAAGAATGCATTTAAGAATACATGCATTTAAAAAAAAAAAATTATGCATTAAATACATTTATAAATATATATACACACACACATATATAACATACATATATGATATATTTATATTATTTATAAATGTATTTATAAGTAATATATATAATATTTACATGTGTTTGTATTTATTCCTGTATTGCAAAAGCTGTATTTCAGCAGCCTTTACTCCACTTTACAGTGTCACATGATTCTTCTGAAAACACTCTAATATTCATATATCACTCTATTTCTTCTATACTTTCTAAATGTTTTTAGTTATTTTTGACTTTTTTTTTGAGTTTCTATTTTTCTTGAGAAATGTTGCATAGTTGCTTGAAATACATCACATATGCAATAAACCCAGACAATCTGTAATTATATAAAAATTAACACACATTACTAACCAAGTATCATCTTTGTGTCTGCTACTGCAGGAAAGCAGGATTGATCCTGTCTCAGCTGGATGAACTCAGCGGTTGGTGCCGGGGTCTCCTCCAGGAACCAAAAATTGGCTTGCGCAGAGCATCCCTCAAGTATCTGTCTTGTCGTTATACAGATACCAAAGCATTCGGGCTCAGCTGGGTGAATCTCGGCCAAGACTTACGCAAGGCCTGTGAAGATCAGATGCTCTCCGTTTTGTACAATGATTATGGAGAACCCAAGGAACTTTAAACTGACTTGGACAACAAGAGGACCAGACGGGCTGTACCTCAACTCAGCCTCCTCTTTAGGGCTGCTCTTTAGAGAATCTGCTCCATCAGTTTTAACTTTATTGGTCGTTTAATGATAAAGAGGAAAATATTTTGTGAGTAAATGAGCAGCCTATCCTGATTTATCAAGAAGCATTCAAGTGGTTTGTCTGGGCTTGCAACATAAAAAATGTACAGTGTACAGTCAAAGGAAAGTTGCATTAAAGTGTCATTTAGACCTAGTGGTGTATTTTGTCAAATAGTGCATACACCAGCTTGTATAGGTAGGACTTTTTTCACAAGAATTAAAACTGTATCTTATTAATGTGCTGAAAATGTCTGTCTCTGTAGTGCATATAGATACTGTATGGAAAGAGCTATAACAAATGTAAATGTTAATTAACTATTAAACACAATACTAATGTGCTGAATGTAGTATTCAAACTAAGGTATGAGAGGTCAAGAAACTGTACAGGAGTTTTTTAAAGTATAAGCAGTATTATGAAAATAACCATTTTAAAGTTGTGTACAATAACATGTCTTGTTTATGTTTTCTTTCCTATTCTAAATAAAATTGACCAACTTAATTGAATGATTATTTAATTGACCAAATGAAAGTAATATAAAAATATTGCAATGAAAAAGAAGTACAACAGATCTTTTCTTAATTCTGAGAGAAGCAAATTATAGGGAAAAATGTATGGCAAGAACATGTTTTTGTCTTTGGTTGTTGCTTAGTTGGAAGCAGACTGTAAAAGTTGACTGTAAAAAGAGGCGTGGCCTAAACAGACAGCTGATTGGCCAGCATAAATCAACAGAAAGACGTTTTTAATGTCAAGTTGACATTTTAAGAATTTTGAGGTTGCAAAAAAATTAAACACTCAAAAATCATTCAAAATAAGATAGAAATGAGATTTTCGTTAATATTTAATAATTTTGTTTATCATTTATATATATATATATTAATAATAATATATTACTTAATATTCATAGGATTATGTTTTGTAATTTTACTTGGCACCAAAAATATATTGAAAGATATCTTGACATAGATACTTAAATTTTGTACATCTTTTTTTGTTTGTTTGTTTTATTTACAAAGAGCACACTTATAGACATCAACTCTTTTGAACCAACCAAACTTGTATATTTATTATACTTTATTGATATGACAGTGAACCTACACTTTAACAGACAGAAGAGCATACAAAAATAGTATCATATATTTCCATTACAATCGCTATAAATGAACTCTTTTCCCAAAGCACACATGCACTTCACAGGCTTTGCATGTACATGTAGAGGGTATAAAATAATGATATCTTGAACCAACTGTCTGAGATAAGCACTTGTTTATATACCAGCATTAATAACATATAGGTGGAAATAATATTAAGAATGTGGCTCACAACAAGCAAGAGCTATTTGTATAAAATATTCATAAAAATCAGCTACACTTGAAACGTGAGTGTGTGTATGTATGTGTACGTAAATGCTTGTGGGCTAAAATACGGGTCATATCTACATCTACGTCTATGTTAGAGATCTTGAAAATATATTAGGTATTATTTCATAGATTAGTGTTGAAGAGGATTGTTTTTATGCACTTCTATGGTTTGAATTACTGCCTTTGATCAGCCTCGCTCTCATGTAGAGTGAGAAACATTCAGGTTATTGTTTGACATTTTCTTTTCAAACCAACTGAGTGCTGTCCACACGCTCTCCGCCTCGCTATCATTCACTGCGCTCCTGGCTCCTTTCGCTTGGCTGTGCCCTTGTTCTCCTCTGCTTCAGGGTCACGGCAGGTGCACTCATCGTGATCGCAGTCCACCCCGAACTGAATGACCTGTCAATCAATCGGACAGGCTTTTACAAACAACGTCCAAAAAAACATCAGGCCACAAACATCTGATACGGTATGTGGGAGCCACACGCAGTCTTTGAACGAGAGATCAAAGTGCGCTTTGGATAATCGTCTCAAAATACTTGAAGACATCGCAGTAGATCAAAACAATGAGCATTGCCTTTTTCCAGATGTATGATCGATATCAACTGTTGACCAAATTACTCGCATATAATGACGAAATACGTCAAAGCTTAAAGAATGGTCTGTTACGGTGTTTGTTTTCTTAACTGGCAAGTCATAAGGATTGCTTTTTTTTGTTTTGTGTTTTAAGAAGGAATGCTACATGTTTAAAGGAGTCATATAATGCGATTTCAAGTTTTCCTTTCTCTTTGTTACAAGCTGTTAGTGCCAAGGTAAGTTTCAAAACTAAAAACATATTCATTCTAAAAGTTATGACTTGACCACGTCTCCCTAAACACGCCGCCACTTTCCCACGTCACAGAGTGTTTTTTTTTTTTTCTATAACACTCCCCAAGAAAGAAGGCAGAACTCTTATTCTCACTGTGCTGTTGCTGCCGGCGCCATGTTATGGAGATTATGGTGTTTCGTGAAAACAAACAAAAGCTTCCAAAAGAGAGGCAACTAAGTTCTATTTACAACACTATTCCAGAACAGTTCCACACAAATATTAGAGTGTGTTTAACGCATTTACGGATTCCTAAAAACCTGCAGAGCAGTCTATGCTGGCTGTGCAGAGACTATGGGACAATTCTAACTCTGCAAGAACAGCCTGGCGCTTCTGACTCACAACCTTTAATTAAGTTACATTTTCTTATTAAAAGACTCTGCTACTTACTATTCAAACGTGAGTTTTGAGCAGTGTAGAGTAATGCTTGTTGTCTGTCATTTCTCCAATCACGAATGCAGACATGGTCTAATGTTTACGAGGCACGATGCAACTTGAGGCATAAGTCATTATAATCAGTAATCAACACGTTATGGTAAGGGGCGTAACATTTCTGTCAGGCGCTTCCGGTATTCAGCCAATCACAACGCACTGGATAACTGGCCAGTCAGTGCAGACCTCGCTTTTTCAAAATGTTAAGCTTTGTACAAATTCACCTATTTCAGAAGGTGTGGCTTAGAAGAAAAACAATAATGTACACTATGTGGACAATAAAGTGTTTTTTGAAACTTAAACCACATAAACACATTGCATTACACCAAATCTTTTTTTTTTTTTTTAATCAACATCATATGACCCCATTAAAAATAAAGGTGCTTCATGATGCCTTAGAAGAACCTTTTTGTCTAAATGGTTCCATAAAGAACCTTTAACATCTGAAAAGTCTTTCACATTGTGGTGAAAGAAGGTTCTTTGATTTAACGGTAATTTGTGAAACTAAAAATGCTTCTTCTATGGCACTGCTGTAAAGAAGCTTTTAAAGCACCTTTATTTTTAAGAGTGTATGATTGATTAAGACAGGACCTAAATGGAACCTAAAGAGAAAGTCTGACTGTGGGCAGATGAGTAAAGGAGGTGAACACATGTTAAGAATCAACAGGAGGAGGTTCTCGTCCAGGATTCGTGCCATCACCACAGGTTGCAAAATAAACTCAAATTCCCAGCTAAGCGGCCTACTGCAGGAAAAGTAAACATAAAGCTACAGCATAAGCTCTGATTTCACCTGATGTTTACAAGATGCAATTGTCTAACTGCGGGAAATTCGATAGTATCCACTCATTTATGTTCAAATTCTTTGGAAAATGGAAGTCTAGCTTTGGTTTTATGCTAAGTAATTACAATAGATGTTTTTCTCTTTTTTTATCCAAATGTTTGCTTTCAAATCACCTGCAATATTATCTGTGCACATAATTTTATTTCCTGTGCATGTGGCAGGTATTTGGATGCTAGAACAGGAGCCACAGAAGGAGGGGTGAGAGGAATTTGTGCTTTATTGTCCAAACTTCTTTTTGGCTTGCATCCTAGACGCTCTTAACCAGACTGCCCCAGCAACGTACTCGGACTTTTCCATGCCCTGCGTAAACAGAAGCATGGCAGCTCTGCCTGACCTACAGTGGCAGGATGCTGTTCCTCACGGTTTATTTCACTTTCTCAGACATTGCTTGTTTTACAGTTGCCCATGACCGCTGACACCTGGCCCTCTGCTAATAAAACCAGCTCTATCCAGTCATTTATTTATAACAGACACTCCCCCCCCCAAGCTCATTCTCTCTTGGGGAGAACACGCCACCTGAGCACCTAATGATGTGGGCTACATTCATGGAAAGGGTTGACAAGGTGGCGGCACCATGTGAGACAGAGATTGGTGCCGTGACAGAGGAATGAGAAAGCAGTGTAGTATGAATGAGGATGAAAGGAACAGCCATTCGGATGAGATTTACCTTTCTGGAAGAGAGAGTGGATGGACAGCAGTCTCCCCCGTCATACTGGCAGTACGCTCGGTTGTTAATGGTGTCACACCAACCATCTCCTGCAAATGGCTGCAGTATAAAAAAGTTTAAAAACTTTTTTATAATGTATATTTACAGTACATAAAAAAAAAGTTTTTGTGCTTGTACTATTAAAAATGGTTTTCATGGTTATACATTTAAAATGCGGAGTGCACAATATATTGGTTCCATAACAGTTATTATATTTATTAGTCATTACATTATTTTTTGGTAACACTTTATAGGTTTCATTTATTCCTAGTAGTTATAACTAGTGCTTTCAAACGACTAATCATGATTAATCAAACTCAAAATAAGTAAATAAATACAAAAATCAAGTAGAAAATGAAGTTAATATGTTTTCGTTTGCATAACACATGTGTGCTTACTGTGTATATTTATTATATATATAACTTTTATTTTTATTACGATTAATCAAGATTAATTATTTGATAGCACTAGTTATACCCACTAGTTATACAAAAAAATACTAAAGCATTTATTATTCTCTGTTAATGTTATTTCTAATTTTAATACAGTATAAAAATAAAAACTGTTGATATTATTTAATAGACCTCAACTAAGGTTAATTAGCAATGAAACATTGAATTTTATTTATTATCCTTAACAAAGACTATATTAATGCTGCAACAATTCTTTTGCTCATTGTCAGTTAATATTAGTTAATGCAATGTTTGTCAAAAATTATGGATTCTATTGTAAAGTGTTAACATATAATTTAATGGCACTTTTAAACTTAATAAAATTAATATACAGTACATTTTTCATTATGGCCTGAATTCAATAGGTCTAAATTTTCTCTCTTTCAAAATAGACAAAATAGAATACAATTTTAATATCAGTCATATTTAGTTGTCAGACATATCATTAAAATAAAAATACAAAAAAAAGTAATAATAGAATAATAATAAAAAATAATAATAATGTATTTTCTAATATAATAAATCAATTTCATACATTAATCTAATAATTATCGATAGTTAATATACTATAAAGGCAAGCAATAGCTCTCCATATACATAATCAGTTTATTACACATCAAAACAATCTGAATTCTTTGAACTAGTAAATGTGCCATTAAAGTCCTTATTAATAACGTTAATTTTATTATGTCCAATTAACAATTTTCTCTAAACATCAGGCCAATTCTGGGAGGAACGATTCTCAAAGGAAAGAAATGCATGAATCACACCAAAGGGATTTCTGTTATACCTTACAGTAGGTAAGTGTAAGGTATATATGTCATTTATTCCTTTCGAATAAAAAAGTTGCATCTGTTATTCCAGACCAAACTTCCTCATACCTGTTTTGCAATGCCCAAGAGAATGAAATCCAACCTTCTTGAGTGGAATACAATTATCAAATTTAATATGCATAAACACTGTAAATGTGTCATAATGCCTTCCTAAAGGATTTTACCTAACCTAAAGCATCTGATGCCAATAACAGGAAAATGAGAGCGGTCTGCCAAAGATACTTTTGGCTCTCTTGCGCATGTGGAGTCCTTTCAAAGACTCGAGCTTCTACCTGATTCCACATCCCTGTGCAAGAGCACTTGGCAAGGAGATCTCTGTACAATTTATCCCTGCTAAACCTACACCCAGTCCAAAATGTTTTTCCTGCCGTGCTCTCATTCTCCAAGTCATAAGCGATATCATATTTTATTACTCAGTTTTAAAACTTGTATTTCGTTTATTTCTTAATTCGCGCTCTCCATCCGTTTTATCACCTTAAGCATATTGCCAATTTATTGGCAATAACAGTTTAAAACCAAACGTACCACTTTGTTTTGAAATAAACGTGTTACTGTACATGCTGCAAGTTAAATATCTGAATCTAAAACGCATGCATTAATAAAGTTGTTGTAGAAAAGGCTGGAAAAAGAAAAATTACCTAATGCCTAAACTAAAGAGTCGTGTAACAGTAAATGGGAAGGATGTGTGGAATGCATCTGCTCTGGCCAGCAAAGGAAAACTGCCAGTGAATGTTAAACAACGCTGTAGTTAACTATCTGAAGCACTACACAAAATTATCTGACCAGGACCTCACATATATAATGCTCAAAACAAAACAATAGTAGAGAAATGTTCAAATCTGACCAAAACAATCTAAATCCAGTCTGCTAAAATATTTAAACCTTTAAATCTCTTTTCTTCACAGTTAATCATAAATTATTTGTAGTGCTGTAAAATGATTAATCACGATTAATCACATCCAAATGAAAGGTTTTTGTTTACAGAATATATTTGTGCGTGCTGTGTATATTTCTATATAAACACACATGCACATACAGTATATATTTTGAAAATATTTACAGGTGTTTGTATTTATATATTCATAAATAATATGTCATGTAAACCAATACTTTGATTTAAAATGTGATTGATCGTGAATAATCATTTGACAGCACTAATAATTACATTAAATTGACAGAGGCTTGCTAATTTTGTCTGTTTTGGGTCAATAGATTTATTTTAACCATACGAAGCAACAGTTACATTTGTTAGGTGTGTGTCATAGATTGTTTCATCTTTTGATTCAAAGACAACAGCATATATATATAAAGTATACTGAATCATAGTTTCCATAAAATTAATACTAACAGCCAAACTGTTACAATGGAGCCTCGTCACACAAACTATATCCTTCCATATGCAGAACATTAAAAAAATCTATGTGACCTTAACTGGCAGAACTAGTAAAATAATAGATGTTTTCTTTTGTTTGTTTATTTGTTAGTTTGATTTTCTCCAGCTGCAGTGAAATTTGTTGTTTTCATCAATGTTTCAATTTCATGATTTCATTTATTTTTAGCTTATTAAGACTATATAATTTCAATATTATATTTAGTCGTCAGTAATAAAATGAATATATAAAATATAAAATCTAATGAATCATGATATTAAAAAAACCACCACCAACAACAACAAAATAAAATAAATCATTAAAGTAAAATTATTATTATTATAAATAATAAAATAAAATGTAACAGCCAAACTAATACATACACACGCTGTGTTTTCATCAACGTTTCAAAGACACCATGACCTTACTTTAATCTGATAATAAATATAAATGCTTCAGACTACTGCTCAGTGTCAGTTCAGGCTGTCCACTTTGAGGTATCCATCCTACAATTCATTTAACTGGCCTGCTCACAAACAGGGATTTTAGTAGGCAACACTGCTATGTTTTTGGGCAGTATCCAATGCTTGATTTAGATTACATGAATTTATTGAAAATGAAACCCTCTATGAGTCACTTCAAAAAGATGTATTTTTTAAAAACACAATTAACCCCTAGCAACCGTTCCTGCAATGTGTGTTTGCTATTTGAGATACCAGAGAACAATAAACTGAAATCTAATCCGAAACAAAAAAATGAAGGTGTCTTTTACCTTGTACAGTACATGATGACAGGAGAAATGAAATCCCTAAACATGAACATGAGGGAGGACACACTCCACAGGTTGCCTGACCGACCACATCTAATGCTAAGGGAAAGATAGAATAAACAAACCCTCCATGGCAACAACATGTTTTCACGGACAACATTGTTTTGAGGCCCCATGTTAGTGCTGGCATCTCACTTCACTGAAGTATGTGCCCCTTGATTGGCTCTCTCCAGAGTTCCCAAAAGACTACTAATTATGTTCCCCTCCATTTCATTTCTAATGTAAACTTTTCCTTTTTGTCTTTAAATGAAAGCTGAACATGCTGAAAAACAAATTTTAAGTAACACTTCACAACAGTGAAAGACAGAATGAAGTGTTTCCAGGTTTTTTGTGTGTGTTTTTGTCTTGTCAACTCTTTCCATAATGTTAAGATGAAGAAACCCAGTGCATGCCCAGAGAGGAATCAGATGACCGTACTTCTAACCATATTTGCGGCAAGGAATGTGAACAGTGGTGCTTCATAAACCTGTGGCATCATCTGTAAGGTTTGCTCAAATGGAGCCACACAAAAAGAAGAAAAAGTAGTCTTAAAAACTGGTTTGAAGCGGTCAAGTTAATTGCATTTGATAGTAGCAGAGGAACAACAAAAACAAACAACCCCAATAGTCCAAAGCTCAAAAAATCACAACAGCTTCAGCAGTATGACCAATACATGGAGACCTACTGTATAATACCTGAAGAAAGCTTCTATTAGCTTTCTTTTTTATCTGGAGGGGGGGAAATGGAGGGTTGCAAAAGCAGACTTAAAGTCTACTAATGTTTGGACTTGCTGCTTCGAAATAAAATATTAATAATGACACATAAACTAAAGCATAACCTGAGCTGACCTCTTCACTTATCATCAGCCTGTAATGGGAAAGACCTTCTGGATGTGCTGCAGAGTACCTGGAACATGTGCTGTGGTATAATTTATACTGAGTCTTCAATATAAAAGCAACTGATTTGCTCGGTAACAAATGAGGGCAAGAGGAGATGAGAGGGTCTGGCAGATATGAGGGCTATTTCAATATCATAAAACATCCCTCTAAAGGAATGGTGAGTTCCAAGGTAGAACGAATAGTTCATGTCTGCTTCACTCGGAAATTAAAGTAAAAATGATAAAATCAGATATCCGTGAGGAAAATATACTTGGATAAGCAACTGATAATAAAACTAGATAAATAGATCAAATGTATTTTATTATAAAAAAAGAAGAAGTATTAAAAAAAAAAAAGATTTATATTAAATTTGAGTAGTTTTTTTTTTTCCTCTAAAGATATTAATGTATCTGAACATATAAAAAATTAGAATATATTATAAAAATTGTTTAAATAATCTGATTTACTTTTCATATGACCACATTTTTTGTTGATTTTGTATTTATATTGTGTTTTTTAACTATTCAAGTCTCGCACATTTGAATGGCACACTGTACTAAACAATCAATATACGTCCCTCGATATCACTGGCATAGCTAAAATCCAGAGAGAATAACAATAAACAGTCATCCGTTATTTTTTAAAACACTCAACTGTTAATTTCAACACTCTTTTCGTTTCCAGACTTCACACGACTCTGCCGTGCTACTTCTGTTGACTTTTAGCAAAGCCTGGTATCTTACTTTCGTCACATATCATTTGTGATTATTTTACAACTGTTTTAATGCATCCATCAGTTACATAACATCCTTTAAATTCCCTCAGTCTAACTGACCTGCGCACACACCGATAAGATCATTCATTTGCTTTGGCACCTCAGCACTACAATTGTCGACAAAGTCTGATGAGTTAGTGCTCGGGGTGAATTTAAACAGGAATCTGTGAATTGCGGGAAGGGCTCTAGTGGGACAGAATCCGGAATAATATGTTTTATGATCATGTATATACCACATTTTACAGTGGCAATGATATTTTCATTCGGCTTTATTTTTGTGATAAAAGGAGAAGCGGTGAGAATCAATCTGTCAGCATGCTGTGGGAAGATGTGGCACGCAGTCCGTCAACCATCACGCTAAATGTTTCTCTTGGCCACGGGAGATGTTAAAGATGTCTCCATATGAGAGTGGATGGTGTCGGAAATCCCTAACAACAAAATGCTGCATTACTGATGTAAATGTAAACTTAAAGACAAAATAAAAATAGAAAACTGAATGACTGCATTTCTTGACCCTCTGGACTGGGTTCATCCAGATTTAAATTCCTGCAGGCGCAAATAGCTTCAAAGTCAATCTTGAGACATATTATGTGCTACTACCCCGACCTATTATGATGTATTTATACATGCTTCTAAAAAATGTTTAGAGATTTGATTTGCATTCTATTTTGGTCAAACAGCCCAGTTAATAGACAATCATGGAGTTCTGACTACAGAGATACTGAAAAGCAAAATAGTTTTCCCCATCTGTGCATGACGCTCCACGACACAATAACTGGAACTTAAACTAAAAAATCAACACTGTCATCATTTATCACTGATTATGGTGCTCCCTGATTCTCTTGGACCACCTCAAAGCTCTGCTGGTGGTTATCTGTCAAACAGCTCTTTTCTCTTCGAGAAAAGACAGAAGGCAGATGTGAACACTTGCTGTTCTTTTAACATCTAAAATGCTACTGGCGTACACCAGTATTATAAATACAATTCTTTCATCTTTTATGCACTGTGACATTGTTCGAAACCATATGCTGTTTTTTCTTTTTGTTTTTTCATTTTTTTTCCTCATGGCACTCTGAAGTTGATTTTATTATTCATTATTTAAAAAAAAACATGTTTTCACTAAAATACTCCACATATTTCCACTTATTTTTTTATTTATTTTTTTTAAGAGTTTTCCTCATAATGAATAATAAACAAATTTGTCGAGCTGTCTGGGGAGCGAGCCGGGAAAACGGCAAACTCCGAACCCTAATGGATAGAACCCTAGTGTGTTCATTACTTTCCCCCCCCCCCCGGAAAGTAATGAACCATG
>JAUMHI010000034.1:12356820-12370781 GCA_032359435.1 Enteromius unitaeniatus
ATTCTAATGAGAGTTAGTTGACATGTAAGTGCAAGGCTACTTATTGTCAATAGATTGTTCAAAAGGGACCATCAAAATAAAGTGTTAGCCTTATATTTCATTCAGTTGAAAAATATGATCTATAGAAAGGACTACAGAAAGGGACTTTAATATCATGCAGGGCAAAAACTCCAGAAATTAATGCTCCTGACAAAATATTTATTAGAAGTTGGAACTGTTGTGCATCTGTGATCAACACAGCAGTGATTTAGAAGGAATCTGAATTTTGAATTAATCATGTGAACCAATGATTCAAAGGCCCATTCATAAAGTTTACCATTTATTGAATACCTAAATGAATCAGCTGTTTGAAGGAATCAAATGAATGACTCAAAAACATGTATTGCCAACTCGCAAATGCAGTTCCTTATTTAGAGTAATATTTAATTAAAAAAAGGGAAAAACTGCTTTAAAGGGGTAGTTCACCACCCAAAAATTGGAACCTGAATAACTTACTTTCTTTGTGAAACAAAGTGTGACTCCAAACTTTTGAACAGTACTGTTTATAACAAAAATGTTTAGAGAAAAACAATTATTTTAATGCTTTTTATTATTATTGTTTATCAAAGTCTCACACTAAATTAAAAATTAATTTAAATGGCATACTGTACTAAACACTTCTCCACCCTTTCACATTTTTAAGATATATCCATGTCCTGACATCACTGACGGAGCTAAAATCCAGACAGAAATACAATAAACACTCAACAGTTAATTTCAACACTATATTCACTATATTCTATGCGCCAAATGTTTATCATGTGACTTAAGAAACCTTAAAATACAGTGATCAAATCTTTTAGACTACTTTTTGGGAGCTTATAATGTTAATCTGTCTTTTTTAATTGATATTGGTCAACATAAACCACTTTGCTATGGAAAAGAGCTGGATAAACACCCATTAGAACTGAAAGATACTGAATAAGTACTGAAAATCAGAAAAGTGTATGGTTTTGACATGTTTATGACATGAGGGTGACAGAATGACCTACAATTTAAAAAGAATCCAGAAGAAGTTCCATCTTGCACAAAATCTCATTAGCTGTAAGAAACTCTTTTGACTCTTGTATGATGCACTTGATGTCATATAATTAACACTCACCTCACAGGACTGGATGCAGTGGATCTGTGCTGGATCGGGATGCCACTTTAACATGCCAGTACAGACAATACTCTTTCAAAGGAAGAGAAACAGAGCAACATAAGAGGGAGTCGGTTACTGCATTTTAATGATGACATCATTAAACAAAAAAAGCTGACTTGTTATAATTTATTATGTTTATGTAACAAAACTTATTGTGAGGAAATCTGGAAACGAGGTTTGCATTTATTTCTATTTTATTTTTACTTTTTCTAATAATCTATCTAAAATCAAATACCATCTATCATTTAATGAAAAAAGGAGACATGGTGCCTAAAGATAATACTGCAAATTAATGTCCAATACCTATGACACATAATAAGGGCAACCCAGTCGCACGGCAGGTTGTGACTATATCACGAAATTAGCATTTAATCTATTTATTCGAATTCCGTTTCCCTAAAGTCCAGCACGTTTGTAAAACTAGGATTCCATTGGATGCATCTATTCGTGCTGGACTTAAAAATGACGAAAATAGAGGAATAATCGTGTCCATGCTACGAAAAAAAAACGTACGACTGGGCTGAATAAGGGTTACTCTTTCCCTCCTGTCCTTTAAAATTTAACAAATATTTCACTGATTTGACATTTTCTCAGAATTGGAAAGCTGACCTGTTTCTAAAACAGAATTTCTGGAAAGAAACTTGCTTATCTCTTATTCATCTCCCTCCTACTGTGACCTTTCCTCCATCATTCTTACCCAATCTGCAATACTTTGGACAACATTCCTGGAAAGCAGGCTGTTCTTAAGGGTGCTGATGTATCATTATAAACAATGGGAGTCCGACACCTTCAGAGGCGTCATGTTTGACGTGTGGCATTTTAAGCGTCTATTATAAAAACATCACACCGTAATCATTACTCTCAAGAGCTGATATGACAGTGAGAGACAGAATCAACACGTTCACAAAGAGATGAGTTGAACCTGGTTTTGGAGCGAGAATCGGGGAAACCCAATCCAACTTATCATTCTGATGTGCCAATATTGTGATTCCAATTTCGAATCCAAAGTATTCAGTCTGGAAGCTCCTCTGCCTAGAGCCAAATAAGGTCCCCCCAAACAAAAATCAGAAAGCTGAGCACTTTTACATTTGACAGATGTCAAACACACCTCATTTCATGATGTGTGGAACCGAGAAAAAAAGATTCATTTCGGTCTAAGAAAATAATTTCAAGGGGCATTTTTGAGGGTCAGTCCTGACTGCATGTACTGTACAAGAAAACTTGCAAAAACCTTTTGTGTGTGGGTTGAATTAATGGACAAGGACAACCTGGTACACTAAAAAGACATTTATTGTTTACTGAAATTTCTGCTATGTGACAACTTGGAATGTTCAGTCCGATAATACTAGTGTTCACAAACCATTAACAAATCATTAACAAACTACGACTTTTGCCTTAAACAATTCTTTATTGGCTGTTTATTATTAGCTATAAAGGTAGTTGTTAAGTGTACTGTAGGTATTTAGTAAGATTAGGGATGCATAGAAAATGTGCTTTGGAAATAAACAGGCAATATGTTATTGCATGCTAATAAGCAACTAGTTATTAATGAGAATAGCTCCCTATACTAAAGT
Organism: Enteromius unitaeniatus; assembly: GCA_032359435.1. Taxonomy (NCBI): domain Eukaryota; kingdom Metazoa; phylum Chordata; class Actinopteri; order Cypriniformes; family Cyprinidae; genus Enteromius; species Enteromius unitaeniatus. The sequence goes on from JAUMHI010000034.1 coordinate 12,359,578, forward strand.
GTTACCAAGCTATCCTATAATTTATTATTATTATTTTAAGGCACTATTAACGAACAAAGAACATTTTTTCAGCATTTATTTATCTAAAGTAATGTTAAGTATATAACTATTTAATTTAATTAAATAAATTTATTTAAAATTTATTTATTTTTTATGTATTTAATTAAAAAGAAATTTAATTTATTTCTTTTGTATTTTTATAATGCATTTATATTTTAGAATATTTAGAAATATTTAGAATGTATAAATATACTCATGTTGGCAGTTCATGCTCATTTCTATTACATATATCTGTACAGACATAGTTAAATGAATAGTTAAAAATGTAATAAAATACACTCTCCTTCGGCAGAAAATGAAGTACATGTACACATTCTAAGTAATAAACGCTGTGAAAAAGATACTGCTGTTTATTAAACTTGGAGTTTGGTTAAAGCACTAGAACAGCCAATGATATCAACAATTTGTGGCAAACTGGCACCACCACCTCACCTGGACCTTGCTGGGAAGCATCCAGTGCTCTACTGTATCAGTGTTGGAGCCATTGGCTAACACCACAGGGTCACTTAAGGCCACAATGCATGTTGGGTAACAGACTGCACCTGTCATGACACAAAGCAAGCTTTGCTTTAACCATCATTTGCATCTGTTGAATTTATTCATGTGAGCACATGAATAGCCAAGCTCCGGGCTAGTCATCCATAGTTGAAAAGTTTGGCAGGTTGGCACTCAAACGTATCCTACTGCATGCAACTAACTGTGGTCTTGCAGCCCAGGTAGTATGTCTAGACCTCTTATTAGGAAAGGTAAATGCAGTGGCTTAAATATACAACAACAATAAAAATAATAATAATAATGTTCAGACAATAATTTAGACAATAACCAATACTTTGTTAGAAATAGACTGATCAGTTATTTCAATATTTGAAATGGTTCTGATCCTTAATTTTGTCAGCTTAAATCCTCACCCACGTCAAAGCCCTCCTCACAGCTGTATTCCACCAGGTTGAGGTCAAGAGGAGGCTGGCATGGTCCCTCTATCTTCTTACACATTACAAAGTCCTCAGTCCATTTGCCATCTTTGGTGCATCGAATGCTGGACTGCAGGGACAAATGGGGATGAATTATTAATGAATGCAGAGTTTGAGAAAACACTGATAGTGCTGGTCTACAGTGCTACAGTACCCTTTCTGCTGGATCGGGACACTGTAGGGTGCAAATGCTATCGAAGTCTAAATTGTTGGTGCAGGTGTACATGCCCTCAAACATTAGTGGAAGAGGAGGACATGTGACAGGTGAACAGCTGCCCTCTTGCCACGTTCCACCCTCCAAACACTCCAACCTCAGAAACCTCCTGAAAAAAACAAATCATTAGCATTAAGAAGGGATAAAACAGTTATGCATAACCTATTAACACCAGTACAAAGTCATTAATTTGGCTGGGTGTTACAAAATTCGGCATACTGACCCTAAGGCCTGCACAATTTAGGCCTGCACTATTTCTAAATGTTGTCAAAACAGTAAAACCTAACTCTAACCTATTCCTAAGTATTACAGCAATTTATAAAAATTATATTCCCTTTATATTTATACTTATATTTATTATAAGTCCCTTTAAGGTATTTTTTAGTCTTTGAATATATGTATGTATGTATGGATAGATGGATCAATAGATAGATAATATTCACAATTAGGAATATATACACAAAATATGTATTAAATATTTTATTTTTTGTAAGGAAAATGTCATAATTGTATGTGTGTGGGTGTTTATCTAATCATCTAATTATCTTTTAAGCTACAAGCACCAAACACTGATTGTAAGCCTAAACTTCACAAAAACTATAAACTGGTTCTTCAAATCTGATTGGTTAATCACAATGTTGCTCCCAGGGACACGCTGAACTCCTAACTACTGATACTAGCATGTTGCTAAGCTAACAATACCTTTTTAAATAAACTGAACAATATAATTTCAATGCTTTTAAACAAAAATGGCCTAATGGGAAAAAAAAATAATAAAATAATAAAATTAAACAATAAAAGCCTTAGAAGGTCATTCTTTTGTTGTTTACAATAAGATAAATTCCTAAAAAATATGGATCGATAGTTTGCTCACTAGATTTTTGAGACAGTTAACATAATTGTTCGATTAAACCAGTGCTGAAATGTAAATGTACAATAGGTTCAGCTTCTGGTCTGAACTGTTGCATGTGAAAGTTTCTTGAATGACATTCTCCAGCCACAGGGGATTTATTAACAACTTAGCCATGTGACAAACCATCTGGTATGACCAAGTAGCCAATAAATCCTGAGGAAATAAATTGGGGTTTAGTGTTCATTGAGAAAGATCATACGGAAGCATGGGCTAAAACTACCTTGATAATAGCATAACACCTCTCTTTAGACCGTCATAAACCATTTGCTGAACCTTCATAATGAAATGCCTTTTAAAACAAACATGCCAATGGTCTTAATAAACAGGATCATTTAAATGACTTTATGAAACATGCTGGCTATCGCTTCTGGTATTAATGTCCAATTAAAAGCAGTTAAAAGACACTGAGGTATTTTACCAGCCATTTTAATAACTCATAAAGACAAGGCAGGTGCAAACGCTAGTCCCCTCAGATGTGCTAAAATATGCTTTAGCCTGATTGGATTGAATAGCAAAACAACACGCCATCAAACCATTCATCAAAGTACACTGCTGACTCCATTGCTGAAAGATATTTGGAAACACATGGAGTAAGATTTTGATCTTATTAGAACCATGTGAGCAACCTAGATACTGAAAACAGATATTTTAGCTTCAAAATTTGTCAAAACAGTAAGCTATGCCTAGAAATCAGTTTAAACTATACAGACTACAACTTACTTTCTTGGCTTCTTGTTGAGCGTGCCAGTGACGTAATATCCTGGGTTGCATTTGTAGCGGCACACAGTACCCACGTCATGCCCACCTCCTTGACACTGAGGAACTAGGAGTGTGGCATTGGCTAGGGAAGGTGAATCCGGACACTCAATCTTGCAGTAAGCCTCTGGATATGACCATAGTCCATCCTCAAGACAAACCAATGTGTCACTTTCACCTAAAAAACAGATCCTGATGAGAAGGCTGCACACAAACAGAACAAAAATACTTTGCGAGAAGGCAGTCGGTTTTACTATTTCTGAGTGAACACAATATATTTTAAGGTAAGGAGTAACCATGTTAACTACCATGTTGGTTACACCTATAATATATTTATATTTAGCATAAATTTTAATAAAATCTGTATATTTGTTTTGACAAAATATTTTTCATACATATTACCAAACGAATTATTATTTTTTCCAATAATTCTTATTTTTTTAAATGTATTTATTCATTATTTTATTTATTATTATCAGTAAGGATGGTTGTTTTGACATTTGTTTCCTTTATGCCCTCCTCAAAAAACTAAAATGAATTTCAATACAGAGGTAACGCGTACTTAAAGGCAGAGCTGTATTCAAGGAATTTTAGAATTACTTAATAATTTATAATAAATGAATAAATATGGCAAAAATTTAACTTTCATTAAGTTTGGATATAATACCTTTGCAGGGACATAAATCTTCTACAGTAATACAAAAAGTCAGATACTTAAAATTATTTCTGATTAAATTAATTAATGAGAGAAGTAGAATGTTTTTTTTTTTCATAAAATCTCTCTTTATCAAATAAAACACATGGTGCACTCTCTCATAGTACTATTAACTGATAACATATCTAATTAGATTTTGTTCAAGTTCTAAAGCAATTTTATTGGTCAATAAAATATAATGATTCCTTTAAGCTTTAAGGTGTCTGCCTACTTTGTAGCTGTGTTAAATTTAGCCATACCAAAAATGGCTACAAACTGCATTTTTCCAACATGCATGATAAGTTCCAGCTTGTGCCACTTCAAAAAAAAAAAAGTACATAAATCACTGTATTATTTTTGTGCGTTCCAATTAATGTCAAGTCATGAATAGACTTTAAAAACTCCCAAAGGAGCACTGCAGCCCATCACTTTAACACACTACAGTATAAAAACCTTCCCTTCAAGACCAATAAGCATAGCTACTGAGTGATGCAATGTCCTGGACCTTCCAGTGAAGCCACTGACCACAAACTGCATCATTCCCTGCCAAAGAAAAAATTTGGACTAATCCATCAAAAGCCTGTGTGAGGAGTGGCCCCTCAACCCCTGAGCCACCTTTCCTTAGTTATCCAGAGGCAAGAGGGCCAAGTGCCAGTCTGCTTTACGCTGTCCTAAATGAGGGTCTCTCTGGGGGCTTCAGTAGTATGGGATGAAACACACTTTTGTTTCCTATCGCCACCTGTGTGCTGTTCTCCTACAGTTTGGGACTACTTTTCTGTTTACACAGCCAGAAAAGATGGCTGGGATCACAGCCAGACCGAAGCACAGTTCCTGAATGAGTACAAGAACAACACTGACACACAAATGACTATATACTGTATATAAGCACACATACATACAAAAATCCAAATATTTAGCTTAGCAATGTAAAAAATATATATTGATTAGAGTTCTGTAAACAACTGCACTGTGATTATTATTATGGTTTCTCATTATCTGTGTTATATCTAGGTTACTATTTGCCTCCAAAGCACAGAACCCTCACCACAAACCATAACAGAAGTGACAGCAAACAAATCAATAAAGTATTTTTTTACAATATAATATAATATAACAATAGAATAGTGATATGTATGCAGTGTTTTGATTTGTTTTTTCAGTGTTTTTTTAGTGTTTTTTAGATTGTTTCGGACTGTCCAAGATGTAATAGTAAGTTAACACATAAGATAATAAAATAATTTAATATTTACAGCAAATTAATAATAATAATAACAACAATATAAATAATGCTTACGTATTATTGAGATGCTATTATTGTTTTATTAATATTGTGGATTTGTTTTTATTTTTAATCTTTTTAATCCTTTCAGTTTTAGTTGTTTTAGTGCATAAAGGTAAACTAAATAGAAGTGGTATCTAGCCTTGAAAATTATATTAAATAAAATAAAACTAAGGATGTTTTTTATCCCCCTATATTTTATTTCAGTTAAAGTGTATTGGTTTGAGGAAACAAAATCATTTTTATGGTTTTAGACTATCATTAAATAAAATTACAGTACAATTATTTGATTATTTTATGATAATACATATCATTTGTTTGTAGTAATATTTATATGTTTGTTAGTGCTGGCATATCTAGAAGTTCTGAGTTAAATTACCTCAGGAATGCCAAAAAGCACAATTATTTGTTGGATTTTTTCCAGTGTACATGGGCAAACACACAAGAAGGGTTCATATCACCCACAAATACACAGTTATTGACTTAAAGTCTTATTATTTTAGAAAGGAAGCCCAAAGTCTCACAGAAACAAACACATGCACTAAATGTAAGGAATCCAGAAACCCTCAGGTCTCACACTGTAGCCCAGTTCCCGTCCTCACCTTGTAGGATCGCCGGGGCGTTACAGGAAAAGGTGCACTGCTTGCCGAACGTGGTGCCCCAGGGACACAAGAAGGAGGCAAAGTAGACGTGAGACTGAGGAGGTAGGCCGCAGTCCACTGGCTGACAGCTCACCACACGGTCCCACACTCCATGCACACAAATCAGCTCTGCTTCCGTCTGAGGAGAAGAAAGGACAAAACAAACAGAAAGACATCCACTTTTAATGCCATAGTTTCATTTTAGGCTCATTACACAACATGACAGCTGACACAAATTAAGATGTTGTTTTACTGAGTTATAAAATTAATTATTTATTCTTAGATAGGTTGATGAGAAATGTTTGAATTCACAGACTTTTGTATTTTGTTAAAACTGAACACAATTCGAGGCATCAGACATGTGAACCTGATTTTAAACGTTTATGTTCTGCACAGTTACTGGAATATTCTAGTATTTTGCACATGTGGGTTCCTGCTCTTGTCTTCTACAATTAGTGTAGATGTTCTTGCTGCTGCACTGCATTTTAGCAATTCTCCACAATAATTTAATCAACTCTTTCACAATAACAAAAAGGAATGTGATAATTTGGAAAATGTACGTCACAAGACAAAAGTAGACCTTTTTTATGTTTGCAAAATGCTTCTTGTTCCAAAGCAGTTGCGAAAAAGTCAAACTATTGAATAAACACTGAGTGTATCTAATATCACACTAAATTATCTTTGTTTGAACATGCGCACATACTGTATAAATAGGCCTCCAGGTATGATGGACTTTCTGAATAAGCTGTTTAAATGACCCAATTACGCCAATATTCCTAGAAATCTGAATAAAATGGCTGGTATTAATCACATTTTTTGGATCAAGTAAATTTGTTTACCTGAAACACCAGCTGGAAAATGACTAATACAGTTATTAACAGAATATGAACAGTCATTTTGGAGATATCTTCTCAGAAATTGTATAAATCTTTAGAGAAAGTAATTTGTTCTCATTTAATCTTACTGCTGTTTAGCAGAAACTAGATATCAAGGAGATGTGATTTTTCTTTCGTAAAAGGGTTATTGCAGAGAGACAAATGCACTGTTAACAATACTTGTACGCACTTGATGAGAAGTAAGGCCCTGGCCATGGGTAACGGTGAGCGTATAGCCACGATGACAAGAAACAGAGCAGTGTTTGGAGTCTATGACTGGAGTACAGCGGACTGACGCGTGTTCGACGTTTAGAGGACTGCATGACTCAGTACTGCACAGCCTACGCACACATCTGAGTGAGAAAAACACATCAACTTAATTATTATTTGACATTGACAGACATCATATCCACCATCAAACACAATGGAATTATTAGTATTTATTTCTGTATCCCTGTGTAAGTGTACGTATTTGTCTTTATATACAATTATTTTTAGATTTTTTTTGTTTTTTTTTTAATTTAGCTAGAACACATTAAATTGATTAAAAGGGACAGTACAGATATTTATAATGAAAAAAGATACTAAAGATACTAAAAGAAATTGCTCTTTTGTACAGAGCCCAGGCATAGCAGTGTCTTGAAAAAATGTGTCTGTACGAATGTTGCAAGTTGGTTAATTTGGTTAACCTCACTTGTATGATTTTGTACAATTTATCTAAACCCGAGTGACGGGTAGGTTTAGGGGTGAGTGATTTATGCAAATTCATAACTCATAGGATTTTCCAAAGATCGTATGAATTTGTACGACCTCACTTGTACAAATTCATACGAATTAGCCACCTCATAAAATATGTACAAATTGCCATGAGATCAGGCTGGCCATGCAGAAAAATATAGTAGGCTAAATCGTGTGCATGATTTCCTAATTCATTCCCTTGATTTACTAAATCAAGTACACAATTTATAAATCTAGGTAATAAATCATGCACACGAAAAGTAATCAAATTAGTAAATGTGCTGGGCTTTGTACTTTTTAACTTTCTATGTATAGAAGAATCTTGGGGCTTGGTACTAATGGTTTCTACAAAAATATTAAGCAGCACAAATGTTCGAGGAGGTTTGAGCATTCTTGATTTCTCAAGAATCATGTAACACTAAAGACTAATGGAGTAATGGAGTAATGACTGAATAAATTATACAAAATGTAATGTTTGAAATAAAACACCTGCAATAATACTTAAAATAGTAATGTTTTTACTTCTAACTTTGAGCGTTTATATTTGTGTGTGTGCTTGTAAGTTGTGGGAGACCCCACCCTCAGCGCACCCGGTCAGGGCAAAGGCGCTGAAGTGACAAGATGTACGCAATGCAACCGCCAACACCGCCACTTGAGAGGAAGAGAAGTTGAGCTGCACTGCTGAAGTCTGGTAGAAGGGCACACTCAGGTTATGAGTCACATTCACCACTAGGGGGTTATGCTGACATGATAGCTCGTACGAACCTGTGGACAAGCACACGCAACGAAGTCACAAAAAATTTTGTCAACAAAGTTTACCATATTTCACAAACAAATTAAGGATATTATGTGTTACCAAGATTGTGTTTTTTTCCAGTAGTGTCATACAGTTCAATTGTCACTGTTTTCCTGCAATTGTCGTCATGCCAACTACCATCATAGGCAAGGTATATAATAACAGAGGCTGCTACACCTGGTCGATCAAATCCTACCTGCGTAAACAATCCGTATCATTAGTAATTAATATATGGCTCCTTAGCTAACTTAATTATTTTAACTTAATCAATATGCAAATCCCAGCAGGGTGGAAGCCATACTTACATCAAATGGCCCAGCATAGATCAAATGATCTATCAAATTCAAAATCTTTACTCTGAATGTTTATTTACTTAGCGAGTGTGTGTACCTTTAGCCAGACAGGCTGATCCTGATTGTAACTATTCACATGGGCAGAACAGGGGCTCCATGCGCCGTGAGCCACTACTTCATTAGTGTCAAAATACTGCGACTTGCACATCTGATCAGAATATAAAAAGAAATAAGATGATATCTAAAATTCAAAACAAATCACTTTTTATTTATTTGAGTGGTTCATTTAAGATGATGTTCATTAGTGAGGGAGATAAATGGTTTATAATATAAACAGTTTGTGTACCTGAGTGAGCACAGGCTCCCCGGTGACCTTTGAGGCAGGGCACCTCTTGTCTTGATGTGAGCCCAAGGCAGTGGATGCCCACTGATCACTGAACCCCTGAGGAGTGAAAAAGCCACAGTCTTGGATGCTGGAATGTCTTTCGAACTCCTCACACACTCCATCCCCTTCAAAAACATAGCACAGGCTAGGCTGACCTGCGAGAGACGGAAAAAGAGAGAGCGAGCGCAAACCCATAGTAAGTAACAAATAATGACTTGGCTGCCAAAATCTAATTGTGTTTTCATAGCAAGTCAGTGAGACTCGGCTCACTAACGTGTGAATTGAAAATAAAAAGGAACGTGATTCCACCGGGACGTTTAAATAAACGATCATACAAATATGTGGATGATGTCATGGCGTATGAATGAGTTATGACAGAAGTGCACGTGGGGCTAAAAGGGGAATTAGCATGCCATTAAAGTGAATTCGTTAAAGAGCGACACGTGTGAATGATATCAGAGTCTTGCATGAGCCCTTGTCTGAGAATGCTGAAAGGTAAGAGGAAGATGACTCATCAGTGGGAACAGCTTATCAAAGGCGAGGGGCTCAAAAGGGTTCTAACAACAAATGAAAAACACAAGCATTTGATTGAGCGTCTCTGCTGCAGAACAGCTGACCTAACCCGCATGCCAATGCCAAAGGCTTTACTCCTAAGCTTTGTTGATCTTTGCTCCCTAAATACGCTCGTGGAGATAATATATGAGAGCCCCTAATGTGGCATTAGAGTAAATATTGCAAAAAAAGCCATTCCCAAATGCCCTAAATCCACAAAAATGCGGTTACAAGCTACTATGAAAACATTGGGAAGTTTGAGGCATGTGAGTCAGTCACCGCTTTCACTACGGTCATGTTTCAATTAGAGGCTTCTCATGCTTCATGCTCACAGAAAATGTAGCGCTTTCAGTCACGAAAACAACATTGACTAAATTGGTGAAGTATTTGCCTTTTTTTTCTCCTAAGAGTCTTCCTGTACTGCGTTTACTCAGTACTCACTCAGGTGCATTATGTAACAATGGTGTACAGTTGGATTGTTAAGAAGATCCATCACAGCTTAGGAAATAATGTACGTGCAACACTTTGGACCATTTCCAATAGTATGATGACATACACTTTGACAATATAAAAAAGATGAACTTGATTATGTGAAAAACCACTGGCTGTGTTACAGTAAATTACCTAAAATCCAGTTTGGGATATTTTGCAATCTGGATTGAATCTTTGAATGCATATGTATGGGCAAAAATTCAAACTGAATTGTCAGATATCACAGACTTTGCTGTCAAGGTAATTAACCATAATTTATAATGAGGATTATTTTTTCTAGTCAGCCGAGTAACAATAACAGGATGATATGGTGATCCACATGTCAGCAACAAAATAATATTTTAATTTAAGTAATTATTTCGGATTTTTACACTAGTGCATTTTCATTTTAAAATGCATAATTTTTGCTGCAGTTACACTAAGTAAACATTTTTTATTATTATCTATGTTGAAAATAGTTGTGCTGTTTAATATTTTAGTGGAAAAAAATTGAAAAATTAACAGTGTTTCAGTGTAAAACAACATGTAGTGTAAAAGACAATAATAAAAAAAAAAATACTAATGATAGCAATGAGCATAAAATTTTGCAACATAATGAAAATTTTATTTTCTTATCCACCTATTATATACACAACACAATGGTTCCCCTTCAGTCGAGTCACTCCAACGTTACATAGGGGAACTCGCATGAGAGACCAATCGCCTGTGATGAGGCCGGGGAGTCGGTAGGATCCATTTGCAATGCACTTTAATGCTCGTAGTAAACCAGGCAAGAGTCAAACACCAGCGTAACAGTACAATAGTGTTAAAGGCAGTCCGAGGTACGTGGGTGAAAGAGGTCCGGGTGGAACTAATATTCGGGGGATGGTTCCCGCTGCTGTCCTTCGGAGAGGGCCACAGAGGCGCGATCCATGACATCGCCCAAGTATTAAGAAAAGGCCAATGAATATTGGCGTGCATTTAATTACAGCCAGGTGCATCTTATTACTACGTGAGTATAAGAGGGCACATATGTAATGCACTTGCAGATTTTCGCTTCGGGGCCTCGCTGCATTGTATGTGTTTGTTCAAGTCTGTTAGACAGAGAAATTCTCAATGGAAAAAAAATGTTCCAGCAAGTTCATGCTCTCTCTTCACCATCAGCAAGGACCCCCGCGAGCTGGTAGCCTTTGTAAAGGCTAGAGCAAGTCAGCTTTTTGCACACCAGCGAGTGACCTCTCCTGAGTGCATGGCATGCCACGAGAAGTCCTCCCTGGGCAATCCGGGAGAGAAAAAAAAAATAAAAATCTCATGGCTAGTAAGGCGTTCCCCGGAATGTCTATCCAGCCATGCGCTTCCAGATGCAGTAGTAAAAAAAAAAAAACAGCGTTCGTGGACAATCAAACGGTATTTGATTGTCTGTTCGTTCAGGGCCCGGTAGTCGATACAGGGGCGTAACCCGCCGTCTTTCTTTTTTACAAAAAAGAACCCCGCTGAGGCGGGGGACTTGGAGGGACGAATGAAGCCCTTGGCCAGCTCTTCCTGGATGTATTGCGTCATGCATTC
>JAUMHI010000034.1:12379775-12409257 GCA_032359435.1 Enteromius unitaeniatus
AGGTGTTCAAAGGGTAGTTCTCACTTAAAGGAAAGCGGTATCATCATTTACTCATGTTATTTTAAACTTATATGAACTATTTTTTCCCTGTGGACCATTAAAGGAGATATTGGACATATTGTTAGAGACATTTTATCCACGGAGTGAGGAAATATAAGTTGCAATTGTATATCTATATCTGACATCAACTCGTGAAGTCAATTCTCCTGCAGCGATGCTGCCATTAAAGCTTATTTTTTGATGTTTTCGATGTTCACTCACCTCATACATTATGATCATATTTTTTTTATAAAGAAACAAACAAAAGTCCTTTGTAGTGGTCTCAGACTTTGAAACCCCACTGTGTTAAGCTGTGTCAAGTCTCAGCTATTTGTTGATTTATTGGAAAAAGGAAGCAAGCTTTGCATGTGTCATTATTATAATTTTTTCCCCTCTTTCTTAACAGTCCTATATGTTTTGAGATGATAGAGGAAGCTCACATGACAAAGTGTGGCCACAGTTTCTGGTGAGAAGCACTTGTTCTCTAAACTTAACGTCAATTGTTGCTTTTTCATGTTGTATTTTCTAACCCATTTGCAGACTTAAAACAACCATTTGTTCATTTCTATCTAGTTATAAATGTATACGACAGAGTTTGGAGGACAGCAACAGATGCCCAAAATGTAATTATATCATTGATAATGTGGATCAACTCTACCCCAACTTCTTAGGTATGTGTATGCTAATAATGTCTTCGTTACTTTTAAAATTTGACAACTTCAAACCTTTATTATCACCCACTATGTGTGTTTCTGTACATTTCAAGTAATTACAAATTTTTGTGGATTGTTTAGCTAATACGATTCTCTAATGATTTTACAGTGAATGAACTGATCCTAAAACAAAAACAAAGATCTGAAGAGAAGCGTCTGAAACGGGATCACCCTGTAAGTGCATCCAGCTCTACGCTTGTATAATGAGTGGAAACGGTTTAAACAACCACATTAAATGATGTCTTATTGTTTATGTTTTATATGTTTTTTTATAGAATGGAACCAAATGGCAGGTTTTCCAAGACGTCCTTGGTGCAGATCAAGAGAATATGGACTTAGCCAATGTCAACTACATATTAGAGTACCTGTTGCAAAAAAAGAAACAACTGGAAGCGGTTGGTACTCTTCCTCAGATAACATTACTGTTGTCTGCCCCAACACTTTTGGGTTCTTCATGCACCCTGAGAAAAGCTGCTTTATATTTGCATTTCATTCGCATTGTGACACCTAGGCTATTGAAACTTTTTTTTTTTTCTCTGTAAATTAAAATAAACCAAATTTGAAAACATATGATTACACACACTAAAGCTGAAACTAATAATTTAATCTGATCAAAAATAAGGCTAAATAAACCATAACCAGGTGTTTTTTACATTTGTATGGCACAGGATTTTAAAAGAATATGCAAGTAAAATCTTGCAGGTAATAAATGGAAATCAGTAATTGGTAGAATGTTTACAGTATCAAATATTATTTGCTACATGGTAAAATGAGAATGTAAGCAGCAAACACTGCATGTCTGCTGTGTAGTTTTACATTTAAAGGCTGAATTTGTCTGACTTGATTATACATTTTTAGTATATGTGACTGATAAGATTAAAATACTGACTAAAATGTATGAAAAATACAACTTTATAATCACAATAAATTTTCATTTTACAAAACCCCTGCTGTGACTCATAAAGACCAATTGCCCGTCTATTGCTGATCTACCAATGATTTCTTTCTACAGGAATCACAAGCTGCTCAGCGCCAGATCTTAATGGAGTTCCTTAAAGAGGCCAGAAGAAATAAAAGAGAGGTTGAGCCTCCACTTCTATTTTTAAAATGTTGAGTAATGCACCGTTGACAGCAGTGAAGTCTTTAACTCAAAGCTTCCCTTTCTGTACTTCCAACAGCAACTGGAGCAGTTACAAAAAGAACTGAACTTTTTGGAGGAGGATATCAAACGAGTTGAGGTCAGTTTAATATATGCACTTCTAAAGTTTTTATCTGTACAGTCTTACATCACCATTTGAAAGTTTGTAAACCCCCGCCCCTCCCCCATTTGAATATTGTTTAAAATAGAATTTATTCCTGAGATGGCAAAGCTGAATTTTCAGCATCCTTACTCCAGTCTTTAGTGTCAGATGATCCTTCAAAAATCATTTTGATATGCTCATTTTGTACTCAGGAAGCATTTATTTTCAGTTTTATATATATATATTATATTTTTACATATGAATATTTGTGCTGCTTGATATTTAATTTTTTTAATTTCATTTTTATAATGAATAGCAAATTTTATAATATTTTATTCTTTTTTTTATAACATTATAAATGTCTTTACTGTCACTTTCAGTCAATTTATTGCCTGCCGAATAAGCATATGCTGATGTCAGATTTTCATGTTGCGATTAATTGCTAATGCTTTTATCACAGTATACCTTATTATCAAGATACTGATGTATAGCCGTAAAAAACGTGTTGTCATAATACAGTATAACAGGTTTAATACTTTTTTTTTCTTGATTTTAAATGATCGAACATTAATAATGTTAAGAGAATTTTTTTTATTGGGAGTTTAACTAATTAACCTAATGTCAAATAGTGAAGCCCTAATTGTAAAGTGAGAATAATAAATAATTTTAAATATGAAAGTATTTGGCACAGTACTTGGCAAGTATTTGACGCAGCTTACCGTAGTGCTGTGCAGCATTACCAGTTAATGGGAAAAGTGTTCTTAAAATGCATTAAAAAAATTCTGAATCATTTTTAATAATCATTTTCAGTATTTAAGTGCCCACGATAACAATACCATGCATATTCATTGTCGTGATATATCGCATTACCAAATACCAGCATCGGTCTAATGATGAATAAGTGTTGCTGACCCCAAACCTTTGTAGTGTACATCTGACAGATATGATTATTTTCCTTTCTTTTAGGAAATGAGTGGTATGTACACAGTGAGTGAAATGGATTTAGACAGTACTGTACCCCAGTTTGAAGCTCCCTCTCCTGCACCCAGGTAAGACCAACTATGCCAGGTGTATGCAATATTTCACAGAAATACATTGATTGCACTTTAAAAAAAATCATGAGCATAATATGACAGTCTAATTGTTAACAATCATGCAGTGTTCTTTCATTTATTAAATAATCTCTTGTTTCTGTTTCCAGCAGTAGCATAATAGACCCCACAGAATACATGCAGCACCCTTTTGGTGGAAGCTCACAGGTGATGTATTCACTCAGTCATGAATTGCTCTTATGGTTGGTGTATATCCCTTTGAGTAATGCAGATTTTCACTGTTTGTTTTTTTTACTTTTAGGGTAAAAGACAAACTTGGTACAATAGCACTCTTGCATCACGGCGTAAGAGACTGACGGCACACTTCGAGGATCTGGAGCAGTGTTATTTCTCCAATAGGATGTCTCGAATAACAGGTCGGTGGATTCAAAGCAGTATATACTGTGTATGTGTTTCTAAAAATTCATAAATTGAACTTTCTGATATATTCAACGCAGTTGCTTTTCTCCTTAATAGATGACAGCAGGACTGTTAACCAGCTAGATGATTTCATGGAGTGTCTATCAAAATTTACCCGTTACAACTCTGTGAGGCCTCTGGCCACCCTATCTTACGCTAGTGACCTCTATAATGGCTCCAGTATTGTGTCCAGGTAAGGTTGCAAATATCCTAATTAGGTTTAGACCACATGTTGTTCAGTTCCGTTCCTGAGGTAACCAGCAGAGGGTAGTATTGTTTTACAGAATAACATCCCAGATATTGATTGCGAATTTTGAGTACCATTTATTTTACACAACCAGAAATTATGGGTAGCTTATTGATAAATATATATAATTACTCATGATTCTCATTTCTGTTCCATAAATTATCTTCAGCAACAACTAAATCCCCAAATGCGTATCTTTGACTGCATTCTTGTTAATAATTCAGCAATTACACAGATTTCATTGTGATAAAACTTGAGTAAAGATTAAAAAATTAACATTTTTTGTTTATTTAGAGTTGAAAGTAATGGCTTGTGATTTAATGGTGAAGTAGATGTTAATTAAAGTACTCTGAGTGAGTGAGGCAGCTTACTGATTTGTTCAAGATTTCTTGTAAATCACTTTCAGCAATGCATTAAAACAGCCATAAACAAAGTACTGTTTTCAAAAATGGACTGCAGGTCTTACTAAATGCTTGTTGCAAGGCTTATGGACAAGATTTGCTATCTATTTAGGCCCTTTTTTCATTACATTAGTGTTCAAAAGTTTGGGGACTGTAAGATCTTTATTAATGACTGTTTTTTATTATTATTATTATTGAAATTATTTATATAGCAAGGCTGCATTACATTTATATGGCATCATTGAGAAATGACAGTTAAGACATTTGTAGAGTTATTTTTCAAAATGTATAATTTATAAGCTTACTTTAGGCAGTCTTGATTTCAACATTGATAACAATGTTTTGTGAACAACAAATCAGCATATGAAAATTATTTCTTGGAGAATATCTTGGAGAATACCTCACTCACATATGAGTGAGGATTGGATGACTGCTGAAATGTCAGTATTGTCATTACAAGAATAAATCTTTTACATATATTTAAGCAAAAATATATATTTTATACTGTAATATTTCAAACAACTGTTGTTTTTAATGGATTCTTACTGGTGCTGTCAAAAAAAAGTGTACATAATATATGTATGTATACTGCATGTATTCATGTGTATATCTATATCTATCTATATATATATATATATATATAAATACACACAAGTGCAGTATATATGTATAAAATATTGACATGTATGTACATTTACATATTTATATTCTTATATTTTACTATATATATATATATATATATATATATATATATATATATACATATATAGTAAAATATAGACAGCACAAAATGTGACATAAATGTATATTAAAAACAAAAACAACGTCCACAAAATTCTGAACAGTAGTGTATATTTAACAACATGCCAAGTCTTATTATCAGTTTATGTTTACACTGTACGTTCTCAGTTAAACCATTTTCTTTTTTAGCTTCAACGGTGCAGGAATCATGATCTGAGTGTTTCTTACACATCAGTGAAAGATAGCACACCGTTTGGAACTGTTAACTGATCCAAGTGTCATGAAAATCATTTGGCTCAGTTCTCAATTCCAAAGTCTAGCATTGGGTTCACAAATAAAATCACTGGCTCAAATCAACCGTTATTTCAATGTTTTATGTAATATTACACCAATCCTCAACCAGCCAAAAAACCTTGCTCAGCTAGTATAAAAAGTGCTTATTTCATCACACCAACATTTTTCAGACATATTTATATCTGATCACCTAAGCGTCTGAGAGGCTGTTTGGATGCATTACAGCTCTTGTCTCTTTTTCAGTGTTCGTGTTTGAGTGGAAGTAGAGCAGATAATGAGCACGCACAGTCAGGAGAACTCGCTGTGCTAACACTTGTTCTTCTCTCTATTCCCTCTTTTGCAGCATTGAGTTTGACCGCGACTGTGATTACTTTGCCATTGCTGGTGTCACTAAGAAAATTAAAGTGTTTGAGTACGGCACTGTGATCCAGGATGCTGTGGACATTCATTATCCTGTCAACGAGATGACATGTAACTCTAAAATTAGGTATAGAGTGTTTGAAATCAGGGGTTGGCCTCAATGTTCTTGGTGGATTATGCAGTAGCACAACATAATGTCACATTTTCTTCTGTCTTGTCTCTTTCCAGCTGTATCAGCTGGAGTAGCTACCACAAAAATCTGTTAGCAAGCAGCGACTACGAGGGCACTGTCATTCTTTGGGATGGGTTCACGGGACAGAGGTCAAAGGTCTACCAGGTACCCTTATGTGTCAGGTGGCACCAGATGACATTCATTACTCTCATACCCCTTTCAGTAGGAGTTAATTGTTTTTTTTTTTACTTTATGCCGACTACTAAATCACCTTGTCATCTTTAACTTTTTGTTATCTTTTGTTGCAATAGATGAAATAGAAATCATTAGTAAAATTATAATTGATCTGTCACTTTTAATCAATTTAGTGCATTCATGCTCTGTAAAAGTTTTTTTCAAACTGTTGAATAGTAATGTGCAACAATATTGGTTTTGATGATTGACAATTATTTTAGTTTTTTGCAGTTAATAAAATAAAATAATGTTAAGGCGTAATGTTTTGTATTCTTTTTGTATTTTGCATAAGTTGTATCCTGACCTTCCAGTTTCATTTCAACAGGAACATGAAAAGCGGTGTTGGAGTGTTGATTTCAACCTTATGGATCCCAAGCTCTTAGCATCAGGGTCAGATGACGCGAAAGGTATTTCTGCAACTGAACAGTTCCGATGAAGTTATTAGATTTGGGATTCATACAGAAATATTCTTCCATAAATACTTAAGAACGAATTCACTTTTTCCCCAGTCAAGTTGTGGTCCACCAACCTGGACAATTCTGTAGCCAGCATCGAAGCAAAGGCCAATGTATGCTGTGTCAAGTTCAGTCCATCCTCTCGATATCACCTTGCCTTCGGATGTGCAGGTGCATTATTCATTAGAATCATTCTATTAAAAGTTTTACCTTCCGTTACAATTGTAAAACCTTTCAATTCACTCTAAATCTTTTCCAGACCACTGTGTGCACTACTATGACCTAAGAAACACTAAGCAGCCCATCATGGTTTTTAAAGGCCACAGGAAGGCAGTGTCCTACGCCAAATTTGTCAACGGAGAAGAGATTGTGTCTGCGTATGTAAACTTTACTTTTTTTTTTTAATCCTGTATCATTGTAACATAACTTGAGTGCAAGAGTAATAACGGGTAAAACAGATCTTAGAAAAAACAACTTGTGGTACAATTTTTAATGGTGTATTGCTGTATCACTTAACCTAATCAAAACATCAGTTATTGGAACAGTAAGGCTTATTGTGTTACAAAAATATTGGTTATCAAATTCGATCCTCTTAATTTCCTAACACTTGCACCATAACCATGATCCAAACCACATCGTTAGAAATCTGAGTTAAACCGTAACATCCCCACAGATCAACGGACAGTCAGCTGAAACTCTGGAACGTGAACAAGCCACATTGTTTGCGCTCATTTAAAGGCCACATCAACGAGAAGAACTTTGTGGGTCTGGCGTCTAATGGAGACTATGTAGCATGTGGTGAGTGATATTGAATTGTGATAATGCTGCTTGATTAAACTTAGAAGAGGTATTAAGTAGTAAGGTAATGACTGTTTATCTGTTTAAAGTCCTCAATAATGCTCTCACTTCATATACCTCACAGGAAGTGAAAACAACTCGCTGTACTTGTACTACAAGGGGCTCTCCAAGACGCTGCTGACTTTCAAGTTTGACACTGTGAAGAGTGTTCTGGACAAGGACAAGAAAGAGGATGACACCAATGAGTTTGTCAGTGCGGTGTGCTGGCGAGCGCTACCTGATGGGGTATGATTTGGCCTTATCTCAGTCACTTTTGACATAATAAATCACTCTTCTAAAACCAGAGATAGAACAAAAACATCCATGGGGGCACATGAGGACAGTCAAACTGAACTCATTGGTACATTAAGAACAAGTAATGGCAGGGTAGCAAAGGACTGTGGGTTGGGAGAAGGTTGGTGTGCATCCGCTTTCAGAAATTCCATGCTTATTAAACCCACATGCATCTGCTTCACCGTCTAAAATAATGTGGTTTGGAGGAAAAGGCATTGCTATAAAGTCAGCTTTCAGCATGTGGCTATTAATGATTTAATTGCTGTCTTGTTCATGTTCATTTGTTTACAAAACTCATCATAAAATGTTTGTATACGTAGGTCATACAATTTTAAAACCAAGGCCAATCTGAATAAAGCCAGTTTAAATATTTTGTAATGTTTTTTTAGGCTGCTTTTAGTTTTAAGTTTTTGTTTTGTTTTATTGTTGGAACAAAGTTAAACTGAATGATATAGTATAGTAATGTAATATATTGATTCTTCTTCTTCTTATTATTATTATTATTATCCAACAGTAATATTTTATACTGTATATAACCAACTAATTTCACAGAGTAAGTGGGTTTTGTTTTTTTCCCATTTTAGTGTTAAATTGTAGTATGCCATCAGAATTGATAATGCACAATAATCATGGTTCCCCGGAGAACTGATATGAAAAAAAAAAGTCATCGTGATCAAGACTAATCAGCTCGAGAGATATTAGAAAAAAGAAATGTGTGGATTCATGTTTGCCTGCTTTATCAGCTAAAACCCCAATATAAACATTACCTCTTCTTTCAGATCCCTTGTGAATTACATACCTTTTAGACTT
The DNA here is from genome assembly GCA_032359435.1 of Enteromius unitaeniatus. Lineage (NCBI taxonomy): Eukaryota > Metazoa > Chordata > Actinopteri > Cypriniformes > Cyprinidae > Enteromius > Enteromius unitaeniatus. The sequence goes on from JAUMHI010000034.1 coordinate 12,388,125, forward strand.
GACATTTTCCCAGGAAAAAAAAAATCGACAATAATTGTGTGCAAAACCAATGTGCTGACCAGGCTGAATTTCTGCATAGTGTCTTGGTCTTAATTAATTGCCTTTCTCATCCTTACATGAATTACGCAGAAATAAAATGTCAAGGCCTTTTGGTGAATATATAATAATAATGAAACACAAGAGTTTTTGAGCCTGGAGTGACCTGGGAGGTTTAGGCCAAACATCCCAGACAAGCTAATAAGCTGTCAGGCTTTTTTGCACATTCTGTCAATGCTCTGAAATGCCCTAATTTCTCTGTTTTGATTCTTAGGAGTCAAATGTGTTGATTGCAGCCAACAGTCAAGGAACAATCAAGGTGAGTTGTAGTATAAAACAATACATAGCTACATAAATGTCAATATTTCTTGCAGAGAGCTGTTTATTGAATTATTATTTATTAAAAGCAGGAGGATCTGTCCCCCTGTAGTCACATCAGCTGTTGAATGCTTCATTTGTCCAAACTCTTCATTGAATTGCACTGCAAATATTTCTCTTTTTTCTAAAGGTACTTGAGCTGGTCTGAAGGTCCACTCCAATGGGTCGTCAGAACCTAATAAAGAACTGTTGCTTCACTGATTGGTCGATGCAAGGGAGCTGAAGCTGGGTGGAACTGAAGCAAACATTTCCATGGAAACAACCAGCAGAACTGGTTTTATCAGCATTATATTTGTAAAAGACTCAATCATTTTGCATCGTCTTGCTGTTGCTGTATGTGAAATGTTGAGATAAAGACCTGTTTGTGCTGACAGGGAGACGGGCACGAATGCTCTTTTTGTATAAAGTTGTTGAATAAAGGTATTAGGAAGTTATTGGAGAATAACTGAACATCTTTAAACATGGTGTGGAAGACACATTCTCAAACCTTTTACTAGAGGTAATTCTAGCCAGAACAAGAGCTACGAGACATTTTAAGGCCAAAGCACAAGACCATAACACAATGAAATACTTTTAGTTCTATAAATTAGCTGTCTTTGATTTCTTTGAGCCTGTTGTATCTATTTACTTGTTGGTTTTGTTTTTTGATACACTGTCTGTTTATCCATAAGATGTGTAAGCTTTGGCATATTCCGGTGGTCTCCCCAACTTAAATTACAGGACTTTTTTTTTTGAGCTTTTCTGGTTAAGTAAACATGCTCATCATATCAAGGGTATTTTTAAGTATACAATATGTACTCTTTAATTTGGTATTTACTGCGTTTTGAAATGATTTCGTTATTGTACATCCCAGGAAGTCCTATATTCATCAGACAACCTTTGCATGAGATTCTTCTCAGTTTTTCCATGTTTTCAAGATCTAATATTTTGCCATTTTGTCAGAGTTTGCAGGCACTGACAGTTGCCCAGGGCTCTTTCACACGGTCAAAAATTTAATTGAAAGAGTAAATTAGAGCTCATCGAAGGTTTAATGACACTATGTATGCTTCATTGGGATTATTTAACATCACCCATAACATTGCTGCTCTTTCATCTTTGAGTTCTTGTACAAGTGTTATTTATTTTAATAATTTATAGAAATTGTGTGAACATTGAACCCATAATAGACTTCAGGTTTCGAGCTTTATTTGTAAGTCCTCTGTTGCATCCTGGTAATTCTGTTTATTTACTCATTTTAACATTAATTTGAATAAATAAATGATTCTTCTTTTTCCTTTGGTTATATTCTGTGTTCAACTTTCTGACTTTCTCTTTCTTAGTGTGTTAATTGATATTTTGTTATTCATATTTCATCATTCTACTGTACGTTCTGTGTATCAGAATGCATTTAGAGTGTAACATTAGAGAATACAAGAAGGTTCATATAATTTATATTACACCGATTTTCAGGGTAAATTTACTGCTTTTACTAGCCCACTGTATTATGTTTTACAATCGTCTCCTGGCTATATATAATTTTTTAAAGTGACATGATTAAAAAAAATCTGCGTTTCCAGTATATTCAGTACATTTTATATCCCTTTAATGTTGAAAAATATGAAGCTCAAAATTGTTGTAATTGACATATATAGGTATATGTTTAGGAATTTTCTTCTCAAAGCAAATGTCTCAAAATATGCATGTTTTCATAGGAATGTATGATATTAATTGATTAATTTTATAAGATCCTTATAAGAAAAAAAACAATTATTTCATACCTAGCAGGAAGTTTTAGAGGTAAAGGGACAGTACAAACATGTAATATTAGCAATAAATTCTGTCACGGTTTGGCTCGTTTAATATTAAATATTCCATCCAATCTGATTTAAAAAAAAAGGAAGCTAACATGATAAGTCCAAATAGAAAAATATCAAAACTAACTTCTGATAACTTGTGTCTTGTATACCATTTTATAGAAATACTGTCTTAAATTACCAAACAAGCATATTCATTTTAAGTGAAGTTAGTAACTCAGAAAGTACCGCATAACAGGAATGACCTATTTCTTCTATTCTGACAAAGTGGCTGGAAGCCATGTGATAAAACACTGCGGCGCAAACAAATTTAGGCTGACACCCTGATAACGGCATCCCTTCTGTTAGGCATATAGGCAGCAGCATCATGCTGCTTTGGGGGGGAAGGACACATACACACACAAACATATATGTAATTATGAAAATTTCATATTCAGTGGATTACTAGCCATTGTTTGTGAATTTTACTAACAATTTCCAAGTGCCTTTTCTCAGTGTCTTCAGATCAAAGGAGTGATAGGCAATGTCGATCTTGGAGTGCTGCTGCCCAGTAGAGTTTAGCTCTAAGCATCATCAAAAACACCTTAACCAGCTAATCAAGGTCTTCATGATCATTAAGGCTACAGGCAGGTAAGGGTTTTTCTTATTTGAGGTTGTAGCTAAAGCCTGCAGGACAACAGCACTCTAGGACCAACGTGCATATCCCTGACCTAAAGCATAAAGGAGGAAACTAAGTAGATGAGAAAAGAAAGTTAGTAATGGCCCAGAGCCCAGACTTGAGTCCAGCTGAAAATAGATATCACCTAAAAATTACTCTGTACCTTACTTGGCAACTGAAGCAAATTTGCTTTGATGAATGTTGCACGATTCCACAATCTAAAACGAACACTTGTGGTTTTAATGGTTGCTAATTGACTATGTGCAAGTATAAACTCGTTTTATAAATGATAAATCAATCAATTCTTGGAAAATTTGTCACTTTTTTATCATTAGATGTCTTAGAGTTCAAAGGATAAATTAAGTAATTGCATTTAAATCTGAGAAGATTTAAACTGTGACAAACTGTGAGTATCACAATACGCACGCTTTCCACTTGGTGTAAATTCCCCCGAAAGTATACAAGGCTGATAACATCCAATAGATTAAAGTTTGCATATACACGTTGCATTGTGATATTCTGGAAATTGGCGGAAGACGTAACTCAGGGGGAAAGAACAGTTGAGCAAATTATGTTATTTTTGCGCCAAAAATGTATTCTCGTAGCATCGCAAAACTGAAGTCGAGCTACTGATGTCACATGGGCTGTTTTACCCGTATAGTTTTATCGATGTATTTACCAATTTTAGTTGTGTTGCTCTCGATGGAGAGTGATTTAATCAAAAATATCTTAATTTGTGTTCAGAAGATGAACGAAGGGCTTACAGGTTTGGAATGACATGAGGGTGAGTAATTAATGACAGAATCTTCATTTTGGAGTGAATTAACCCTTTAAGTCAGAACCCAAATTGTGAGATATAGCCCAATGCGAGATTATAAAATCACATTTTAGCTATTTTGAGAAATGCAGTGATAATGTGGCAGTTACATTTAACATATGGAGTCACATTTTGAAATGAAAAAGTCATATTGTGAGACACAATGTCAAATTGTGACACATTAAGTCAGTAAATAAAATAAAATCTTTCAAAGTCACAATTTTAGATATAAAATTGGGTCATATTTTCCCAAAGTTTCATTTAGAGATAAATTCAGTGATACTAGGACACATTAAGGTAACATTTTTAACAACTTTCTAACGTATAAAGATACATCTAAAAAAGGTCAATATTTTTTGTCACTCGTTTCAGTGAAATCCTTATATTATATAAATTCATTAAACTTAGAGTGAAATATTTCAAGCCTATATTTCTTGAAACTTTGATGATTATGGTTTACAGATAATGAAAACTCAAGATTCTGTGTCTCAGAAAATTAGAATACTGATAAAAACAAAATTTCAACATTGGAAAGTTATGGTTTCACATCCTAATCAACTAGCCTACCTTAAAGAGCCTTCAAATGGTCTCTCAGTCTGGGTTGTTGCTCAGTGGTCCAAAGTCCTCTTTTAAGATTAAAGTAAATTTTGCATTTCATTTGGAAATATTGTCGAGAGGAAGATGAGAGACACCAGACCCAACTATGCATATGAACTGAAGCCAGCTATCAAAGCAACCTGGGCTTCCATTACACCTAAACAGTGCCACAGGCTGACTGCCTTCATGCCACATTGTATCGATGCAGTAATTCTTGCAAAAGGAGGCCCAACCAAGTATTAAGTGCAGAGAAAAGAACATACGTTTTAAAAGCCTGGCATTTGTTTAAAATAACCTTTTTTATTTGATCTCACGTAGTATTCAGAGACACTGAATTTTAGGTTTTCATTATGTGTAAACCATAATCATCAACATTTAAAAAAATAAAGGCTTGAAATATTTCACTATGTGTAATGAATGTATATGAGTTTCACTTTCTGAAATGGGTGACAAAAAGTATTGACCTTTTTCATGATATTCACATTTTTTTTAAGATATATTCCTGTAAAGTCAGAGTGGCACATCACAATGCAGTCTGAGAATTCAGTTTATTTATTTCTTTGCTCTGAGGCCCTAAAGAAGTCTGCATGGGTGGTTTGCCAGGGGAAAAAAACACAAAAAATGTAGGAAATACGTTGAAAGGGTACTGAATGTAAAAGGTCACGTTTAATAAGATATTGATGCGATTTGTACATGCTTGTACATGTTCTTTCTTTATGTTAATTGCCTATACCTCAGCTAGCAGACCAGACCAACATAGTACAACGTGCACGAATGTTGCAGTCAGTCATAACAGCGCTTCTTAAACCCTCCTTCTTAACTTCAACTCTTGTGTTGTAAGTTAACAGCTTCTTTTGTGTGCAGTCTCCCTGTGAGGACCTGAGGTCTTAGGGCTCTCCTAAGGTTGCTTTGATGTGGAGGTTTAGTGAGGAAGTCTTCAGTACTCTCACAGTTAGACCACATCATTAGCTCAGAGCTCAGGAAGAAAGAAGAACAGGAAGCTTTCTGAGACATAGAGAAATCTTTGTAGATTTGGCCGCTGAAGTCTGTTTGTTCGTTAAGAAGTACTTTCATGTTATTTAGCAACAACAGAACTTCTAGATTTCTGTGATGTCCTAGTTAGTTCCCTTTCATTTTACAACAAGTGCACAGCACAGGGAAGCTCATTATTGGATAACACTCAACTAACTAGAACACTAAGGATGTATAGTAGTTCAATTCTCAGCATTTCTATCAGGCGATCAATATGGACGGTGAATACTCCTGTCTGGCTTGTAAGACATAGATTATTAATAAAGGAAAAGTTTTATCTGTTTCAAACTTTCCCTGTGCAATGCTAGTCAATATATTAGGAGATAGCAAACGTTAATCCTAGCTTTATACAAGTGATGTTGAGGAACTTTTAATGATGTATCATACAGGTCCATCAAATCAGGAATTCAACCTCACTGGTCTAAAGCATAGCTCCAAGAAGCTTTCTTCCTCTCTCAAGACTAAAGCCATTAAATGTTCATGCTAGCCGTAGTCATGAATGCAAAACAATGGTCTAATTTAGGTGCGGTGTTCCATGAAGCTCTGTACAACAGTTCATAAATTACAAACATAAAAATGCCCGTCAGTCTGAATGGAGGGAAGATTGAATCTCATTCCATTACCACGTTACCACATTTTTCCTGAGAGCATTGCAATAAGAATACAAAGAATCCGGACAACAATAAAATACCTCCTTCCTTTATCTCTGACAAGCAGAATGTAGACAAAACAATATAAGGTGTTATCAGACTAGTTAAAGTTCTGCTTTAAAGTGCTTTGAGATGGTTAGCCGCAGCTGTTCGAAATGATGTATGTGCAAAGTAGTTGCTGAATTAGAGTTAGTACTTTTTTTTTTCCTTTTACGAATTTTGAAATCAGTGCAGCATTCTTCAAAAGTGACAGTAACCCATAATATGGAAAATTCCCAGAACCTTGGCTAACATTCTGGCAAAGTCTTGAACAAACATTCTTCCAATTACATTAATACAATTATTTCATTATTAATTGGACTTTAATAATGTTCTCAAAATGTTCACAAAAAAAACGTTATTATACATTGATCATGGAATTTAGTTCTGAAACATTTTAGTCAGACATCTTATTTTTTATTTATTTATTTTTAACTGTTTGTTTCAGAACATTAAGACAACATTCAGAAGTAACATTTAATGTTGGCAAAATGCTAAAATTTAATGTTTGTATGACTAAGAAAAAAGGGGAAAAATGTTCAGGAAACAATCAGACTAAAACGTTATTAGAATATATTTTTGTTAGCTTAAACAGTTATATTTCAAGTAAAATGAATTTTCTTTTCTTTTGAATTTTCTATTCATTAAAGATTACCGAGAAAGAAAAAAAATGTTAAGCAACAGCATAACTGTTTTCAACATCATAATAATAATGGATGTAATTTCATCAAGTAAACTCAGCCTTGATGAGCATGAGACCTCTTTCAAAAACATTAATGACCCCAAACTTCCGAAAATGAAATGTATGGAAACGAATCTTGCAGATCCAGAGAAAATCCTCTGTTTTGAGAGCGAGCTCAATTAGCCCCTCTGTGCATGAGCTGTGATTTTCCACAGCAACATTATTGCTTGGCTGTGCAGTACTGTAGCTCAATAACTTTCCTATATGCTCTAGGGTTTGTGATCCAATTTGCAATATTTACATTGAAATATGCAAACATGGAATGTATGTGTATGTTCAAATTTACATAACATTTGCATATTCATGTACAGCATGCATATATTTGCATAAGCTCTATGGACAACAATCTGTGGAAACATCACTGATATTTGTTAATTTAGATTCAAAATCATTATTTTATTTATTTATTGCTGATGTAACAGCACACACTCTTCTTGGATGGATTTTGGACTGTATTGGAACATGGCTGCAGGGATTTGCTCCCATTCAGACACAAGCAATTGAGTCTGGCTCGCAGTCGGTGTTCAAATTCATCCCGAAGGTGTTCAATGGACTTGAAGGTCTGGGCTTTGTGTGACTCAAGCTCTTCCACACCCAGACTCGGTAAATCATTTCTTTTTGGTACATGGTACACAGGGGTATTGTCATGCTGGAACAGAAAACGGCCCTCCCTAAATTGTTGCCACAAAGTTGGAAACACTAGGATGTCACTGTATGCAGTTGCATTAGGATTTATTCTTCCTGGTTTTAAAGTCTTTGCATAGACCTTGCAAAAATTTCCTACTGCGAATGTTCTCAAAATATGGTAAAAGGATCCTTACATTTATTTTCATAAGACAATTTAAATACTTTAAGAACCCCATATTAAGAACTTTAAATTGTTTGCTTGCTTGGCTTGTTTAAAATGTAAGATTAAGCCTGTATTTTGTAGAACAATTGAAATATTACATAGTTAATTAATTTCTTATCATATTGAAAAGGTTATATACCTTTCAATACATTTTTCTTTTGCAGTTAATTTACACACAATATTAATTGACATAAAAATATATTAAATATGTATGAAATTATATATGTAAAGTTTTTCTTTCAGCCTTTATTTCATAAGGTCAAAACACATAGGCTAACATCATCTTTTATTGGAAAAATTGAATTCAATTTATGAGCACACATATTGTAAGTCAAATTTTCACCATATTTTGCAAATGGTTTACCTGATGGCTTTTACTTTGGCAGCATTCCCAATTTCTCTCAGGCAACAGCTTGCACTTTAATTCTCTCCGGTATGACTGAGTTCTTACTCAGAGCCCCCTTTTTCTTGTTTTGGTCCTCCAAAATGCTATAAACCCATCTACTTAAAAAAAATAAAATAAATATGGCATATCCTCCCCTCATAGTCTTATGCATTCTAGAGATTGTGATATTATGGATTAATGTACAGATTTTGCAACAATGACAAAATATTTGCTGATGTCCCACCACAAGAAATCCCACCACAGGCATGCAAAAAATGTGAATAGAGTTTGTCTAGATGCAAATACAGATTGGATATATATCTTATATATTTCAATCTCATAATATTAATACAATGAAATTAGCTGACTGAAATTATACACTGCCCATTCTTTCCTGGCTCTCATTGCTTGGCATCATCTGTCTGCATGTTGGCAGTGATAAGAGAGAAGCTGAGTAATGCTAAAACTATCAGAGTAATCCAAAATATAACACCCTACACTGTCAGGCTGTATCACAGGCAGCTTTTCCTTTGTTTTTTCAGTTTTATTGTGGTTTCATCTATCATCTGTCTTTCATTTGGTTTTCGTTTCATAAGTGGGAGGTAAAAAAATGTCTTGTTCTTGTATTCAAAACAAAATTGACAAGTCATATTTTAATAAATAGACAGTTCCTCGACCCTTTTCATGTTTAAACACTTTAATTTCACCTATTAATTATAATTTTTAATACGTGGTTCATCAAAAAATGTCATTCCTGTTGGCAGTCAATGCATTTCTTAATATAATTATTCTACAGTCATGTATCTCATCTCATTTTCTACAAACACAACTAGTGGCATCCTGTGTGTCTCAGTTACCGATTATTTTGTGAAAATGACCTTCAATATTAATATTCATAGCGTTATTGTAGTGCTTATAAACTTTGTTACTTTAGCAGTTGTAGTGACCTACTGTTTCTTGTATTCTTATACATATTTAAGTATATGTAAATAGAAATATAAATTGGTCATTGGTTAGTGCAGTGCTATAGAAACAAACCAATCAGTTGGTCACCGTGGTGCACCAACCAATGACCACAGTTCCTGCCGAAGCTCGTCTGAGTGGGAGGGGCCGTGTATGTGTAAACGGCCGCTTCGCCACAAGATTCAGATTTTTTCTCCTTCGGCGACAAAGCACCTTGCTGTTCCCGACAAGAAGCCTGCCCACAGTCAAAAACACCCTTGCAGCTGGACGATTCCCCTGCCGCCATCCAGTGAGAAAGAGAATCTCACTAGAGCTTACTTCTAAAAGAGATGCATGCAGAGATGGAATGCTTTCACTGAGAGCATGAGTTCCACACTCCACTCGCGACAGCCTTCTCTTGAAGGCTACCCCATTCGCCTGTTTCCCGTCAATAAGCTCGGAGACAGCAGAGCCATGGATCTGTACATTCGGGTTGAGAGCAGGCACGTCAAGAAGTTGCTCAAGGTCTGCTGAAAGGCTTTTCCCATTCCTGAAATGACCGGGACCCCAGCACAAGATAGTGCCGGACCCACAGCCTACAGCGCCGTCCTCATCCAAACACAAAAAGAGGATGAGGTAAAGTCTCACCACGGCCGGACCAAGCTGCTCCATTTTTGTCCTCTACTTCGCAACGCTCCGGGTTTGACACACAATATAATTGCTGCAAACACTGGGTGCGTAAAAAGCGCCCATGCGGGATTGAACTGAGTTCCCATAGCATTTTAGCAGATGCAGTACGAGTGAAGTGTCGATGGGGTCTAACCAATGACCATGCAGTTTTCACTGCATGATTGAAAAAGCCTTCAGGAGAAAAAGAGTTTTTCCCATAGCATCTTAGCAGACACAGTACTTGTTCCAGGGAACCTGGGTTACGGAAGTAGCCTATTTCTTCTCATAGTTTCAAAAATGATATTCAGATCAGTGTCATCTTTTATTAATGGTGAAGGTTGATTAATGGTCAACCTGGCCTCATAAAATATGTACATCTGGACACTTTTTATGCAACACCTTACTGCACATTTCGCTGCAGTTTCAAAGAGAATTGTCCACTGAGTGGTGCTAAGCACAGATTTAATACATGAATCCTGGCACATCTGTTTTTTTATTACATTAAATATCTTTAATTATTTTTTTTCCTTCTCTCTCTATAGCCACATGGGTAACACTTTATAATGACTACATGCTATGAATCATTAGTTAAGCTTTAGTAAACAGTCAGTTCATCCTTTATAAAGCACTGTTGCAACATTAATAGTCATTAATGACCAGTTTATAAATATAGCTATAAATGCCTTGTCCTTGAATTATAAGAATAATTAAATGTACAAACGATTTAAAGGCTCAGTTATCTTCCAAACAGAACAAATAAACAAACAAGTAATAAACAAATAAGATTTATTAATGTAAATTTAAATAAATTAATAATCATGGTATATAAAGGATGAACGGAGTAGTTGCTAATGCTTAACTAATCATTCATAGTGTGCAGTTATTATAAAGTGTTACCGCCACGGGCTGTCACAAAGACCTCAATTTCCCCTCTCTTCTTCATTCTTCTGTTATACATCTTGGATTATACATTATCATCTTATACATACTGGATTTCTTAGTCCTCATTAAATTTTTTACAACAAGAATGTTTCAGAGAAGAATGTTCAGACATTTAAGAAATCTTTCTGTCTTCAGCTGAATCTCTGAGTAAAAATTTTCCCAACTGCAATAACAGGATTTTCAGACCATTATATTTTGCCTTTCTCGATATCATAAAGACCAAAGGACCCATGTTTCAAAAGAAGACAGTTACGTATTGCAGGAGGATTGCATGCATTCTAATGCTGTCAAACTCCTTGCACCTGCTTCACAAGTTAGATGACCTCTAACCTCATACATCGGTGCGCATAAAAATTTCCCTGATATACCAAGACAGTGCTTCTGTTACAGGCTTTAATTAGAGGGTTGATACATGGCATGTAGTCTCTGTTTTTGCTTGCTGCTGAATGTTGTTATGCAGCTGTAGTGAAGCGCCAGGAAACAGAGGTTCACTGACAACATGTGGCAAACAGCAAAGCTCCAACCACATGCTCTTGAGCGCACACATCAGTAGGAGCTGCCCTGTCTTCTGTGTTCTCAGACTGCTGTCCCTGAGCCCGCTGGGTAGAAAGAGTAATTGGTTTTGAAGAGCGCCTATATGTGCACGTTTAGATTCTCTTAGTCATACCACACAATGCCAGTAAGTTCACAGAGGCTGGCTTTATCGGACTGACAATTCGAAACTGCCTAGAAGCATTAAAGGAATTAGAAATATTACTGTTCTATTCAGTAAATGTCCAGGGTAAATTGAAAAATTATTGTTTATCTTCATAACAATAAACACTGATTACAGTCAATCGGCTCCTCCAAATGAATGGAGGAGAATGGGTTCCTGGAGAATGGGTTCCTGTTAAAAAGGCTGTTCAAAATGCATGAAAGTTTCTGGCAGCTTTTAAAGCAGAGGCGGATGTCAAATTTTTGATTTCTTCAAAATTTTAAGTAAATGATGGCACTTTCTCTGCACATGCACATTTCTCTGTTTAAAGGGAATGTAGTGCGATCATTCTGTATTTTGAATTAACATATTTCCATTAAAAATAAATGTGAAATACAGATTTTGTTCTGACTGTTAGGTCACTGGCTGTTGTAACACTGGTTGATTAAAATGTATAATTAACATTATTTCATCAAAATATCTAGTTCAAGATGGGCTTAACATATTGTAGATCATTATAATGATCATCCCACTTTACCAGTATAATGTAGGTTTTTCTTTTAATCACATATTTCGTAACCCAGGTTCCTTGAGACATGGGAACGAGTACTACGTTCCATGCTATGCTGTAAGTGTCCGTTGCTTCAGTCAAACTAACCTGAATCCTGTGGCGAAGTGGCCTTTAATATATACACGGCCCCGCCCACTCAGGCGAGCTTTGGCAGGAGTCGCGGCCATTGGTTGGTGCAGCACGGCGACCAACAGATTGGTTTGTTTCTAGAGCACTGTACTAACCAATGACCATGCAGTTTTCACTGCATGATTGAAAAAGGCTTCAGGAGAAAAAGAGTTTTTCCCATAGCATCTTAGCAGACAAAGTACTGGTTCCAGGGAACCTGGTTTACGGAAGTAGCCTATTTCTTCTCATTGTTTCAAAAATGATATTCAGATCAGCGTCATCGTTTATTAATGGTGAAGGTTGATTAATGGTCAACCCACTTTACCAGTATAATGTAGGTTTTTCTTTTAATCACATATTTTTTTCCTGGCAGCTAAAATAATTAATTTCAAATAAAGATTAAAACTATTCAGTAATTAGTATTAATGCGGTTGCTTAATGACTCATGCTCTTAAGATACACTTGTTTTTTGTTTTTTAGGCATTACAATTGCTCATAATTCACTGTATTTCATATTATGATCTATTTTTTTTCTAATGATAAGTAATCTTGAATTTTCATTCTTTTCCGGTTTTTTTGCAAGATTTATTTTTGGCATTTTGCCTTTATTATGATAAATCAGAGATGACAGGAAGCTAAGGGGGAGAGAGATAGCGTGGCAGGATCAGGAAAGATCCAGGCTCATGGAAATACATAGCCTGGCTTCCGCCACTATTAAGCTCATAGGAGCTTAGTCTGGCTAAGCTACCTTACGGCGGGCTTAACCTGCGTCCATCAGATGCCTCTGTATACTACTGGACGAATCTACAACCAATCAAACCACTCATTCCGATGACGAACCTGAAGCCACCGTAACCTTCATTAAAGCAGTAGGAAAATGTCTTTACTTACTTTAATTACTTCTGCTCCTTTTTCAAAGAAAAGCTGTCATGAAAATTTCTCAAAACAGCTGTAACAGCAGAGTTGAACGATTGTTGCTGCTCCGTACATGCCATGTTTGGGTTAGTTTCTTATTGGTTCCCATTTTTTTGGGAATAGGAAATACATCCATCTACATACATTTCTGCAACATTGTTTTTAAGTACCTTGCTGCCACAGTTTCAAAGTGAAATATCTATTGAGTGGAGCTAAAACTCAGGTTCCCCAAGGTAACACCAAAGCATTTTTATTACTACCCAATAGTAATGCAAAACTGATATAAAAAACTATAATGACAAGGACGGGAACATGGATGTGCAGATCCATATGAAAAGCTTCTTTATTCTAGGTCTACAGGCAGAATCGGGGTCGAGGTACATGGGTAGAGATCAAGGCAGGCAGCGAACCATCAAACAATCCAGGGGAAGTCCAGAGGACAGTCAAAACAAAGAAAGCAAACACGGAAAGGAAAACAATCACGGGAATGAATGCTTTAAAACAAACCAGGGCAAGATAATGCTTAGTGATTGTCTATGGGTGAATGTGCCATTTAAATATGGCTCTGGGATTGGGCAGAGTGAGAGTATCATGGCACCTATGGCTGGGTCTGAAGGTTGTGCAGTCACTGGCGGAACCTTTGAGGAAACTATGACCTCAGCCATCATCATAAACCCTGGTGGTCATGCAACGACTGGCGGAAACTCCTGAGAGTCGACGGCCTTCTGGTGTAACGGTTCATTTTGTGCAATGGTTATGGGACGGCAGCCATCTTGAGCACTGACTCTGGCTGAGGCGTGGCGGTCATCTTGTCTGCTGATTCTGGCTGTAGCAGGGTGGCCAACTTGTCTGCTGACTCTAACTGAGGATCAGCGGCCATCTTGCATGCTAACTCAGGTTAAAGCATGGCGGCCATCTTGTCTGTTGCTTTTGGCTAAGGCAGGATGACCATCTTGTCTGCTGATTCTGGATCCTGTGGGGGCTAAGCATTCTGTAATGGCGGGGACAAGGACGTGCGGATCCACAGGCAGGGTCAAAACTCCAGCAAACGGAACAATGAGGACAAGGCAGAATCAGGGTCGAGGTACATGGGCAGAGATCAAGGCAGGCAGCGAACCATCAAACAATCCAGAGAGAACAGCCCAAAGTCAAAACTAAGAAAACAAACACGGGAAGGAAAACAAACACATGAATGAATGCTTTAAAACAAACCAGGGCAAGATAATGCTTAGCGATCGTCTATGGGTGAATGTGCCAGTTAAATAGTGAGTGTGGTGATAGACAACAGCTGAGGGTGATAATTTACTGAATGTGAGCAAGTGTAGGTGTGCAGTGCATGATGGGAAGTGGAGTCTATTGGCGCTTTTCCACTGCGTGGTACGACTCAGTTTGCGCTTCCACTGCAGTTTAGTACTGCTTTAGAGTGGGCGGGATTATTCGCGTGACGTTATAGTTGTGCCGCCTCTACTGCCGTGACATCCTCGTAAACGCGCCACAAACAAACACACAACAATGGAGCATTTTTTATTCCGCATCGCCCCATCACGCTCTCGCTGGATCCGCTCCTCGGCTATCAACAAGAGGAACGTCTGTACTTAGTCAATAGACCACGAGACAGCCATTTTTGAAAGAAAAGGTTTCTTCAAACAAAACAGTTGCGTCTGATCTTTCGCTGGCTGTGCTGATTTAAATTTAGCGCGTTTGTTGTGTCTCATGTGGCAAGTTCAGTGACGCAGTAATGACGATTTTCTTTGGCTAATCAGTGACCAGCAGAGTTTACACGTCACATTTTGGTACCTCGACTGAGGTGGTACTAAAAAAAGGACCTGGTACCAGGTACTGTTCCCAGTGGAAAACCCCCCAAAAGTGGGCTGAACTGAACCGTACCGTACTATGCAGTGCAAAAGCGCCATATGAGTGAATGAGTCCAACAGAGGTGTGGAAGATGCGGATGCCCTCTAGTGGAGCTTGAGGGCACTCAACGTATTTGTTGATGCAACTCCATACTGCATGAGCTAATAAAAAAATTTACTAAATATGAAACCCATAGATATGAAGCTGGATATGTGACGCTAACATTAAAAAGTGTCAGTCTTTAAATATCGCAATGTTTTAAAATAGTTTTGAAGTCACAACATAATATTATTCAAGTAATTTTTGGAAAATTTGGCTTTGAAACTGTGCATATAATGTAAATAATATTTTGTGTAAAAAGGAATAAAAGTTGTCAGAATTGTACTACCTCTAGTATTAATTTCAGTTGGAAACTGCAGTGTTTCATGCATATAAGTATGTTTTCTTCATTTCTGCCAAAATGTATCTATAGGCATTTTTTTTCCAATAAGACTGAATAGCCATAAGTCAGGATTTGAACTCGGGACGCCTATAGCGCAATCGCTGAAATGGTACACTTTCTTTTGCCACATAAAAATGTATCTTCAACAAAAGATATTTTTTTATTTTATTTTTTACAAAAGTTACTTTGTAGTGTTTGTACGTTAAGAAGGAACTCCTTCCTCCTCTATTTTACATCATGTTTGCTGAGTTTACCACAATTTTGCAATACACAACAGGTTTATTTCCAACATTATAGTTTTTTATGCATTGATTAACTCTTCGCACAATAGTTTTAACTACTTTTTTCAATTCGTTAACAAAAGGAAAAATATCATGGTGATTTAATCCCAGCTGGAAGGCAGGTGAAGTCATCTCTATCTATAGCACACTAGCTGTGACGCATTCTCAGGGTCACAGGTGAGCAGGGATGTTGGAAGGTACCAGGACCTTTCTTCTCAAGGGGTTCAATAAAGCTGCTTCAAGGAGAGTCAAAGACTTAACATTCAGCTTTCTATGTACCGCCTCCTCTCTGGTTACCTGCCCTACGATGGACTTGTGGTATTTATTACTTTAGTCCAAAAAGAAATCCCTTGAAACAAGCTGTCAGTGGCCCTCACTCTGTCTATCAAAATGATAGGCAGCAAGAATAACGACTAAATCTGTTATGAACAAGGGGTTACAGGCTTTCATCTCAGTGTAGTGCCAGAGTGCACAGAAAGCTCTCAACAAATTGTAAAAAAAAAAAAAAAAAGATCAGATCAAAGACAAAAACAGGTAACAGAATGAAATGTTGGTTGCAACAAATCGAAAGATGAATGCCTCTACAATATACCAGGGCTTGTATGTACCAGCTTATATGTTTACACACACACATACACATTTTGTTATAAAATCCCTTGTTGGATTCATTAATTAATCAGTGAACTCACTGGTGTGTTTTTTTTTCAACCATTAATTTACACTCAGTGGTAACTCAGTGGTTGGCTCATCAGCTTTGCAACACATGCTGCCACTGCTCTCCAATTTGATCTGAAAGGCTTAATAAAGGTCAATTTAAGTAAAAATTAAATAAAATTGTGAGTTCATTGGCGAGCTTTAGAGGAGAGGCATAACTGTCATTATGTTTTAAATCCTGATATGACTTTTACCACTGGTCTTGTTTGGGGAGGCAATACAAATACATGTTATTTACTCTAAGAAAATATTGATATAAGTGTTATTTTAGCATAATTTATATAGTTACTTTAAATAAATATTTATATTGTGTTTTTGTAATATGAAATAATTTTTTAGTTTTTATTATTATTAATATTGGTCCCACTTTATAAAATGTGTCCCTAATATCTGTGTACTTACATGTAAACAACGGTGTAAGTACACATTGGTACAGCACATAGCAGAGGTAGTCAAAGTACACAAATCAAGTACTTGAGTAAAAAGTACATACTATATCTATCCATACTATAAAATATTACTCCTTTTTCAATTTTACTCGAGTAAAAGTACAAAAGTACTTGTTTTTTATGTACTTAAGTAAAAAAGTACTGATAGATTTATTTAGCATTTTTTTTACAGTCTACTTAATTTTATGTAGCACATTTTTTTCATAATCTTACTGCTCAAAATACCTGAGATTTTTGATGAGCATGATGAAGTAATGTTTAATGTGAAGCTTACACTGCAATGTACCTGAGAGAAAACAGTTTTTAGTTGATCCAAACAATATAAAAAAATGTATGCCGTTGATAAACAATATAAACACAGACGTAGGGCTAAATGCATAGCATTTTAATAAAACTGCTAATATTACAGCAGCAGGGAATATGAAAGTTCTTTGACTTAGAGACACTGATATTGATGTGTCTGCATTCATTTCCATGGACTTAAATAGATCACCCTTTACTGCTGTGTAACAAACTGACAATTTTTACCTAAATATGATTTTCAGTTAATGTTAGTAACTTACTTCACGCATCATCAGTCGCGTTGAATCGAGAACGGCTGCAATCGGATCATTCCAATTCGAGAATGAATCGTTTAGTGTGATTTGTGAACTGATTACACAGGTTCATTAAAAAGAATCAGTTTGTTAATGAATCGCTCGTCTGCATCTCGCTCGGAGCACATGATATATGAGTAACGATATGTTGTATGAAATGTAGTGAAGTAAAAAGTACGATCCTTTGCTTAGGAATGTAGTGAAGTAAAAGTAAAAGTGGCTAAAAATAAAACTACTCTGGTAAAGTACAGATACTTGCAAAATTTACTTAAGTACAGTAACGAACAGTTACAACTACTTCGTTACTGTCCACCACTGGTACATAGTGTGTATAACAGGTAACAACACTTTTTGGTAATGAAACTACAAATGTGTAACAACTAACAGCCATTTTTATTTAAGAAAGTGTTGAAAAGTAAACAATTCCTATGGATTTAGCATGTAATTACACTGAAGTTACAGTGGTCCATCTCCGTATCCAACTCCTCCCACTTTACGTCCTTAAACCTACCTGTTTACAACCCCTGGGTCAAATTACTCTTATACATATTGTTGTTACAAAATGTAGTTATGTGTACTTAGTGAACTTGAAGATTTTGAAGTGCCTGCTTGAAATCTGACAAAAGTATTAAAAAATAAGAATCTACAGAAGGGACCACACTTTTAAGAGGAGATCATTGTTTCATGATTAGACTCATTTTTCATGAGCTCTCTGCCTCAGAGAGTAATGAAGCCATTATTGCCTGACCTTGAGGGCGCCAGTCAAGGGCGGCACATTGACAAGTACTCAGCCATGCCTACAGGCAGGCCTACTTCCACTATTCTGCTGTATACACACGTAATTTGATTTTCAGTTGTCAAAGCACATATCACGAAAGCACACCCTAACCCTCTGCCCCCATTTAAGTAGAGCAACCATTGGCCTTGCGAGTGTCTGGCCTTTCATTTTAAAGAGTTAGATAAGGGGAAAGGCTGGTACTGACATGCTTGTCCCTTATTGTTGGTCATTACTGTAGCTCAGACTAGTGGAATGACCTTAGAAATGTGTATGAATACCAGAAAACTAAAGCTGCCCCGTCCACTTTGTCTAGACATAGGTCAAGTTGTTTTCAAAGGCCATTAGCTTCAGAACTGCTGAATTGTATTAAATGTGATGTAGGCTTAATGATGCAGTGTACAAATAATGTCAAAAGGTACACTACAGTGGCTTTCTCATTTAATTCTTCAATGGAAATGATTTAATGAGCCAGTATATAATAGATATGTATCTCACATTAAATTTCCAAATACATTTTTGGATGTTTGGATGCACTGTACATTTAATCTGTCAACACATATAACAACGAAAACAATGTATGTATAATGCATTATAAAGGGTTATCAAAGAGTATAATGCACTGCAGTATAATTATTCATGATGTGTACATAATTGTAACCAAATTTTGTGGCTACAATTATTCATGAGACTACACAATGCATTACTAATACAAGGCTTAATGAATGCATTAAAACTACGTTTATAACACATTGTACATAAAGGCTTTATGTTACAGTAAGTCTTAATGAAACAGCTTTAGAGTTCTTACAAATATTTCAATGCTATATAATAACTGGAATATTTCAACTCTATATAATAACTGGAATAATTATGTAGTTAAATGTACGTTAAATGTTTTGCTGGATGGATGGATAGAGAGAGAAAGAGAGAGAGAGAGAGAGAGAGAGAGAGAGAGAAAATGTATATATAATTTTATTATGTTTAACTCTTCAAGATCCAGCATTTCTGGGCCGCCTGACACACCTGCACTTTTCTTTGTTTTTTCAGACCTATTCTAGCAGTTAGCATCAAGTGCCATATATCATTATAAACATGAGAACTTGAAGACTAAGTCTAGATCATTTCAATTTGCCTTCTGTATTTTCTAAGAATTAATGAACTAATAGAATTTTAAGAAAAATGGAAGCAACAATTCTGTGTTTTTTTACTATGTACTCAAACAGAAACTCTTGAAGTTGGGATTTTTTTCTCTAGAACGTTGTATCTGGTCATTTTACCCTTGCAAATAAAATTTTGTTGAAATATAACATTCCCTAAGCAAGTTATAGCCATTTATTGCAATATCGTCATAGGTGCTTTCAGTGAAAAACAGGTGAGAAATATACAGAGTGCAACATACAAAATTGTGCAAATAATCGAACTATAGAAGTACAAAATATAACTTCTATGATCCGCTGACTGTATCTGCATCAGAATGATTTTACTTTAACATCACCTTTTTTATGGAGTGCTGTTATGCAAATGTGTTATTTTGTGTTGGTTTTCATGCACACACGATATATTTTACTTATTTGTGATCAAAGTCCTCAACGGTGTTTCAAAAGGCCAAAACCTATGTTTATTGGTTGAATGTAAGACAGTTTGCACCAATCTGTGCACAGGGGTGGGACTAAGCGTCAGTAATCATTCCTGTTTGGCTCAGATGAAAGAAATGCATTGGATTTCTCTGACAAATCAATTTTGTCAAAATTCAATGACATAATCACATCTGCTACGGAGCCGCTGAATATCCAAATGAGCCACATGATATAGCTTCGATAATTGGAGTATCTCCGCTTCATGCCACTTTTTAAAGCATTCAGATGGGATTCGCGGTTCAAAAGTTATTAAACATTTAGGAACAATAGATATTTTTATATTTTGTTCATAAAAAAGCTTGTTATATTAAATATGTGTACACGCTTAGTTGAAATATGACATCTGCAAAGTTTTTAATAATTTACTGAATACTTTTCTGTAATAGCTTGAATTTTGCTTTGAAAAGCTAAATTATTTTTCATCAAGTCATACAGCCTTTGTTTTTGGTACCATTAAGAAATTCCTATGATTGGAGCCTCCTAAGTGGATAAAAAAAGGGGAAAAATAAAAGTCTTCAGTACAAATCAAAGTCACGGGCCTGCATGCTTGCTGGCCAGGTGTGTTGGGAATCGGTAAGCCTTTCATTTGCTGATGAACCTAGTGGCACTAGATCCATCAAACCAGCCGAGAAAAAAAAAAAACACTGTCTCATCCACTTTCATCACTGGGGGCCAGATGATAGATGACTGTGAGTGTGGTGAGAGTGGTAAGACCAAAGTAATATAATGGAGGGAAAAAAGCCTAAAGCCTCATTCCACTCAACACTGGAGACACAAGTTTCACTGAGCACTAGACATTTCAGTGAAAAATGCATCGCAACTGTTTGCTAAACCATTCACTTTCTTCGTGTTGTTTGTTTAACATTACTTGTGTAACTTGCATAACATACGTTTTCCTTATTTTTCCTTAAAAAAAAGCACCTTTGAACAAAGAGGTTAGGATAACCTGCACTTGTCACCCAAGCTATAGAGAAATGAATGATGACCTTATTTAAGGATCACAGCAATCATGGCACTGCTGTCTCCCAGCAGGTTGTGTCATGGTGGCAATGTTCCTCAAGGGCAAAAACCCAGAACAGCACACTGACACCATCACAACGTCCCAGTGGCCATATTAATTACCATCCATGTGATTCAAATGAGATGAGCGACAATGTGGCCTCTCTTACTCTGCCCTTACACAACCCACCTCACCATCTCTCACTTTGAGCCTTTATATTTTATAAACTGATTTTATACAGCTCTTTCTGTTAGACTGCTGCTATTTTCAAGGGTGCAATTGAAGTGAAATTATTGTGAAATTGAACTTTTTGAAGTTAATTACTTGTACATTTTTATAGTTTCACAAGCATGGTGAGATTCAACTGTGCTTTTGCATTTGTGTGTGCGGGTGTACAAGTTCACATTTAGTCCTTCTAAAAAGGATTTTCAATGGAGACTTACTGCTGCAATTTAGTGGAGAATGGGTTTAATCTGTCCCTGAAACAGGCTCTGAATTACGCATTCACAGCTGATGTGGCATTACAAATTAAATGACAATTACGCTTAAACGTGTTATACTTAT
>JAUMHI010000034.1:12424599-12438053 GCA_032359435.1 Enteromius unitaeniatus
TCATGATCCAGCCTCACCTACAGAAGCAGTGAGTATAATGTCTTTTAATGAATCTTTGCAAATCGCCTTTCCTAATACTGTGCTAATTAGGAAGTTTCACTATGAATATGGCTAAAAAAAGATCCCCTTACAGCTCCTCGAAAAAGAGGGGCGGAGTCAGCGGAGCTCGTGAAGGGGAAGTAAACAGAACAGAGTGATTTCTAAAGAGCTGTTTTTTGACAGTTTTTGACATCTTTGAGAAATTCTAAAACAAACTATATTGCAAACTTTCCATTAAGACCCTAAAGAATTGTATTAGCATGTAGAAAATTGGCTTTGTATGACTCCTTAAATTTGTGTTCTGAAGATTAATAATGGTCTTATGAGTTTGGAACGACATGATGGTGAATAATTAATAAAAAAATAAATACGTTTTGGGTGAACAATCCCTTAGAAAATAAGATCTAAAAAATAAAAATAAAAAAAATTCTCAGAATTTTAATCTCACAATTTGCAGAATTTTAAGCTCACATTTTTTATTATTATAATTATTTATTCTGTAGCGTAAACTGGCTTCCATTATAAACCAAACCTCTCTTAAGAGTCATTTGTGTCATGAATTGGCTATTTTTCACAATAATAAATCAAATTGTGAACAGTGACATGTACAGAATGCAAAGTACGGTACATTTTCTGACAGACATTAAAGATCTGAAAATATCGATCTTGTGATTTTAACAATCACTCAATTAAATTAATAATTAACCTAGTCCTTTAGTGTTACAAATGATTTTCAACTATTAAAGAGACTAAGCTACTAATACAGATCATATTTTCTATTGAATTGAACAGATTTATGCTTTGACAGATTTAAGTTTAAACCATAAGAAAACACCTACTGGTGATCGTCAAAAAGAGAATGAAGAATATCCAGTGCAGAGAAACGCTTGGCAGCTGGTCAGCCTTAGGGAAGATGTTACATCAGACAAAGGTTTTTGCTTTTTCTATAAATGGCAAGCAACAGTGAAGATACAAAAAGAGTACTGGTTTATACTTCAGGTGAGAAGTGCATTCTGTTATTATGTCTATTATTTCTGTGTTCAGCAAACAGAGTCATATTGTTGAGGCATAGTTTATACAGTAACTTAATAAGAAAAACATACTTTTAGCAGATTGCTGTGAGGAAACACTTAAATAAATTAACTGGCATCAGTGAACAATGGTTATCCTCAGAATAATTGGGTGCAGGGATAATTGTAATGCATGGTAATAACTTAATGCATGATGCATCCACTATAGTCATATTAGGTATGTGAAGCTACAGTAAATGCGGGATCAATACAAATACCATATTTAAAAATACTTCAAAAAAAGTATCTTTATGAATAACTGCTATGTCTAGGTCTCTAGGTCTAAATCTTTCTCCTTTTTATTAGCCAATTTTGTATTTATTTTAAATTACATTTCATTACTGATGTATTTTACATTTAAAAGGTGTCTCTTTGCAGTTTAAAAATGATTAAAATATGTAGTTTATCAGCTTGTCTAACTTCCTCTAACCATAACCAGATAATATGAATAAAGCCTGTAGATCAAAACCTCTGAATGTTTGAATTGAAAATTTAATGCCATGAAATTACCAGTAGGCTGAACAGTCAATGTGTTACTTTCCATGTTCTCCCAAACCATTTTTTATAAATATATACCTGAATGCCTTTTCCAATTCAAGAGAATATTGTACTATACAAAAGCAAGTGAATCAGCAGTGGTATTTTGCTACATTTACAATCCACTTGCACATTGTGAGAGATGCATTTGCACACCCATATGCGGGTAATTATAAGTGCGCAGTGAGTAGCAATTTTGGAGTTGTGGGTCAAAGAGATTGACTGCAACAAGAACAATACAGCAAGTTCCTAAATAAGGGCGTCTTAGGTTAATTTTACACTTTGTGTTATAAAATATTTCTATGTATAATATTCATGTAAATTATATAGTATAAAGGACAATTAGCCAGCTGCAATCTATGCGTTCTTTACATGTAGACTCTGCGTGAACCATGTTCTTTGACCAAAAGTGTACCTTTTTTCAGTGAGTGTTCCTGGAAAGAAGTGCAGTGTGCACAGTAATTTAGTGCAGAACAGAAGAGATTTGAAGTCTGAATGGCACTCTGTGACGTAAGACCAATGCATCATTCACAAATGGCCTCTGAGAGACAACAGATAGCAACATGTATAACAACAACAGTGTGATTTCATGAGTTTGAGGACACTTTGTACAGCAGCATGGGTGGTTTTATGGAACGGCTCATAATATCACCTGGGCTGTGCACATTGCCTTTCTCTTTGAATAATTACAGCTTCTCAATCAAATGTCCCGTCTGTTGAGAAGCAGCACCCACACTGCCAGCCTGTAGCTCATTTATCTGATCGGCTCTTTGTGCAAAACTCTCCTACTCAGCAAAGTTTTTTTTTTCCAAGAATGCTGTTGACCACAGTGTTAAAGCAAGGCAAACCTGAAGAACAATGTCATACTGATCGGTCTGCACACGGAAACAAAGCCAAAACCTATATCCTTATAGAAATCCTGCTTGGCGTGTTCAGGAAAAATGGCATGTATGGCCATCCAGTGATTCCATTCCTATTTGTCCTATCTAATGTTTTAGTGTTCGTATTGGTCATCAGACCTCCTCTAGTATCCTTCTTAATTGTGGAGTTCCACAGGGATCCTCTGGCCAGTATCGTTTACCCTGTGTAATTTGGTTGTTTTTTACATGTGCTTTACATTGCCACTTCTGTTGCGATAATAAGACCTGGGGATTTATAAATATACACAATATACACCTAAATGGCAATATACACAAATAAGCCTCGAATAAGAATATAAGTCATGCACCGATTTTTCAATGATTAAAATGGAAATATACAGTAGTACTGTATGATAAAGACAGTGATATTGGGAAAGACTTTTACAGTTAATTTACAATTACAATTTAGCAGCCATTATTCCAGTGTTCAGAGTCGTTGATGTTAACCAGGCATACTGTTTTCTATTTTAACTGAGAATATATACTGTATAATTTTTTTTAGAATTCTTTGATTTAATAAGTTTTTTAAAAGTTTTTTCTTACTATTCAAACATTAACATGACAATTACCTTTATATTAATTGGTAAAGAATGTCTTTGCATGTTCTGTGAAGAACATTGTGTTAAAGGTAGTTCTTTAGTGAGTTCCCAACTATACCAGCCATGCCAAAATCCTGCTGCTGGAGCTCGACCGTCCTGCAGAGTTTAATTCCAGCTCTAATCAAATACACCTGAAGCTGCTAATCAAAGCCTGTGAGTTCACATGATAATTATTAAAATCTGCAGGAAGTTAGATTTGTAGGAGTGAGACTACACACCTGTACTTTCTTACATATTTTGTTTATGTGTTCCAACTGTCCGACAGTGCCCTGTGTCGGCGACTTCACAGACTATTTTACTCTAATGAGGTTTTAAATTACATGGCGCATACTGTATATGATGAGTCTGAATGGCACTGCAAGCAGCATATGTAAAAGTGTACATTAAAATGCCAAATCAAAATGTATGCATTCTGCCATGCTCTGATTGTTGCACTGCTTAAATTTTACATGCAATACGCAACCAGTCATTGCACAACATAAAATTTGGTTAATTTATGGTCTGTAAAAAGGAGCTGAACCATTTTTTTGGAGTTTATTTACCAAAGGAGCTATTTCTGGCAGTTGTTTGCTAATATAAAGCAATTAAGTTACGCAATGTTGCAATGCATTTATCACAATCATAAATTAAGTAAAAAGACACTTGTTTTCGGTATACAGGTGTCAAAAAAATAGAATATTGCAGATGGACTGTTGCTCAGTGGTCCTAAGTCCTGTTTCAGAGGCTCAGAAGTCAAACTGCTTAAAGCCCAGTGTGAAGTTTCCACAATTAGTGATGGTTTGGGCTGCCATGTCATCTGCTGGTGTGGGTCCATTGCCTTGTATCAAGTCCACAGTCAACGCAGCTGTCTACCAGGAAATTTTAGAGCACTTCATGCTTTCTTGCTGCTGACAAGCTTTTTGAAGATGATGATTTTATTTTCCAGCAGGATTTGGCACCTGTCCACAAAGCCAAAACTACCAGTACCTGTTTAATAGTCATGGAATAACTGTACTTGATTGACCCGCAAACTGGCCCGACTCAAACCCCATTGAAAATCTTTGGGGTATTGTCAAGAGGAGATGAGGGAACAAAGACCCCGAAATGCAGACGAGCAACTTCGGCTACCATAACACCTCAACTGTGTCAAAGGCTGATCACCTCCATGCCATGCCGACTTGATGCTGTAATTAGTGCAAAAGGAGGCCCAACAAAGTACTGAGGACATAATACAGTACATTAACACACTTTTCAGAAGGCCAACATGTGTTTAAGTTCCTTTTTTTATTAGTCAAATAGTTTTTTTGTCTTTAATTCATAATCATCAAAATTAAAAACAAATAAAGGCTTGAAATAGTATTTTTTGTGTGTAGTGAACAAATATGACAAACAAGTTTAACTTTTTGAAAAAATAAAAAAATAGACTTTCCGGCAATATAAAATATTTTTTGGCACGTACCTGTACAAATCATGTATTTTCCTAAAGCATTGCAATAGTCATTAATCACTGATTACAGGAGTATGACAGTTTATACTGATGGATCCAGTATCTTGGATAGATGAATGAAAATTAATACTCATTTTAATGTATTATACAAATTACATATACACACACATGAAATAACTCTCAAAAGCTTTAATCTGAGTGATTGGTGATTGGTTAATCTAACTCTTATCTTGTAACACTGCTTATGTCTGGATTTTCATCCAAACAAGTTAGAGACTCTTTTATGATGATAATATAACTGCATGCATGCACACCTGAAGGAATTTCTCACACTATATAGACAAATTATATTCAAACTTTATATAAATGCTAGAAATCATCTACTAGAAATCATCTACTGCAAATGCTCAATGCTCTTGAACATCAGGTGGAAGTAATTAAATTAGTTAATAATAATTTGCTGTAATGAGTCATTCATCATTCATCAAGGACATCTTTCTCCATTGACAGCCATTTAAAATATTAGATAGTATGTTTTTCCAATAAAATTATTTTTCCTTTCCTTTAAATGATTGCGTCCTCCATGTATTTTAAAACTCCTTAAATGAGATCAGTCCCAACCTGGCATGTCTAGAGAGAGTAATAGATTTTTTATTAATGTTTTTTTTTTTTAATTCTATCCTCCTTTGTGTCTTTTGAATGCAATAGCATCTTTGCTCAAGCTGCTTTCACATTGGAGTAGATGATTGGCCGCTGGCATCTATACAGCACTCTCTCACAAAACACCGAATCACAGATTTTTATCAACTCTGTTGACTTACAAAGGATTAGAATTCTTGCCCTGTCAAGAAATGGATTTCCCTGGGACTTTAAAGATGCTGCATAGGCATTTTGCATGTTTTCTTTAAAGAAACGGTCATTCAGCCATTGTAGAATCTTTAAAGACATTTTGAGTTTAAGTTCGGAAGAACATATCGATTCTACATTACCAGACCTGTGATGAAACAGAGGTGTTAATTAATCAGACTCTGTCAAAGCCCATATTAGTTATACAAGTTAAGTTAGTGTGACATTCTCTCCCACTCAGTTTCTCTCTGGCTATTTTCCTTTGTCAAAGTGTATCTGTGACTGCAGCCTGTAATTGGATTATTGGCATTGGCAGAACCGCATGTGAAACAATGAGAAAAGTTTATTGATCATGGTCTGCCTGTACCTTCAGTCAGCATGACATTGGCTAATTTAAAGCTCTTCTCTGAAACGGGGCTTGTTGAGATCATGCATTTTCCCAAGAATCGCTGCAGGATTCACAGATTAGATGCAGTATCTAGTTTGGCTAGGTTAAAATGTGCTTTATTTAAACACATCTTGATTTTATTTTGCACTGCTGTGTGGGCCTTCAGGATGTTTAAAGCTCACTGGATTGTTTGTTTAAGCTCAGTTTGTGATCTGAATATGTGCATGCTTTTAAAAAATAATTTTTTATATTCAGATATTTAAAAAATTTAACACTCGCAGACAACTACAAGCAGGCTGATTTCTAATTGTGGCTTTCTGTGATTTGGTTTGGTTTGTTTGTATTTAGACTGGAATTCACTACTCACAATGTACCCATATTTGTGTCCCTGTTTGCAGTCTTGATTGGAGTCTCGGGAGTCGATGACGTTAGTTGTCAAAAGACAAAGACATTCTGCAAGCTCTGAGCTATCAGGGTTTCATCTGAAACTATTACTATTATATTAACTACTATTTAGTCTGGTGCAGTGCTCTTATTTTAACACTGTGGAGAGAAAAAAGCAACCAAACGATAACCAGAAATACATATTTTTTTGTGTGCATGAGTGGCACTGCACAACAAATTGGACAGCAAGGGATAGTAACAAATAACTTCATCCATGCTGAGTTGGAACAACAACAACATACTTAATATTAATCGCACTCATTCTTATTGTCCAAGGTGATTTGAATTATGTGGAGGGCAGGAGACTCGCTGGTGAAGGGTGCTTACTCAGAGTCTACTGTCTCTACGCAAGGCCACACAAGGACTTCAACAAGGACAAACACCCACCCTTCCCCACCTGCTGCCAATGAATGCGATGCTCTCAATGACTGTGGGTTGCTTGGAAATGAGTGTCAACACTAAAAAGGAACATTGTAGAAACAGATTACAAAGCCTTCTTGCTAACAGTTTGTATAGTTAGAGGAAGGTTTTCTTTCGATATTCCACCTATACAAACTATTTTTGTCTAAACGTGCAATGGCTTCATCATTCAGTGTAATTTTACGCATGCTAGTTCAGAGTGTCCTCCCAGGCCAATAGAAAATTGGTGCTATTAGTAAAAGCAATTGTATTAAATAGTTTTCACTTAAATTCTCTTGCCTGTGATGTGAAAAATGTATAGGAAAGCACTACTATTATATGAATCACTGACAATTGCAATGCAGACTCACTGGAAAAACTTAACCGTGGTGACATTTCAGCAACATCAAATACATTGCTTTTTGCATGTTTCGTATTGTAAAATATCCAGCGTGTGGGCCTAAACATGTGATCCAAAACAGATAAATGTACATTTTATTATGTTTATCATTGTACATTTCGCTGCTGAAATACAATGTCTGTATGTATTGCACTAAACAATACACACTAAACCTAACCGATAGACTTAACTAAAGCAAGTGTGAGATGAAACATAGCTTGCTTCTACACGTCTTTGAGAAGTTTTATCATGAATCAAGTATTACACAATTTGTAAGAGAGTACTCTGCACAACAGAGAGCAGCAGTGTACCAGGTGAGCTACCGAGCAAGTTTATTACGCCAGAAATTATGCAATTGCTGTTCAAGGAAGTTCATGGAAATAAGTCATAAGAAATAAGTTAGGAAATAGGAAATAAGTTTGTAAGACATAGGATTTTTTTATTACAGGAAATCTGCCCTGTAATCAAAAATAGCTCAAAAGGGAAAAGTAGCTCAAAAGTTGTTGCTATTTTATTGCCCCTAGTTCTCATTTCAGTTAGAAACTGCAATTGTTTTGTAAAAATGTAGCTGAACTGTAACTTTTCCAGTGAGCCTGGATTTGACCATTACATGAGATACTGTCCAGATCAGGCTTTATCCTGTTGGAGTGGACAGTTACTTCTTTAGAATATGCTTTGAAAAGTTGAAGGAGCTTCCAAAATGTTCAGAAATGTCATTTCATGCCATTAAAATCCATGAACATTTGGGACTTTAAATCCATTGTTCATGTGGGAATATAGAAAGCTTTGTTGTTTTGCCCTATGCATATGACTAGAAGCCAATACACAGCTTACAAAACAAATGACTCTCTTGAGGACAGTTTTTATGAGCACTTGTTTATGAAAACCATTAAAATCACTAGTTTACATTGTCAAAAAAAAACTAAACTTTTGAGATATGCTCACAGTAACAGTTTTCCTCTTGTAACATTGTAGCTATCTAGTTCTTTCAAATTAAATTCATTAATATTAAATCACACAATGGCTGTTTCTAGCATCCAGCCAACAGTTTTTCAAGCATCTTTGCAGTGTGAAGAGCTTAGCTACATGTTACGTGAGTGGGAGTGATTGTGTCCTTAACGCTTATGCATGATTAATTGCATTTACACAGTACTCTTGCTAACCCTTGACATGCTTAGAGCAGCCCAAGGGATCTTTATCCTAAAGAAAAGCACTTACATTTATTTTAGCAGCACCGCAGATGGAGGCTGTTTATGTGTAGCATTTGAACATCTGCTGTTCTCTCAGGGTATTAATATTCTGTCAATAAAAAATGCTAATTATGATTAGATTAAAAGAAAGTTCTCTGGAATGCAAGTGATGCTATACCTAAAATGTTTTCGTTTCACTTCATATGATTCACAATATATTCAGTAAGTGCTTGACTAAACACTGCGCTTTCATTGAGAAGTGCATAGAATTAGAATGAGAAGATCAGGCCACTGTACCATGGCAATTTGGAGTAGCAGATCAAAGATGGCTAAAGAATTGCTATGATACCAGATATATCTCTATGGTGACTGCAAGTGCCTACTGTGCCACTGTAAATCGTACAAATGGTAAGCAGACTAAGCATTGAGGGAAACACGGCTTTCAGCTAAAATCAGTGAGACTGAATGAATAAATAATGATTTTGCCTTGTTTCTTGATGTATTGGAAAGCAAAATAGCCTCACTGACAAGACTTACTGCAGTGTCTCTAAATTGTTGGGTCACTATTCAAAATGTGTAACAGGTGAGCTCTGATCACTCTGCCCAAACTAACTCTATATTGTAAAAACTTCTGAATTGTCTTGTGATTATTCTAAACTCTTTTATCTCTATACACTATATGTGTAGATGTATATGCAACAATAACTATACTATACTTTATTACACATTACTGATTAAAAGTTTGGTGTCTGTAAATGTTTTTAATATTTCTGAAAGTCCTATCTTCACCAACGTTTGATTTTTTTTTTTTTTTACAAAATAGGTTACAATTTATTCTGATAGTTCACTTTAGACAATCTGCATCTCTTGAAACTATAAGTCAACAAAATCTCATTCATTTGCATCTAAATGTCTTCTAACACTCAGAGTAGACTGTTAGGGTAGATTCAGGGTTAGTAGAATAAGTTGATATATACCTGAAGTAGTGTTGTTTTATATGTTATATGTTTATAGTAGTATATGTTGTGGACTCATCATAATAAAGTCTTAGAAGTAATTAATCAAAAACACTCTGCTACTCTTAAAAACTGCAAGTTGACATGTAATTGCAAAGTTACTTCCTGTATAGAATTTCTAAAGTTAACTATTGAAATAAACTGTTACCAAAAGAAATACAATAATAACAGATATGACTGTCTTTTTTTTAAAATATATTCTAAAATGTATTTTCTTCCATGACTACAAAGCTGAATATTCAGCAGCCATTTTCTTAAATACAAATATTGCATTTGAATATGCTGATTTGGTTCTCAAGAAACAACAATTTGATAATCGAATTTCAGGAGGACCATGCACGAACGATCGCAGCTGCTATCAATCTCTTCCTTATTAAATACCCAGCCAAACTTTGCTCCGCCGCCTTAAATATCGCTCACTTCCTCTCCTCACTTTCTGCGTTTTTGTCTTCCACCGCCTTCCTCTTTCCACCACCTAAGCCACAGACCAATTTAGGGCAATGGTCTAACGTTTCCCATGAGTATCTGTTAATGCTAGCCTCCTAGGGGTAAACCTTCTAGGGCTCGGGGACCACCGGGCTCCCTGTCTGCCCCCAGACAGTCCGCCAAAGAAGCTTCTTATCGCAGAGGAAGTGGGAATTAGTGAAACATTTATTATCACTATTAATTTTCAAAATGCTTGTCTTCTCAATTTCCATTTTGTAAAAACTTTTCAGGCTTTTCAGAAATGTAAATGTAGCAGGTTCCCTAGTGCTATACCAACAGTTCAAGATTAAGGACCAGATCAGAAGACTACATTCACTCATGAGCCAGCGTTGCAGCGAGACAAGGGAAATGACCACAGACACAGGTTGTAGTTATCAAAATTAACGAATCCTTATTTGTATTTGACTGTGCAAAATAAACAAATGAAATGTCAACAATACAAATAGTTTATTTCCTTTGAAAGACAATACTGAAATAAATCAGAAACTGTGAGTACAAGTGGAATTTACCCTTTGAGTTGTTTCGCTTCAAAACTCTTTGTTTCGTGAATAAACCCAGAACAGAAAAAACTATAACAAAATAAATAAAAAAAAAACCCCTGAAATAATTATTTCCAGAACCTTCCAATGGAGTGTTTTTAGATAGTTCAGTTAACTCAGTTCAAAGTCCATTTACAAGATGCAAATCCACATAGGAAGGAAAACCGATCCTGTCTTCTTAAACTGTGTCCTAGGAAAGTGTATGAAACAATCCTACCACTCTGATGCTTCACAATGATCGTCCAAGTTCAGAAAAGGCCTGGCTTGCCAGTTTCTGCCAACGTTGTGCTCCTTGTGGATGGCAGAAACAACATACACACGCATTAAGCAGTCCTTGAACTTCTCATCCACTCCAATGATGCATTTACATTCAGGAACTCAATTGTGATGACAAGAAAAGAAGAGGAAAATAACCCAACCAAGGAAAAGTGTGATAAACTAGAAAATCCTTGATGTACCACAGAAAGGTTGTTCTACACGTGCGTCACATACAGTTTATCAGCTCTCTGATTATGTTTTCTTTCTCGTATCCACTCTAAAAATGACAAAATGAGGCAAACACTTCTCCGTCCGCCATTATGTGAAAACACCTTTCTCCTTAACTTGAACTATTGCGAGTCATGCAATCGGCGGTGGGCGGGGCTACGTTCGCTTTTCTCATTTACATATTTAAACATATAAATTTTTTTATTTTTTAAATGTGAAG
The DNA here is from genome assembly GCA_032359435.1 of Enteromius unitaeniatus. Lineage (NCBI taxonomy): Eukaryota > Metazoa > Chordata > Actinopteri > Cypriniformes > Cyprinidae > Enteromius > Enteromius unitaeniatus. Next base: position 12,435,605 of record JAUMHI010000034.1, read on the forward strand.
ATCCTAAAAGCTTTTCAATCATATTTAAATCAAAAATCATAAAATAATAAATATTTATAAAATAAATATACAGACATCCTTTTATCTTTATTACTCTGGGTTACATAAAAGTCCAATGTTATCTTTGTATGTGTTATGTTGTCGTGGTCCACGTCTGTTTTTGTTTCTCACGTGTGGTGCACTGTTTGTAACCCTGCCTGTCTCATTAGTGTTTCACTCCCTGCCAGCCGTATCTTCCCAGGTGTTTTATATTGTGTCTTGATTATGTTTTGTATTTAAACCGTGCCTTGTTCGACGCGAGTTGTTAAAGTTAATGTTTTGGGTTTGTCTGCATAGATCTCAGCACTTTCGTCAGTGTCTTTGTAACCTGTTTCTATCATTAAATGTTCATCGTGCTGTTGAACGTCTGTCTCCTTGCTTCACAATGACACCACATCCTGACAATATGTTACAACATACAGTAAGTATTCTGCAACAACACATTGCTAATTTTCATTTAAAACAGGCTGCATCAATGCAAGTAAATGTTAAGATTGGATAATAGACTTGTTCCGTATGAATGCTATTGGTTCGACGCTGTTGCTAGCAATAGATCAAATGCATGAATTTGAACAATTTTATTAACCAGGTTTTAACCATAAAGTTACTTTGATTGCCACCTTGTACACACTTGCACTTGTAACTTCAAATGAGTGTGAGCTTACCCACAGAAGGGTGCTGATTAGTCTATGATTTCCATCATGAATTTCAGTGTTTAGGTGCCTGAAATTACAGGTTTTATTTTTGTAATCATCCCAATTTCCTGACTTGGGTATTCAGCAGGATAGTTGAAGACCCTGCCCATTCATAATACAAAGAGTATGAATGAGGTATAGGACAAAACCAGCTAATCATATCTTTATATAAGGCAGGCAGGAACAATGCCAGGTACTCAGGAAACTACACTTATAATGTCCTGCTCATTTGCTGACTGTATTAATGAATAGATGGGTGATGGGAAACGGGACACATTTGAGATCAGCAACAACTGAAGCACGACAAATGAACTGAAAATGACTTTAGCTTTATATGAAAGTGTATATGGAAGTAAATATAAAAATCTCAAATTCAGTGCATGTTTTTCCTGATCAAACTCGGCACGCCCTCGTCTTGAACAGTACTTCATGTTCAGGGCTGAATAACCATTATTTAGAGTATGATTCGTTGAATAATGATTCATTCATCCTTAATTATAATAATTATAATCAACACTGTGTCGTGATTTCTGATTGATACCCTACGGAATAAGAAACAATACAAGCGCATAATTATTATTTCCATGAAAATAATCCACAATAATTGACTAAGTAACACTAAGAATCCTTTTGGAACACAGAAGACATTGTGAAGGTCTGCTTTGGCCATAAAAATGAATCTCAATGGGGTCAAAAACAACACTGGCTTTTTACTGTAAAGACATTTATTTAAAATTCTTATTTTGTGTCATAGAAGAAAGTCAAACACGAGGGTCTGTTAATTGTGATTTTGAGAAAGGAGTTGGGCGGTTTTGTATTTTTACCACGTAAGAATGCCTCTAAAGTACAACACTTAGTTTCACCAAACTCTTCAAGTTGTTCCAAGAAGCTCTGAGTCTTCTGTGAAAGCTGTCGAGTCTCCTAACCTCTGACTCAAGCAGCGCAACAAACCAATACATAAAGCACAATCACTATTCCATTGCTGTCTTTAAGCTTTGCCCTCAATTTATGCTGACAGCCCATTTAACACTCTTAATGTAGCTGGTGGTCTACTGTACAGGAACAGCAGGCTCTGGGAATTCCGAAAAACTATGAACACGCTCAATTATTTATCATGGTAGTGCAGGTTTTTCCAGACGCCTGTTATTGTTAGAAACAACCCACTCTTTAGCACGGTGAAGGCATTCTCACAGCTTAAAGTGATAGTTCAGACTAAAATGAAAACGCTCTTCATTTACTCATCGTTCCAAGTCTATATGGGGTTTTTTTATGTGAAATTTTCCTTTAAAGAAAAATACTTTCCATGGACAAAAAAAATTTAAAATTCCAACATACTGTATCTTTTGTGTTTCACAGATGAAAGAAATTGTAGCGCACAATACAAGAATGAAGCTACACTTTTGTACATTTTACAAGAAAATACTATTTTTTTCCCCTTTTTTGAATTTCATGTTTAATGTACAGGTCCTTTTAAAAAAATATGATAATATTGATTATTTTGGCATACAGCTCATGAAAACATGAAAAGGTTCTCTAAACGAGCTATTAACCTAATCATCTGAATCAACTAATTAACTCTAAACACCTGCAAAAACTCCAAACCTGGATGAGCTTAAGGCCACTATCGAAGCATCCTGGGCCTCCATAACATCTCAGCAGTGCCACAGGCTGATTGCCTCCATGCCACGCCGCATTGAAGCAGTCATTTCTGCAAA
>JAUMHI010000034.1:12438153-12449727 GCA_032359435.1 Enteromius unitaeniatus
CTAATGTTTATCAGTACATTACAGAAAATAATGAACTTTATCACAATATGCTAATTTTTTTAAAAGGACCTGTATGTATTGACATTATTTTTTTGTATTTTTGAATCAAAACTGTTTCCAATACTACACCTTTTTCTTTGTTTTTGTCTTTTCTTTCCTCAGTGTAACTGAAAAAAGCTACTTGTAGAAAAAGATCCATATAGCAGTTGACTTGCAAAGGAATTAAAGGAATTTCCCAACTAATAATAATGACAATATTAGCATGAGGTTTTTTCTTTGTTGTGGGAAAACCATGGCTCAGGTGAAAACCTCAGCGTTTAATCTCAGTGTAATTTACCTTTGCTTGTCACGCCACAGGAATGTTGATTTATTGACAGATTGCTACATCACAGCCTCTCAGCTGTGAGCACTAATGCTGATTGTGCAAAAAAAAAAATCCTGAGGCAAGTTGAACACTGTCACTATGACAATATGATGAAACATATCAACTAATAATAGTCCTGACATCCTCCTGGGAGATTCTATAAAGGTTCTTTTCCAATTTTGATTTGTAAAGACCAGCGCAGCAGGGATATGACTTCACCTTCTCTGTTTGTATTCATTTGCTACAGACTGCCTGCTGAAACATTAATGCCTGTCTCAGTTTCACTGTTTCTCACTGAGGCAGGGGTCCCGCTGCCCAGCTGACAGCACAGATTGCACTTTGCCTGAGAGAAGAGAGACGGCGAGAGCGAAAGAACGAAAAATAGTTGTAATTTTAAAATAATAGAGAAATAATGAAAAACCTATAGTAAAAAAAAAGGGTTTAATGGGACCTATATATGCAAATTAACTGTAAAACTTAAATTTTTGTTTCTTGAACAACAACAAAAACAGTATGTTTGGAGGGATCTGTATTTTATTTAACAAGATAAAATGCATACATAAATATACATATGTATAACTTTAAGGGGCCTTCTATTTTACCAACTCTATTTTGGTGGTTAGTTTTCCTCTTGACCACAGATGTCAGTAAAATCTAGACATGTAGACATGTAAATATGCTTTTATCAGTCTGAGGATGGGGAATTTGTGGAAATAGATGTTTTGGTTTGAGTAATATAAATTTCATATTAATAAAAAAGTAATACAAATATTTAAGTTTTTAGGTGACTGGAAGCTTTGCGTGGTATCAGTTTCTTCATTTTTTTTTTTTATTATTATTATTTTTTTTTTACATTTCCATCTGGGGGAATACAGACGGATAATTGAGCAACTGACCTTTTTCTTTTTCTTTCAATCACAACAAAATTACATGTTTAATTACATTTATGACAACCAAACAAATAAAGTAACACATTAAAAATGACGTAACATGTATACGTTAATCTATTCACAAAGTTGGGTTGGGAGCTGGGCCTATACTACGCAAGCTATGATGACTTTCACCTAGATATTTTAGCTTATCAACTGTCCGTGTTTATTACAGAGGTGAGAGGGTCTGTTTTGTACATCTGGGCGTCACAGAGATCACGCGCTCTGTATGCGAGCATTGTTATAGTCATTCTGATTGATTACAATTATTAATAATATTACAATATCCAGTCTTAACAATTTACATGATCTAGCTCTTTATTGTATTTATTTCTTTTATATATCAAAATATATTAATATCTTACCGTGCGTGTGGTAAGACGATCTATGAGGTTGTTAGGGAAAAACACAGACATGGCAGATTCAGATGGGATTAAAATCACCAAGTACGTCTGTAAAGCAAAACATTCTCTTATGACCCCTGTAAAACTAGTCCCGTCCGAATATGGCTTTACTTTTAGTCATTATTTTAGTTAGCACAGATACTGAATACCTTTGGCAGAATTCAAATGAGCCATTTTAATATATATTAATTTCAAAATTAATCTAGATTTAAAAAAATTAATCTATGCTCGCCCCTAATTTTTATTTTCAGTTTTTATTTTTTCAATTACAACAAAATATATTATCATGTACATTCTAAACTCCATTATAAAATATGAATACGGTACAATGTGCAATATAAAAATTTCTTGTCATTTACCTGTATTTTTAATTTTACACTTAGACATTACCAGTACATTTTCAGTTTCAGATTTTTGGGGGTTTTGTGTCTGTGTCTCAGTAAATGCAAAACTGTTCTTATGCAGGCAAACCTCACTATATTCATAAATGCCTAGTTTATTATATTAGCATAAACAGGCTGGTATATTATTATCCCATCAATTAAAGCTAATATAATGTAACGGACTGTGAAATATGCCCCAAAACTGTTTTCTGCAATGCCTAAAATGGTGTCACTGTATTTTCACAGTGAACTTGTTCCAACAAAAGCTGCCACCTTTTACTGTAAATTTAACAGGCTTTTTAGTATGAGTGAATCCACGTCTTATCCTTTTGTCTCTCTCTCCATTCTCCTTTCTCTCCAGCTCTTTCAGAGCGAAGCCGAACTGAAGCTAGTGGGATTAGTTCTGGACCGGCTACTGTCGGCTATTGGAACACCCTCTAGAGGCTGCAGGAGAACGCCAGGGCTAGCAGATCAATACAATGAGAGAGAGAGAGAGAACAAGACACGGGGTGGAGAGGCATAGGCATGGTAGGAGAAGGAAAGCGAACGAGAACGGGAGGTGTCACTGGGTGAGGGAGGGAGACACACACAGATAGCGTGCATGTGCGTGTGTGTGAGGAAAAAGAGAGAGGGAGGAGGGTGCGAGAGACGGATAGTCAGAGAGAGACCGAGTTAGAGCGAGAGCAAGGTGCACACGTTGCTCAGCCTCCTCATTGCAGCCGCGACAGGCAGCCAGAGAGGAGCTCCAATCTAACCAGTGACAACAATAGACTACTGAAAACACAGCTTGACCAATCAATAGACCTTTGCCAGAAACATTGTGAGAAAGAGAAAGCTGCGCAAGGACCAGGGAGGAGCAGATAAGGTGAAAAACCAAAGGCAATTACAGCACTGGGTTCCAGAACTAGGTAAGTTGAGCGTCTGGTGTTTAATAAGTAGTGGCTGTGCTGGACTTGAGGGGTCTGACTGGGGAATGGGAGGGGGCTCAGGTAATGAATTGGTTTGTGGGTTGTGCATCAATCAAAACATTATCATTCTGAGCTTCAGACCGAGTGTCAGGTTACTGAAGTCACATCAGGGACTGGGTCTGGTGTAACCAAAGCTGTATTCTTCTTCGATTACATCATTTACATGCATTTGAATATGCATGGAGTAGATTTAATTTAAACATGACTCCAGGAGTAGGGTCGGTTTTATGCATTCATGTTTTGAATGATTCACAAGTGCAAGGACAGTGAGTAAAAACATTGCATGGGTGGTTTTAAAGAAGTTGGTTATATGCTCCTTTGATGCTATGTTATGATTGGATAACTTTACTTTCAGTAATATTTGCCATTTGGTTAATAATATAGAATATGGTTATTGAATTTAATTTAACACTAAAATTGTAATTTTGAGATTATAATTGAGATTATAATTGAGATTAAATGTGTATCTAAATTGTATGTGTATCTGAATTAGATTATAGATTATGAATTAGATGCGTTTCTAAAATGTTCTACATGATTCTTTAGAAAATTATATGGAACAAAATTCACTATACAGAAAAATTGCTAATGATATTTGAATATTACAATAATTTGTCACAACAAATAGCTGTAATATAAATCTTATATAAATTGATTTATTCATAAATTGTATCTTATGTTATGTTTTATTATTTACTTTTTTATGGTATATTATGTCACATTGGCAAATTTCTCATAAATGTTAGTAAATCATGCCAATATTTTTATTTATTTTTATTGAAATTGCTTAAATTATTTTGATACAACCATATCAACTGAAAACAAATGTAATTAATTTTTTTAATTATTTGTGTACCGTATATTATGTCAGCATCTATTACTGTACATACATTATGTAAAATATGTATATATTTTGTATAATATATATATTATATATATATATTATAATGTATAATATATGTATAATATATAATTTTTTATTAAATATGTCTATAAGTAAATAAGTGTTTTTTATTAAACACTGTCTCTGAAATACTATACAAAAGTGTATACTGTAATATAGACATATTTTATATATTTTTTTTTTAAGTACATAGTACATACAGCTACTTTTGTACTGTTTAGAAATATAAATCCAAATTATATATTATAGTTATATATTCAATATTTTTTGGGGCAACTCTATTATTTTAAACTTTGGCAGCAATTTCCTTCAAATCCAGATGCAGTTTGGTTTAACATTCGATCAAGAATTCTCTGATTTGTGCAGGGTTTTGTTTTTTGTTTTTTTTTCTACATACTGTAGTAGTGTTTTCTGTAAGCCATGCAGCCTCACTGTACCCCAGAGTGAGCAATTATTCTGTGCAGTGGGTAAAGTTTCCATCCAAATAGTTGGGAATGCTGTTATGGGCAGATAATGATGTCACCATCCATCCTGTGGATAAACTGGCTGTTTATTTCTTCCCCCTACATCCTGTGCCACCTTTTTCAGAGAAATATTTTCACACTCGCTGTTGTGCATCCATTCCTCCTCCCTGCAGAGCTGCACTGTGAGGGATATTGTCGTATTTCTTAAGTGTTTGATTTGTCAAAGTCAGTTGAACATATTGTCCATGGGCAGAGAGTGTGGTATCGGCATGCTATTAAAAATCTGGTGAGGGGGATCCTTCCTGCAGATTTATAGCTGGAGTATAAATCTTAACACCTCGTCTACGAGACCTTTTCTTCACCGCGATGCCATGTGAACGAATGATACCGCACACCTCCCCACCCAGTGTAAGATGAGAGCCCAGGGGTACATGGTAATCTTTCCGTAGGTAGATCACACCTCTACATGGCTCATTCCTTCCTTCCTTCCTCCTGCTCCTCTTTCATTAGTCTTAGGCATGATTTCAAAGCTTTCCCTGAGTCTGAAAATTGTGATAACGCTCTGCTCCCACTAGCATGCAGGCCTATCTATTAAACATGCAGCCATCAGAAGGCTCTCTCAACCAAATTTATGGAAATGTAAATCAATAATGTGGATAAACAAACATTCGACTTTTAAATGTTACTTTGGCTAAAATGGCAAACGGCACACACACTGCCAGGACAGAGGTGCTGAGAATGGCATGAGCATTCAAATGATGCTTCCACACAAGATGATGTGTTGTAAAATGTCTTGTCTTTTTTTTCCCGTAAAAATGTCTAGCTGCTGTCTATTCTCATTCAAATATGGAAATATTGCCATGTGTCGGACATTGTTTCTTGACAATTTGCTTGATGTGATTTAATAATACATTTTGATTCGTTTAAAAATGTTGCTGTGTGAAACATTTAGACACTGGTCTACATTTTAAAACAAAGTAAAAAGATTAGAAATCTGAAGTAGTGTTTCAATATGCTAAAACTTAAGTAACATGCAGCTGATTTATTCTAAAATAATATTTAAAGGAAAAATGGGGGAAGATAGCATACTATATGCCATGCAATTTATGGTGAAAATCTGCCTTATATGTCATGAAACCCAGAAAAAAAAATGATGCACAAACACATTTTGCTTAAAATTCAACTTGAAAAGTAAATTTAACAGACAATTGCAAAGAAATGGCAAGTAACACTAAAAACTATTTTTTTCCCCCCAAAATTGAACATTTCATTTATAGTATTTATTTAGTATAGTGTTTTGTAAAATGTATATTGATTAATCCTTGTTTTATTATAACTTCAAAAGAAAAGATTTTTTGCAATGTTCTTTTACAGTGGGAAAAAAAAACATTAATCACCTCATAATGTAATATAATATAAACACACCTGAGCATCAATATATTGTGTTAATCATAATTGCATAATAAAATGAGATTTTTCTGATACTTTCCCCTCTCAGTGAGATTAATTAACATGTAGCGGCACGCCTGTGGGTAACCAAATAGCACAACTGTGTTAGTCTATGAGGAAATTAATAATTTACATAATATTTCAGTCCAGGGGCTTTTCCTCTGCACAATGCCCAGCAGTGGCTGTGTTGCAGAAGTTTCTTCTGCTCTTGCTATTAGACTGCTAAATGGTAATTAAGCCAGGGCCCCATTTGCATGCACTCTGCGGAAAAACATGAGCGTTTAAAAAGAAATCGGGCTGCATATATTGGACCACCAGAGGATCATTGTCCAAAATGAACCTGTTTGAGCTGGCTGCTGTCTTTAAACTCTGTTCAACTGCCTATATGACTTTCAAGTTACTATTCTTTTTTGTCATCGACTTAAATACAGCTTAGCTGATGGATCCGCTTACCACAACGCTATGTTATTGCATTTTGTGTGGGATTTTAATGCGCTCCTGCTGTTGAAATGACCCTTTTGCGCACTATTGTTCTCAATTTAATTACCAACCCTCAATGTTCAGCATAAGCCAAGGACACGTTAGTCGACAAAAACTGTTTTTGCTCAAGAAAATTATACCATACAAAGAGGGCATTTCTCGTTCACCCCCTCAAACATGAAGCCGTGGTCCATTCTGTCACTGGTTCAATCTATTTGATAAATGCTTCGCTGGCACTGAGCTCTTTTGGTGTTCACCTTCTGAAAGCTACTCTATCTTTAAATAATACTAGGGTATAAAGAGAGCAAGTGATGGAGAAAGAAAATTACTTGAACCCTTGGCCGCTGCTCATGCACATGGTTTTTACCTCTCCTGCCACCGTTTTTCTGCCTACTTCAATGCAATCAGTAGGGGGAGCCGGTGAGCTCTTGCTTTGATTCTGAAAATGAGCTCATGGCTTGATGATCATTTCAGCACATCAGACAATGACTAAACTGCAGTGTGATGCTCTAAATTAATGGGATTAATGTTTATTTGGCTAATCTGATTAGCGAGTTAATCGGATTGAACTGCTTCAGAGTGTGCAAGAAATCCTGTGAGTAAAAAACTGATTCATCAACATGATTTAAAGGAGCAGTGTGCCATTTCCAAACCAAATGAGACACCAAATAGGATTTCAAAATTATGAATGTATTCAAATAGGTTTTAAACACTCAGTTTGTAAGTCGTTGTTCAGAAAACATGTACCCTCCATCCTACATTTACAGTTTTGAAGAAGAAAACCGCATGTCTGGCTTAGTCTGGGTGCTTTAACCAACACATTGCACTTCTGTTTAGTGCTGTGTAATTGCATTTGCCTTTTAAATGTGCTGTAAAAGAATATGCTATCTTAGCTAATGATTTACATTGCATACTCTCATAAAAATCCCAATCAACCACAGACATGTCAGCAAGCCAAAAGCGCAAAATGATTTACAATACTTACAGAGTGAATTTCTGATAGGCTAATATAGAGTGTGGCGGGCATTTGTTTCCAAAACAGGTGTGATTTCTCAGGACACCTATATGACATGTACATAATTGGAATATTTAATACTGGGAGTAATAATAATGAAATTGCTCGCAGCACCTTTAAAAGTAAAAATGCAACAAGTCAGCACTTATTGTATTAAGTGTTCTTATTGGCCTTATTTCACGTATACCTGACACATAGCCTGACAATTTTAGATAAACTAGTGGCATATTGAAAGGCTTTGCTGAGCCAAAGAAAATCAGCAATCAATATGAGGCTAAAAAAAACTGTTATATAGTGCTCAGTGACAAAGAACATTTGACTTATCAGCTCACTTTCGATCAGGGCCAGCTAACAGGGCGATTGATTGTTCTGTAAAGCTCTGGAGGAAATGGAAGAAATGAATAAATCAGGAGTGAGTTACAAACACACAGATAAGAGCCAGGTATTTCTTAGGTCCTATCAGGAGCAGTCAAGTGCGGTGATCTACTGTATGTTTGTACTCTTAAAGGAGAAGCATCTAAAAGAGGACAAGAAGTGAGAAGACAGCAGGTAGTCATCAGCCGGTAGTGTTCATTGATACTAATAATAAGGCTTACATTGTCATGTGATTTGCTGATAAATCCGAATTATTGTTAGTTTACATTAGCATGAGTCTCAGCTATAAAATGTAAAAAAAATCAATCACTTTGTAGACGGTAAAATGCATGCCTTTTGCAATGCATTTATTGCACACTGTAGCTTGTTTATGTGATTATTTTTCATTAATACATATGAATATCATGCAATTAGTTTGAGTAAAATTCTTAATCTCTTACATTAGTCTAGATATTTCGGCTATCTACTATTGGTAGATTTTATTTTAAAACACATGTTACAGACCACATATTGGTCTCATAAACGGCTAAAACGTGCTTGTTTAAAAGCAAGATCCATGTGGCTTCTGCACTGAAACTGTGATTAAAAGTTCATGCTTTGCTCTGATCTGTGGTGGACACAAGAGTTCAAGAAAAAGAAAAATGTTTTTTAGAACGTCTTGCACAAACATTCATCTGCCAAAACTGGCAAAAGTATGAATATACTTGTTTACACCCATTAAATTTTTTTAATGCATTACCTCTTTAGTCAGAGTAATTTTTAATTTTCAGTGTGGGTGAGGTCACATTTATTTTAGCCAAGGTTTGCTGTGGATCTTGCGCTTGTTAATTGACATGTGATTAAGGAGTAAAACAATTATTTGCTCCAGTGAAGATTCCATCTGTCTTCAATTAGTTAGAATTGTATCATTAACTTAATATGTTATCTGCACGCAAATTTCCCCAGCTAAATGTTTGAAATGGAAATGTTCCCGCTCATGCTCGCATTTCATTTGTACTCTGTAAATGCACACCCAGCGATACAGATGTGAACCTACATGTAATATTAATCCTTCTAATACAATGTCATTCTCAATTATTCCTAGTATCCTGGTGCTTCAGCTGGGTTCTGGAAGCGACATGGTCAATAACTGCTGTCAAAAATAATCATTGACAACGTGTCAAATCTATATCGCTAAAGGACACGGTGACTAGCAGCCATGCAAACTAAAACATGAAAAAAAAAAACTTTATCATTTATCGTGTTTAATTTACAAACATTTGCTGCAAAATTGCTTGTATTCATTATTTCAGCCCGAAATGGCAAAAAGCAAATGATTTTATAATGACTTCTAGGCAGTGCAAGTAATTACAGCAGTGGAACTGATTTAAGTTTGTCCAATAATTAAACAAATATCATTGATTTCCCACAGAGAGACAAGCCCAGCTCCCAAACACCCATCTTCAGCCATCCGCTCCTGCTTCCTGTTCTCCCCGAAGCAATAGGCCAATCAAATGACTGTGATTTGAGAAGTGCAATAAAAGTCAGATGTATTGATATTCTGCACAACAGCCTTTCCTGTCCCTTTGTCAATAGATAAAGATTGAAAAGAGGTGGTTTGTTGAAAAATTGATATGTATCACAGACCACCCTTCTGTTGTAGCCGGAATCGGCAGATCTGTTCTGTGGATATTTGCTCTGACCTACTGTTTGTAGTTGTGTGGCTGGCTCATGTTGGTCTTTCACTCGCTAGTTTTCCCCATCTGTGCGGGCAGATGGATGAACACTCCCACATAAAGTTTTCTTTGCCAATTGCCATCCTTCTTGGTTTGTAGTTAAAAGAGAAAAATGAAGCATTTTTGGATCCTTTGTATCTTTGCTAAGCGCTCCAGCTATCATTTCATTGCCTCTTTCATGGATATTTCAAGCTAACTAATAAAGTCTTGATTTGTCAGCTGAATTCACGTGGAATGATATCAGCCTGTGTCTTATTTGAATGGACAAGTGCATTCAAGTGATCGTCTGGGAGACTTGATCTTTAAACAAAAGCCCACACAATTGCTGACGAGTGTTATATTTAAATAGATTCTGCCTGCCGAGTTGGGGAAGAATTGCAAGCAGACTCAGAGATTTACATTCAAATACGCCACAGCAGGGCTGTGTTGTCATTTGATGTAAATTCCTTCGGTCAACATTGTGTTCAGTATAGAAAGAGCTGTTTGGAAATGCCTTTAGCTATTTCAAAGAGACAGGGACAGTCTTTAAAAATATGAATATCGTGTCATTATTTACTCACCCTAATGTTGACTTGCTTTCTTTTGAGATTATAAAAAAGAGGGGTTTTTCCCCATACAATGAAAAGGTATATTAATTTGAATGAAATTAAGAATAAAAAAAAAAAAAAAACATTAATTTAAATATAACTTATAACAAATGTAATGTTTCAATGCTTTGCTCGCTCAAAGATAACATTTTAGCAATTCAGCTAAAAAAAAACATTTATTTTTAAAATTTTTGTAATTGGCCACCATTCACTTCCACTGTACGAAAACCAGCTGTGAAAAACATTTTTTTGTCCACAGACGAACTATGGTGGTGAACTATGAGTTCAGGCTGCATTCTAGAAAAGATAAAAAAAAAAAACCACACAGTGGGTAATAATTCAGCCCAGTACTCCCAATATTTAAAAGTATAATGCGATTATTTTTTTTTTTCCTTTGCACATCACAAGTGTGATCCTTCCATTCACAGGTTTTTATCTTATAAACAAGCAAGACACGTCTCCTTTTCCCAACTGCCATGAAGGCGAAATGGGTTGTGCATGTTTTTAAGCGGTGTTAATGTGTGCTGGCCTATGGAACACACATCCTTGGAGAAAACATCTCCAGACTGATTAGTGTTTATAAAATCTAGCCACGGTCTGCGCAGTCTGACTTCATATTTCACATTACATTAACCCACCAGCCCAGCGAGAGAGTACAATGAGGCTTTTCTGGGCCGGCTGTGTGTATGGTACAGTGGAAGAGCTGTTATGAGGAAAAGGACACTAGAATTGGCAACAGGTCTTTGTTCTAATCAGGCTGTCTTCAATAGGCTCTTTCGTTTTCATTTCAAGGGTGAGTTGGCCCAAAAAACAAACAATTTTGTCAGCATTTACTCACCCTCTGTTCCAAAACCATATTACAAACATACAAGGTGAATTTGTGAAAAATATCCACTTAAAATCTTAAAGACTTAAGAATTTTTTGTTTACATAATATGCAAGTGTATTGTTTATTTATTATGTGTGTATATATACAGTATATGCTTTAACCCCCTGGGCTCGGCTCCCGCATATATGTATTCTTCTGATGACTCCAATAAGAATGTCTAGGTTACGAATGTAACCCATGTTCCCTGAAGGAGGGAATGGAGACGTTACATATGGGATCTCGCATGAGAGACCAATCGTCTTCGAATCTTTTGGAAAAGGCCAATGAGTATTGGCATGCAATAATTACAGCCAGGTGCACCTCATCACAGCGTGAGTATAAGAGAGCACGGCTGGATTGCACATGCAGGTTTTCGCTGAGGAACCGAGTTGGCATCAGTGCGACCCAGGGTTGTGGCAGAAAGATGTAATGTCTCCATTCCCTCCTTCAGGGAACGTGCGTTACGTTTGTAACCTAGACGTTACCCTTTCAGTCGAATCACTTCGTTACATATGGGAACACCCATGGAAAGAGGCCACGACCCTGAGCCGTGTTATGTGGAGACACTGGTGCCGGCAGGCTGTATTGCAGTGTGTCGACAGGAGAGTCTGCACGTAACCATCCCAACGCCCTGGGGGCCACACTTGGGGCCCCGTCGGGATGCCAGCT
>JAUMHI010000034.1:12461525-12519206 GCA_032359435.1 Enteromius unitaeniatus
GCTAACTTCTCATCTCAGTCTCTGCAGCTTGTGCTGCCTCTAGGCCAAGCTGATGCGGCTGCATCGACTCCAAGGGCATTGGTCAGGAGACCAGAGAGAAATGCTGGCGTTCCGGCATCCAGAAAAGTAGAAAAGAAGGGAAGAGAAGAGAAATCTCTGAGGTGAAAGCTTTTTTGTACCCTGCTGAGGTCAAGGACCAAGATTGTTAACACTTGTTAAATCTAACAAATAGTTTGTGCCCGATTGGACCAAACACTACATAATTCCCGCTTTTCGAACATTGTTGTCCGTTCAGTAGACAACAGTGGTCGACATTGAAGTTGCAGAACAATCAGAGATGCACCTGCCACTCATGGCTGGGGAATAGTGGTGGCTCTGGGATGTTGTGCTGTGGTAATGCAAGCTGTAACAGGGTGCGGATCCAAGAGCTTGCTTTGCAGGTGTCGAGACGGCGTCACCTGTCATGCTGAAGTGAGTTGGTCTAGCTCAAATGGTTGTCAGCCTGTGGGCTATCCGTGGCACATCTGGCATAGAACAGCTGTGTGAGACTCTCGGTGGTGAGAGTGCGGGCGGTCCTAGTAAATGTAAGTTTGTAGTGTGAAGGGCGTTGCAGACTGGTCTAGTGATGATAGCAGGAGGGCAGCAGGTGGTTGTTAGTCCTCTGTGGAGCTGGAACATCCCTAGAAATCTGAGGTTGACGGTGCCGCGTAGATCTGGTGGCGGCACCAACTTGAGCTTGCCTGAGTCATGTTGGTGGATGTTTCGCTCTTAGGTCTGTGAGCTTGTTACTCCATCCAACATTGTCTGGCTGCTTCTGTTGTGTCAACTGTTTTTTAACTGTTTGTTAGAGCCCTTCTAAGGACCGGTGATTTCCTTTTGTTGTGCCATTCTGTAAGTTTCTTTGCATCCATTCGTTGCCTTCTCTGAGCAGGTGTCAGTTCCTTGTGGAACTTTTTGACCTGTAAGTTTCCAGGGGGTCCTGGTGAGGTGGCAGGGCTGGATGTCCGAGGCACTTTGGCACACTTGGTGGGGACACCAGAGAGAGAGAGAGAGAGAGGCAGACGGCAAATGCAAGTACTGTACATACAGAGGTGTTAAACTATCTGCATAGGAGACGGCTCTGTAGGCCATGTAAGGTGTGAATAGCTAGTGTGAGGCAGCTAGTGGGGCCAGGTGTTAAGGCCACAAGGAGAGGGTTTGAGTAAATTAAATGGCAGGCTGTCAGCAGGGTGTTGGTTAAGAACCGGGCTGTACATAGTCAAATTATACTCAAAGCACTGATGGTTCATAGGTTTAATCAGTATGAAGAAACAAACTGAAATAAAAATCAAGAAGAGGCTGAGGAAGAAGGAAGGCTTTCCTTATTTAGGTTAAGCTAGGAGATACGACTAAGCAGTTGTCACTGGCTATGCTGTTGTGGTGTCGTAAACCTAAGAGGTTCTGTTAGCTAAGCAAGCAGGGACACATCAACATCTGTACATAGGTACATAGGCAGAAACAATGGGGGTGTTTCTGCTAAGTAGTAAGAAGGGGGATAGAGGATACAGGAATTATCTTAGTAATAGCCTGTATGGCTCATTAAGAAGACAGCAGTTGTTGGGACTGCTATAATGCTACCCCAATAGGGAAAATGATGACGGTCACGTGACCTAAAATAAAGTGCCACTAAAATTCAGAATGTCCTAATAGCTTTAGGAAGCTAAGAGAAAGGATAAATACCCAATCACCAGATTGATTTATTAAATCTCAGATTTAATTAAAATCGGTACATCCAGTTGAATCTGTACATTCAAGCTAAACAAGGGTAAACAAACAAATTAAAAATCAAAGGAGGTAAAAATAAAATCATAAGGTGATAGCCCAAACAGGAAGTAAGGAAGGAAGTGAGGGAGAGAGAG
Organism: Enteromius unitaeniatus; assembly: GCA_032359435.1. Taxonomy (NCBI): domain Eukaryota; kingdom Metazoa; phylum Chordata; class Actinopteri; order Cypriniformes; family Cyprinidae; genus Enteromius; species Enteromius unitaeniatus. Next base: position 12,463,424 of record JAUMHI010000034.1, read on the forward strand.
AGAGAGAGAATTGGTTCGAACATTACACTTTACATTCACACATGGTGTCAGATGTTGCTAAGAGACCAATATGGAGCAGAACGTGCTGCTATCGACATGTTTGGTGAAGTCACATATAGTCAGTTATCAAAACAGCACATTCACTTTACAGACTATGGCAAATTACTATTTAGCTAGGCTAGAATTTAATCATTAATTCGCTATTCAATTGCATCACTTCAATGACTACAATGATACGCGATGGTTACCAGAAGGTCTTAAACTCAGGGAGAAGAGGAGCTTCGCTCAAACTCACTGTTTAACTGAATATACTGGAATGAGATTTCGTTGTCGCCCAGTTTCAATCTTGCTCTAAGCAATTAATTTGTGCTGCTAATCTGAGACTTTGTCGTGGGGGGTTTCTTCGCCCAAAATCAGATTATTTTGTTCACAAAGCTCTGTGAAGTGGGTTCTGTTATCACATTAACTGGAGGTGTCTACTCACACCTCAAGTGTCATGTGTTGCTATAGGTGACCAATGCAGGCCTACACCAGGCGCAAGTGGAGCAGAACTTACGCTGATGCAAGCATGCATGGCGAGCTTACATGTGGTCATGACGTCACATGCAGCTCGTTCGCAAATCACAGCATGTTCACTTCACAGGCAATGGTGAATTAATAGTTAGCTACACTACAATAACACCATTAATTTGATGTATATGTTTCACATGAGCGGATTACTATGAATACAATTATACGTGACATATTAGGCCTTAAATCAGTGAACTGAGGAGCATTGCTCAGAAAACCTACTAAAGTACTGACAGTAGGGATTTCTTCGCCCAAACTCAGACTGATTTATTTGGGACCATTTGTGGTAAATGTTAATCTGAGATTTCTTTGTCAGAAAAATTTTGCACATTTAGAACTGAAATGGGGATTTCTTCGGCCAAAATCAGGTTTTATTCTGGTACAATTTATACGTGCTGCTAATCTGAGATTTCTTCGTCAGATAAAACGTACACATTTAAAGATCAAATGGGGATTTGAATTATTCACTGATTGAGTTCACAACTGAATAATTTTTTCCATTTTCGTAATGTGCACATACGTTTCGTAAAAGTAATTGTAATTTGACTACATTAAAACTGAAGATGCATATTGGTAGATACTTAAAGCATCACATCCTGTACTAAAATGTCACTTTGTCAAAAGATAAATTAGAAAACTATGCACTTAGTGTACTTAAGCTTCTCTAAAATTTCATCTTTATTGAGTGATTTCATAATTTAGCAACGTAGTTAAATTATGCTAGTCTTTTGGCTCAAAAAATGTTTAATTTTAGGAGGCATATATAGTTCCATAGTAATTTTCTTTAATTTGAAGCCCTGAGAAATGCTGACATTTCACTTACACTCCTATACACATACAACAGTTCAAAAAGCTTGTGTTCATTAGCGAAGTAATGAGCACTGAGTTATGATGGAGTTTTAGAATTCACTCCATAAACCCCATAAAGCCAATCTTTGCCAAAGAAAAATACCTCCTTGTCAAAACCGGGAGGAAATATCACAGCCATATTTCACATTTTATTAACATAATTTTGAAGTCGCCCAGGGCTAGATTTGTATTTATACTGCGTGAGCACCCTGGCTGAATCTCAGCTGAATTAAATTCAGTGCCTCAAAGTAACTGTGACATTTTGGCTGCATAAATATTATCCTCACACTCGTGAACACTGATTAATTACAAGGCCTCCATAAACTAAAAGGCAACAGTTGCTGGTGTGTTTGCTATTTTATTGGCTTTCCTTCAGTTTTTCATTTTTCACAGTCTGTGTTTGTGGTCTCTGAGAACTGCCCAATTAATGTAATGCGCTCAAGTCTTTAATGCCCACTCTATTATAAAGCTGTTAAAGATTCCGTTTCATTCATATTTTCCCTGTACCTTCACCTGATCTTTCTGGAGGCTTTTCTTCCATGCATATTTACCGGCAAGGGTCTGTACAGAACAGTGAGAGAGAGTCAGATTCTTTCTCTAGTGTACCGAATGCCAATCAGTTTGTTCAAAATAAAATGGATGAAACAGAAACTCCTGCTATTATTAAACCAAGCCTATAATCATGTCAATCATACTAAGGTTAAACTATAAAAATTTACACTCAGATGCACAAGTTTAAAAGCAAAGCTGCACTCGTAATTCAACAGTGTAATCTGCTGTCACATTCTGATCATGTTGTGTTACTTCTGCTTCAAAGGCTCTGCACTGGTGTGTATAAAACGTTTTTAAAAAGTTGTTTTCTGTACATTCTCTCAAGAGAACATAAGGTTTTGTAGAATGTCATTATTTCAATTCAATAAATAGTGTAGCATTTGAACCAATCAGGTGCAAACTATTTGTTACAGTTAACAAATAATCTTTAATGCTGCTTTCCAAGCCCAAGGGGCAACTCAAACTGCACCTAGGAGGCTCTGTGGATTTATCCCCCGACCGACAGTTAACACCAAAGGAAGGCAAACCAGGCCTCGGATTCTATGGCAACAGACTAATAAGACTGTTCACATTCCTTCAAGCAATAAACCAGAGTAACTCTGACTAGTTTTCCCTTTTGCAAAGACAATGGACTTTTCCCTAAATTAATTCACAGGAAAACCTCCTTCGAGTGAACACATATCCTTCAGGTCATTGAGTATATTGTTATTGTGCTTGTATATATCGCCTTGTGTATGCTATACTGTCAGAGCAACACATTTCATGTTTGGTATCTAATTTAGAGTGTATGTTATATGTTCATATCTTTGCAACATTCAGTGTTTTAAGAATCCTGTGCATATGCAAATGACCATACTTAGGAACAAAGTCATAAAAGTTCCCTCCAAAGCATTAACATTGGCCCTTTGACCCACCAGAGGTGTTACCTCAATATGTTTCAAAAGGCTCCACGGCAGGGACCCGCCTAGCTTTTGGATTTGTCTGGATGCCGGAGCACACCCTCTCTCTGGTCTCCTGAGAAGGCCCCGATGGCATCGGCTGGGCCTAGATGCAGTGCAGTCTGCAGCCTTGTGAGACATTAAGACAAGGATTTAACTCCAGGCAACACCTAAGTTTTACACCAGGCCTAAGCCTTGACTTTTCATGTAACTCAAGATCCATGAATCACAACAGATCTCTCTCCCAGCTCTTCTTTTATCTAACAATCACCAGAGTCAGGACATCTTTGGAATTCATCACTCTTCAAACCAGGAAGACATTATTACCGATGCAAAACCTTGGAACCATCAAGACTTCGAGACAGCATTCTTTTGGCACAATTAATTATATTTAAAGCAACATACTTTTTATTCTCCGAAATATTGCAAAAGCTTTTTTTTCTTTGAACTATATATACATACATATATGTGTGTGTGTGTATGATCAATTTAATGTTATAATTGGCATATTGTGTACTTCATATGTTTAACCTTTTAACGGAATGACAGCCGTAATAATTAGTGCACAAATGTATATGCAAATTAACAAATGGCAGCATTGTTCAGTCGTCGTATGAAGTGGTTCTGGAAATAGAACCCCTGAGAGGTAAATATGTGTGTGTGTGTGTGTGTGTGTGTGTGTGTGCCACAAACCAAAGATCTGGGTGCTCATGTCTATTATTCTGACCATGTCTTTGCCATTGTAAGGACAAGGCAATTGCTAAACCCTATTTAGACAGGCTTCTGTCATCTCATCTGCCTTGAAATCTGTTATTAAGCTGTCAGCTCCCTTAAACATTTATAATTATGTGATCTCTCTGCACATTTGCTGAAAAGCACTGTAGTTAGCCATCTGAATACTCCTTTTAATAGGTAATGATCAACTTTAACTCTAAAACATTTGTTACATTAAGTGTTCATCTCTGTAGTATATAGGAACACAATATGCATTATCAGTGGCCGCACTCATAAGCCTATAACTTCAAACTTAGCAGTCATAAAACAATGATTTCATTTAACTGTTATTGGAGTGTGCTTTTCAGTGTAAATTGAGATTTTAAACCTTTTATGCATATTATGCTAACATTCATATTAATTCATATTTAATATTTGGAGGAGAACCTGTGTGTATAATGTGGAACATTACATTTATATACGTACATGTATGAATATCAAAACATTAATTTCATTGCTCTCATCTCCAACCCAGGTTAAAGCTCATCTCTTCCATGTATTTTTCTCTGTCATCCACAGGAACTCTGTGCTTTTCCATCGTACAGAGAGTTTGCCAATTAGTGTCAGTGGTATGATAGTGTTGAACACCGAACTGATGTCAATGAGCGTTCTAACATGAGTGTTTTTATTTTGCAGTTGGGAAATAACCAAGTGAGAGGCGGATGTTATGGTATGCACAGTAGAACGGTTCTGACTGTAGGCAAACTAGTGTGGGTGGGATGGAGGCCTTAATGTGGGTCATGACCAGTAGTTTAAAGCACTTCATTATGGCGAGTGTGAGTTCAAGGCAACAGTCGTCATTAACATTGACTTCTCTGGCAGAAGGATGATTGTGGTTTTGAAATGTAAGCACAGCAGCCAAAGTTTACAGGGTGTTGAAGATATCTGAGGACATCAAACAGCTTACTAAGGTATTCTCTCAGCACCCTGCCAGGGTTTCCATCTGGGCCAATACATTTTCATAGGGTGACTTTTTGCAATGTCTGCTTATCTCAGCCACAGACAGCACCTGATCATCATTTGGAGAAGTTGTATTCTTGGCTGCAATGTTGTTGGCAGAGAAGCAGCTTTACATCAGGTTAGGAAGGTACAAAATTCTGAATTAAAGATGTGGCTCCCCTTCAGTTGCCGAATTGGAATTTAAAATGGCCAAACCCCAGAGAAACCTGATTTGGAATGACAGGAAGACGGGTTTACCAAATAAATGAATGCAACACAGGCAATACATTCTATCTATCCATCCATCCATCTGTCATTTCAAATTTTGAAAATTCCAAACGGTGGGCAACCCTGGAGGTTTCACAGCTGTCAAAGATCAAAGGTATGATTGAAAAGTAGAAGATATTTGATTGCATGTTAGCCTGGTTTATGAATATTAATTTGGTGACAGCCATTCTAAAATAATCACACACACCGATTGCACATTCGTTCAGTTGACAGATGATGCATGCTCAGTTTATATAGCACTTATTTTACATGGGCCAACTATTTTTTTCACACATTTTAGATGTCTCAATAATCTGACACACGCAATTCAGGTCATGGAACACATTGCTAATGAGTTGATGTGTTAAATCTGGTATGTTAGATAAGAGAGACATCCAAAATCTGCTTTCCTGGAGGGTCTAACACTGTTTTAGCCTCTGCCAAACATACTGGCAGTCAGTGCTTGCTAGGTGGGCTTGGATTTTCTCTGTGTATGCAGCTACCGGTCTGTCAATAGTTTGCTGAGATGCGTTTTGTGAAAGCGATATGGTCATCAAATATAACCTCGAGATTCCTTGCTGAGCTAGCTAGAACAGTTCATCAATAGATCTGTCTGGTCAGTTTTAAACACAGAGTGTCACTAACAGTATATACTATTTTTTTTGCACAGTGTTTTAACTACAGTTTGCGTAACCCAGATACTCTCATTTGAAAGTGTGAAGGAGTTCACTGAAAGCTGTGTCCAGAAAAGGACATGCTCATTTGGAGCGAGGTTACAAAGGTGACCAGTGAGCACACTTTTCTCTCAAGCTTGGAAAATAAAGTCTGTGCTCACTGATACTGATTTGTACACAAGGTCAGAAGCATCCGGCAATGACAAAGAGACCTGGAAAATAAATATACACAGTCCAGCCATCACTACAGTATATCACATTATTGTAGCTGGACCATTGTACCATTGTTCCTTCCCTGAGTGAATGTCCTATCCCAAATCTGAATTCAAACCGAGGCTCTCACTACTAGAATCCCTTACCAGGGAAGAAGCTTGTGCAAAATTCAAAACTGTAGAACTGGCTTCCTTTCAGTTCAGTAGTTGGAATGTGAACTGAATTGGTTACACCCACTATGTAGCCAGGATTAATTTCACCTAAGATTAAAAAGTTTAAATATACTTTTATATTGCAATATTTTCACATTCTATCTTCATAAGGAATGTAAAAACAACAGAAAGATGCCATTTTTTCAAATATATTTTTATTGATTTAATATGAGAATCACTGATACATATATATATATATATATATATATATATATATATAGATAGATAGATAGATAGTCCTTTGACATATTTGTTAGACTTTATAAAAAAAAACCTTTGTTATAAAAAAAATCCATTATTATATATGTCGTAAAGTAAATAAGTAACTTGAATCTTGTGATATATTTACCTGTGCCCTTCGGCAAGCAGGAAATATGCAGCAATTGAATTAAGCTATCAAACACTAAATAAATTAATCCTTGAATCTTCAAAAATTATTGATTTCATATTTTTTTCTTTTGTTCTTTGATTAATAGATATCACAGCAGTGAGTTTGTCTGCTCTAAGAGCTGCCGCTTATGAACACTATAGTGGACCCTCCTCTGGAACTCTGAATGCACCAGCATTGGGTGTATAACTATGTTCTCGAACCTTAGACTGATGCAAACTACAACACACACATTTTATACTTATTCAGAGAAATAAGTATTCTCAGTGACAGCAATGTGTAGTGCAACATCTTACACAAGCTCAGCTGTTAATGGACAAACGAATGAATGCATGACAGTTCAATCTTCTTCCATCATGTTTGGACTTAATATGTGTGTAACATTGCTAAAAGTATTCTGGTTGTGGTTTGGTAAGTGACAAATGCAGTTAAACTTTAGTGACACTTTTCTAACTTTGTGTTTGGACTTGCAAATAAGTTCCATAGAAGGAAAAAGGGCCACACCACATCCACCTGCTCTGATGGAATTAGCCAATCACTGCTTGGAAATGGAGAAGCGCCAGATTGCAATCTCCTACTCATCGGAAAGAGATGATGGTACTTTTCCAAAGGACACTCCTTGTTCTGAGTCTGAGCCCGGCTTAGGTGATACAACAGCAAATCAACATGAGTCCTGTCGTGGTAGGAGATAGAAACAGTTCACCATCACTCTGAGTCAGAGTTCTAGCAAGGGAAGGACTACAACCAATACCAATACCAGAGTCTCCATCCAAGAGAGACGAAGCAGATCAACCGAGATCTGAGTCTCTAGCCCAGAGAAGCAGAAGACTTATAGACATTTGCAACAAGATTAAGCTCCGGCAAGCAAACCTTCACTCCAAGGCACCTTTGCTTGCATGTTCCAGGCAAGAACCTTCTGCACCTGCTCCAGTGCAATATCTGCATGTTCCAGATCTTAGGACCCTTTGGTGCTCCAGGAGATCAGCATCCTTCATGTTCAAGGCTGTCGAAATAGATTTCTGTTCCTTTATCCACTGCATTGTAACCAGCACAACCAGTGAATAAAAGTCACCGCTACCGGACTGCTCACTCAACCACACAGAACATAATTATCACTTATCCAAACCTCTTCCAGAGACATTGGCATTGTTGTGTTTTATCAGTATATGATTTCCTAATTTACATTAGATATAATATCGATGATTGCAGTTGATAACAAATAATCTTTCCATATTTATTTGATGCATAATAAGGCTTGCTTAGTTGGGAAAACCTAATTTCTAGTGATTATCATCAGTTTGATTACAGAGACCTCCTCTGCATTTGATAAATAAATAGTTTAATCTTTTTGATAATGTTCAGTGCTTTACTACAATCTGTATTGTTAAAAGCGCTATATAAATAAAAGTGATTTGATGTGAGTGATTTAATTTGATGAGTTGAATCAGGTGTGTTAGATGAGGGAGACAGTAATGGGCTGCTCCTGAACAGTTTTGAAAACGATTGCATTTTAGAGACATATTCTAAAATCTGCCTTTTTGGTAACTTCATGGCTTAACTGATGAATTAACAACAATGTCGCATACTCATAGTTTCTTTTGTATTCCACAGTTACTCCTATAATATGAAATATATAACAGCACTCCACCATCATTTGCGCATCTCAAGAGCACGTGCTACACACCATGTCAGCTCCCTCACCTGTACCTTTTCCGCGCTCATTAAACTAACACTCATTTGGCACTAAGTAGGAGTGTCCTTCTCTATTTGAGTTTCTCGTAAAGACATTGCGTGTCTAAATAAATGCAGATCTTGTCAAGAAAAACAGAGACAGAAGCAGTAGTTGCCCTGCGATAATTATGTTAAATATTTGTGAATAATAAATTAGTCAGAAATAATATATATATATATTTATATATGTACTGACAATTGATAATGACAGCATTGCTTAATTTGCTGCTTATTAATAATTGGTAAGACAGTTAAACTTAGATATTGTGTACAATTATTGATGTAGAAAATGGTCTTGCAGAAAATGTGCTTTATAATGTGTGCTAAAAAGCAAATAAGTAACTAGTTAATAGTGAGAAGTGTTAAAAAATTGTATTTACAATAAAGTACAAAAACCTTTCATTTGAATTCACATACAAATTTGTACTGCATCCTGTTTGCTAAGGCATTCTGTTATTAATGATGCACACAACCCAGCCAGAGAAAAAGAGAAAGTCTGAAAAAAAAATATCCAGTTAGAACGATAAACTTGCCTAATAGCGTTAACGTGTAGATCTATCAAAATGGGTTTTGTTGACCAATTTGTAGACTGTAATAACAGCTGACACTATAACAGTTTTTTTTCTTGCTTTTGTATGAAAAATCTTTTTAAAAGTTTTAAGATGAATTTTACTTTGTTGAGCGAAACGCTTTCATCTGAAAAAGTGTAACACTGTCTTTTTGAGGTACTCGTGGGATTCAGGCTGTCTGTGGAGTGTAGTAGACGCCTTGCCTCTGACTTTCAAAGGATGAACTGATGCATGTCTCACCCATGATGGGGTGCCTTGGGATTATCCTATCAAACATGAATTTGTCGTTTTTGCCATATCCTCTTTGAGCAGAAGAGGTTTTTTAATAAAACTCAGAGTACAAATTCCCTGTTTGGTCTTCTGAGAGGCAGGAAGTATGAAAGCACACTCCTACTGCTCAGCCGTCACTAATCACCAACACACACTATAGGGATTCCAGCGACTGTGGGTCATGTGTCCGCAAACACATTTGTATAAAACCCTCCTCTTATCTAGCCCGGTTCTCAGCTTTGCAATAAATCACAGCTCTTCTGAAGCAAAACAAAACAACATCCTTCTGCTTCCAAAAGAAATGATAAATAAAACTTCGAAGCTTACTTTGGTGAAGTGGGGATTTCATTTCTAAAGATTGGTTCAGCAGAAAACTCATAACATTAATATGGATCAAAGACCGAGGCTTTGTTTTTCAAATTGACTGAGATTAATGAAGGATGCGGATTTTCTCATTAATTATTTGCGGAAGAGTGGTTTTACTTATTAAATATGTGTTACTGTCAAATTACGGTTTGGGAATTCAGCCATGTCGCTATTACTGATATGACTGTAACTGTGTTTAGAAGCTGCATGTAACTAAACCTTCCTGAGGCAGACGCAACTATACAGAAAGTGTTTTTGGAAAGGCAGAGGATATGGAACAAACAAAAGCAAACGATAAGCAAAAACACAAGAGAGAAAAAAGGAAGTAATAGCATAGAGAGCTGCTTTGCCAACTTCTTGAAGAACTATTGTTTTTGTGGCAGACATGACAGTTCAGTCATGGACAGACATTGCTGGTGTGTCTGCAGCAAGAAACTTGGAATGGAAGATTTTGTGATTTTAAATGTATAAATGATAAAATAAATGACTTTAAAATTAAAATGTGAGAGATATCCAAGGGCTTTTAGTTTTCTTATTACTATTTTCACTGTTGTAATTGTTAAAGGACAACACATTCCGTTTCAAAATAAAATGGGATACATACTGCTCAAAATCTAAGGGACGAAATATTATATTTCATGCTTTTATTAAGGCTGTGCTTATTTAATAAACATTAAAAATATAGTAAAACAGTACTATTGTTATAAAAATTATAATTTCTATTTTAGCTAAAATCCATGTATTTTTCACTGTTTCAGTTCAGTGCTAAACAATTTATATCAAAGCAAAACATAAAGAAAGACTTACTCATTATAGCGATCTGCTCCGTGGGTCAGCTTGCACATGCATCTGTTATTTCTTTCATGATATCTTCCTGAATCGAGCCACGCGTCAAATCGTCTTTGTCTGAAGTAAAGTAAACCTTATTTCTCACAGCGCGTTTTCTTCCAGAAACGAAACGCAGCCGAAGTGAACTTGAAGAAATGTTTTCAAATAGAGCTCGCGCTGCTGTTGTACATGTCGCGCGCATCGCACGTGGATGATTGTAATGTTTCTCTGACAAAAAAAGCCATGCGCTCCCGCCGGCGGGAAAGCTGGCCTTAAGCCGTTAATATTTGTTATTATAATAATATTAGTTGCACAGTATAATAATATAATATAATACGGTGAATTTCAAATTAGCATGCCTATGCCCTAATCCCTTTGAAGGGCAAAGCCCTTGAAGTGTGTTCTTTTAAGGGTGTAGAGCATTTCTGTCTTTATAAGTTTTCGGGAGCAATGGACTAAACATTAACTTGACAACGCTGTGCATGCATGCAGAATTCAGAGCTCCAACAGTTGTTGCAAATAAACGTTACTTCTCATTATTATTATTATTTTTTAAATATTGTCTCACTGTGTCTTATTTACTGTTAAACCTTTTACTTTTTTTATTAAACCTAACATTCTTAAATTTGCTTTCTCTACTGTCTTAAAACATATTTCTATCACTAACAAAATATATTTTGTAAACCTATTCTTCTTGCGTTTGTATGTGAGGACAAAATTAATCCCAACTTTGTTTTAAAATGCATTGCAAGAGCTCCTAACTGAAGATCAAATGAGCACAAACGTAAATCAGTTCTGTGAAGTGACAATCGCAAGTTCCCTTCACTTAAGGACTACTGGTAGGGCCTTTCATGAAGGGATTCAGTTGCTCATTTTCATCCTTAAAATGGCGTCCCCTTCCCGAAGTGCCCTTGAAGGGAACAAAAAAGCAATTTGGAATTTACCCATAATATAATATAATAATCAGTGTGTAATAAATTACACAGATCAATATGAAAATTTTTTGTCTATAAAGGCATACTTGAGCTTTACTCAAGACAAAAGGCAAAAGGTTGGGAAACTTTTCTAGCTGGATTGAATGCTCATTTAACTATTTTGTGAAAAAAATCCTTTATCTCCATATACAGCAGGGCTGTTGAGCTTGGCATCAATTATACATATGGATATTTGAGAGAAACAGAAAGGCCCATTAGATTCTCATAAAGGGTTTCTCTCAACCTTCCTGCCTTATTATACATCAAGCACAATGGGCAGAAGGAGATCTAGAGGACAAAGGCACTAGATAAATGATTAAATGAAGTATAAGTGCCATTTCAGACACCGCTTACATGACCTTTAAACATCAGCTGACATTTCCTGCTTTCCATTTAAGTTAAATAGAAAACATAAAGAGAGGCAAAGAACATATTTTGTTTACATTACCACCTAAGCGGATCATCAGTATGTCACCAAGAAAAAAAAGGCCATGTAGAGCTATTCAAAATCCCAGGGCTCCAAGCTTTTGGGTCCTTGAGCTGCAGCGGAGCAGACAGAGGAAGAAAGTTAGATGAATGGGGTAGGAGCACCCTGATCGATACTAAACCTTGACTGCCCACATAGAGGAGAGAGAGAAGAATTGGGACAGAGTGGTAAATATGAGCTTAACAGATGGAAGCATCTGTGTTTGTTTGAATGAGCTTCTCCTGAGAGTCTTACAACATGCTACTGTATAAGCCTGTGCCTTAATGACACATTAAATATGTGGTAAGACAATGTCTGCTGTCAGTGTGAGCATTTCTTCTTACGAGGCAAAATGTAGATATTGTTACTCATTAAAATCCCATCAGCCAAAATAACAGTATTTGGTTTCCTAGAATAGCTGTTTGCTCTTTTCTGCTGATATGCAGTGTACGGAGTCATTATCTAAACTAATTAGCAATCTTTTTAAGATCCATCACTTAGATTAAGTACATAGATGAAACCTATACATACTTATAAAAATATACAGTGACATTGAAATGATTTTAAAAGGCGTAGATTTAATGAAATGATCAAAGAGTCAGTGTGTGCAGTATATTATTAATTCCTTGGAGTGCACAGTGTTATAATAAGACATTTATGTGAGATGTATTTAAGGAGATTGGAGCTAATTGTCACAGAATAACGTTCACATCTACTGTATTTTAGAAACTGGAAGGAGTCAAATCTTTCTTGTCTTTGCTTTATCTTTTACTATATGTTTTATAGTTAAATGCTTACAAATTTCTTACAATGTATTGTTTGCTGTATTTATTTGCCAGTTATGTTTCTGTATAGATACTGTGACAAAAGACCAGTGACAGTCAAATACATTTTCTTTGTCTAATTGCCTCTTCTAATTGTCCTGAGCAATAATGGTTCAAATTTAAACAGCTTTTAATAGACAAACATTTATAGTATGTGTCTAAACATAAATATACACTGAAGGAAATAAGTGAAGAGTCACAATTGTATATTTGATTTATAAATTAGTATAAATTAGTTTATATTTAATTTAATTTAATTAATATTTACGTTAAAAATAATTAAATATAATGTTGAATATATTAGTTTATATACATTTTTCTCATTTAAATTCAAAATGTTGTCAGTTGACAGCATACAAACGTCACATCTGAGTAATATTCAGAGACATTTCTGCATGTTCAATGCCTAACATCTTTGCCCCAATTCTACACTTGCCTGTTCTATTCTCCTGGCTGGTTGATGATGGTATGGACAATATCTGAAAGGATAGGTCCTGCGAATTTATGTCATTCCATTTGCACCAAATTCTTGCATTCAAAGGTCACATCAATAAGCCTTTGTTTCAAGCACATGCACTATTAATCATTCAAAAACTCACATCTGTTATCACAGAGGGCTAATGTGCTGTCTATAGATCTGTCCTGCCTCGAGGGTCACCCTTCACCTTAAAAAGTGTCATTGATTTCTCTGTTTTCACACCAAAGATCTGTGAATATGTGACATTCTGTCTGCATTTTCTGTTTCAAGGTGACAAATTATTCAAATAAAATTAAGCATAACGAAAATATTCTTAAATGGAGGCAACACCAGACTATCATCTGAGAAACAGAAGCAATATCACGAGCATTGATACTCATAAAAACTGCACAACTGTGAATGAGATATTGTCGATCCAGTTTTATCAAATAACAGGTTAATCCTTATATATTTTGGTCCACCAATGTTCCAAAAAATATAGCTATAAAGATTAGTGATGGTATAATTAATTGGTTGAATGAGTGATTCAGTGACTCAAACATAAAGACACATTTGTTTCATTCCTGAATTAATCAGCTTGTTTGAATGAATTGGTTGAATAAATGACTCAGTGATTCACTATTAACCTGTTGAGCGGTACGGTCCCACATATGCCATTTTTCGTTCCGTGCCCCTGGGAGTACAGTCCCAAATATGGGATCTAGAACGTTCGGTGACGTTGCAGAACTGCCAAATTCAAACTGAGATTTCGCTCGTTTGCTGGTGCTGAGCTAGATAGAGACGTGCACTGGGCCTGTCATATTATCACAACTATACAGTGTTCTTAACCACTTAATGCATATTTGAAGTTTCTGACTTTTAAACACACATATGTATTAGTAAAACAATACATATAGAGGTTGTAAAATACACAAAGATATCTATGAAAGCAACAATAACAATTCATTCAAATTTAATTTGCCGATGTGTTTTACACACATTAATATCAGATACCCATAGTGTAAGTAACTGTAAAGTTCACTCTATTCTTCACCCAGTTCTCCGGCCACTTACAAACATATATTTCGGAATAAATTGATGAATTTATGTGCTGTAAATCTGACTGATGGGACTCTCTGAACTGCGGCACGAACAAACATGGCGCCACCCTTCTCATGTTACAGATCACGATCAAGATCATTTATAAAGTGATCTGTTCACCGTGAGCAAGTCTGTGAATATTTGAAATAAAAAAGGAAAAACTAAATGAAAGCGATCCATCTGTCTTACAGCGTTATTGTGCTCGGAGTATGTCACGTGACATGCAAGACGCGTGTTCCAAATAACGGTCACCTAAAAAAACTCACTCTGGGGGGACTGCTGGAATATTTTAAACTCACCACTGAAAGGGTTAAAGACTATCACTTTTCGCCACCTATTGGTGCATGTGTTAACTACAGAAAAAGTCACTGAAATCATCATCACTAATGGATTGCGCATGATTAATAAAAATGATAACATCTATATCTATATGAAAAATTAATTATTTATGCTGTCAGTTATTCAATACATAATTAATTACAATCCTTGGCTAATGAGCAGCTTACACAGGTCATAGAGTAATTTATTGTAGGATAAGCATTTCCTATAATTCATCATCTGCACATTCATTTGGCAGTTGCCAAGGTTCTTTTTAGTTATATGAACCATGACCAAAAAAAATAATAATAATAATAGGGGCACATAAATATAGTTATATAGCTGTCTTTTGTAATATTTACTTTAACTATACTGCACTAATGTATGTTGTTTACCAATAATATATTCTACTCTTTTTGAGCAGATTTTAAATGAAGGATGGTTTTGCACTCTGCTTATGAAATGAAAGACATTGCTTATTGGGTATAGAACAACCTCTGGTAATGTTTTTCTCAAAAGAAGCATTTATAAGCAGAACAAAAATAGTGCCTAATTATGTATTCTTCAGCAAACTACAGAGACTTTGTTTAACTATGAAAGCATTTCCTAAGACTGCAAGCACAAAAGGGGATTTGTGAATTTGATGTAATGCTTTTCTATTCCATTCAGTTCTGTTTTAAACTTGCCCACATTTTATATAACCAACATGCAAGTGTTCTTATGTTTTTATGACCCTTTTAACCAAAGGACCGGCCTCTTTAAAGCCAACGACATAGAGCATCAAATGGTGGTTTGGGGGTGGTTAGAGCTTAATGTTTATCTCCCACCATTCAGATATTGGTTACAGTACAGTTCATGCTGTGCTTGCTATGAATTATGAAAAAGACTGAATTATTATGTAACTTGCTTTTAAAAAGCTGAATTTCCACCTTTGAGAGTTTGCAAAAAGGTTAACTCAGTACATTGGTTGTTCGATTAAAATAATCGTGCTACTTTTCTTTCTCTTTTTTCAGAAGACCACTGGTGACTGCAGTACATCAGAGGGTAAGTGTGATTGTTTTTTTTTGTTTGTTTTTTTATTAATGCAAAATTAAATCCATCTATCCAATCTAATATGGTTTGCCTATACAAATAATTAACAAAATACAAAACCAGATACCTGACATTTTATAACTACCGCATTTATAAAGAAAGTATTGCTCAAAAAAGTATTGCTCAAAAATCAAATCCAAACTGATGGTGGAAGAAAAGGAACAGGAAAATTTTAAGGTTCATGCAGTGAGCAGCACATTTTTTTTTTGTCAGACGGGAACATTTTTATCACTGTCAACCCTTTGTTGTAATGTACTGTTTTTGTTTAGTCCTGAAACAATGTTGCATGCAAATGGAAGCATTATTTAATTGCTGATTTTGCTTCACACAGTGAAAATCGTACCTACTCAGGAGTTAAATCAATGCAAAGACATAAGACAAAGAAGCTCACCTCCCCTCTTTTCTAAAAAAATATTTTAAATGCCTTTGTATAAATGAAAACATATAATAAAAATTAGGCGTGGGCATAGATCTATTTTTTTAATCTAGATAAATCTAGATGAGGCCACTCCTCATGCCAGTCACACTTAAAGTAACACCTCTTGCAAAATGAGCGTCATGAGTGGCCCACGCTAGAGAAAACAATAGCAGCCTGTGTCTGATAACAGATAGAGAGGAAGTGTAAATAAACTTCACTGTGCATGAAATCAATGGAGTCCAATGCTTTTTCTAAGTCCTGCTAATGCACTCAGCCTCATAAAGGACCTTTATTAGGTCCGCACTGGGGTGCTTTGTCAGGTTTTGATAATGTCTTGGGGACACCAATGACTGTTATATCCCAGCTGGTAAAGAGCAGGGCTCAGATGAAAAAATTAAATGGAAAATTTGTGGCTGTCCGGAAAGACAAATTATAGAGGCTGGTTATTTCATAGACTAGGTTCACACAAAGTACATGATTTTTAAAGTCTCTTATGTATTAAAAGCTTGTTTTCAAAAGCAGAAAATATAAATATTAAATATATTAAAATAACATGTTTGATTTAAGAAAAACAAATACTGTAAAATACTGAAATACTTTAAATTGTAAGATATTTCATTCTACATTGTAAGATTTTTTTTTTATTCTGTGGCACAAACAAAAAAACTGATTTGTGAGATTTAAACTGAATTTTGAGGGGAAAAAATATAATTCCGAGATGTAACCTCAGAATCGCAAGAAAGGAAGAATTATTTTTTTAAATCATGCAAATCTGAAAACGAATAAAACTTTTATGATTCTTTGATTGATAGAAAATTTTAACTGTGTAAATTTTTGCAGTCACTTTTGGTCAATTTGAACTGTTGATGTGAATTCCTTGTTAGCACAAAATAAAACTTAGTTTTCAGACTAAACCAATAATTTTTCTATTTAAATGTTTAGGAATTTCTTAAAACAAATATGTGACAATGAAGGTTATATAAACCGCATTTAGCTCCAGGGACAGACACTGTATTCTGCTTTGGTGTGAATATAGCTACACACACAACTAGACCTTCTCCCTCCAAGATGAGAATGGATGGATTCAGGGTCTGGAGTTCAATTCACAAAAAGGCTTTTGTAGTTAAAGGGCCAGCCCGTTATAGTACAGCATGACATTTTTAAAAAGCATTTGGCAGAAAGTGGATTAAGTTATTGATTTGTGGAAAATGTCACAGCATAAATATTTGCGTTTTAATGCAGTACAGTGCAATCAGTGTTGACTTTTCTCAATGAGTTTTTCATTTCAGCACTACAGCTGGAGCGAGAGGAAACTGTTGCCACAATTCATGCGCTTCTCAAATAAGGGCTTCTGTGTTTAGAATTGCTGAATGATTAGCATGCAAAATGAAATGAATTGCTTTCATTGATTGAGTTTCACACTGTTATTAACAGCAATGAAGACAGACAAGAGGCCATGGATAACTTGGCTCTTTTTTGTAGAAAGCATTGACGTTAAAACATATATCTCATGGGATCTCACTTAACCTTTCTGTTTCACAGTTTAAACGTGATAAATGACTACATTAAACGAAAGTGAAACATTTTATTATCCTTGACAGCTGTGGAGTACCTTGGGTTTCAGGCCTTTTCTTTTATGTGGAATTTGAACGTTGAAGGACAATTGTTCATTGCCTAATGTTATGTGTTGCAGATTATTTAATTTTTTTTATTAATAGCACAAATGACCATATTTGAAACTTACTTTACCTCAGATTTTTAAACTAGGTCATCTATTGCAGAATGCATGAGGTATACCTTCTGTTATATTATATATATATATATATATATATATATATATATATATATACATACATACACTTTTTATTTTTTTTCGCACACAACGTGACTTTTTTTCTTGATGCCAGTCCTCAGAGATCCTTTGTAGGAAGTTTGGAGGCCATTATGTCACCAGGACAAAAGGGGAAAGATGCCATTTTAATTAAAGTTGGCAGATTTACCATCCACATAGGGTTTAAAACATTGCCCGTCTGTGCAGATCGAGGCCGAAGTACCAGCGATAAAAATGATTTATGCTAGCCAGGGCAGTGGAGAGATTTCTCTAAGGAATTGGTGGTGGAATTAGCACAGGCATTGGAAGGCTGTACTGTAATGAGGAGGAATGACATTAGATTCATACCCTTTAAAAACGAATGGTGTAGTCTGGACAAACAATCAGTTACTCTACCTCAACATGGGTCCAACTCCTGCCTTGAGACTTATTCTCATCCTGGGATTAGGAGACAAAAGATCAATAAAGGAAAAAAAGAAACATCCCAGATTTTCATTAGGCTGCTTAAAGGTGCCATAGGATGCGTTGGCATAGTCTTTTAAATTGTTCTCTGATATCTACTTAGAAGGCATGTGGCTTAAGTAAGGGCAAAAAATCTCCAAAAACTGTTACATGTCCATTTACAACCCTAGGATTTGTCTTCGGAATGAAACGCTCTTTAAGACAGTCACTTGTTTCTTTACTATGAGTCCTTGTTTTTAAGCATATTTAGCATATTTAAGCATATGATTTAATGACTTACTCATAAAGAAAGTAAGTTGTTTAGTTTCTAAAGGAACACACATTTTTAATGAAATTGTTGAATAAATAATTCAAATGACTCTCCAATAAAGATAGTCACTTGGTGTAAGGATGTAACCTGCAGAAAGAGTCTCTTGCAAAAACCCTACTAAATATGCATTATATTTGATACTGAAATATAAGCTTATGTTGCAACATACGACGAATTAAACTGACAGCCCTAATATAGATACTATAGGAATGGCAAGTCAATGATTAGCCATATTTTAGATACTCTGTTCCACAGTACACAGTACCAGTGCTCAATAAAATTATAATTCCAGTTCCAAGATATACGGTTGAAAATTAAATAAAACACACGTCTTCATCTAGTACAGATCATTACTTTTGTGGCTGCAGGATCTGTTATAATAGAGAGACAGCCTAAATCCCTTAATTATAATCCTGATCTTCCAATTGCTCATCCTAAGTTGGTATGCTTTCAGCCAAAAAAAAATTCAGTGCACAAAATCCAAAACACTTGGACTGGTTCCCTTAAGCTCACATCTTTGCATGTTTGCAGAGAAAGAGTACCAAGAAAAAATGAGAGCCTGCTTTGTTGATATTACCACTTTGACCTCAGTACAGTTAAGAGTCAAAGACTAGCTCTCATAGCGCTCAGCTGTTGGTAATGGTCTCAAAAGCTTCGTTTCTATACTTAGGCAGCCAGTTTTGAGGAAGAAAGGCAAATGTTTAAAGCATTCATGTGTGTAAAGGGTCTGCAAAGACTCCAGACTCATGGAGACATGAAAGCGGGATCTTCAAAAACATTACACTCCCTTTGTTTCCCCACCTCAAACAGCTCATTCTGCTGAGAGTCCCTCTTTCCCATGAAACAAAGCTGAATTGATTCTGTGAAAAGATAATCATATTATTCCTCTCTCCCATGGAGAGACAAGGCCATTGCATCTCTGGCGTGGTGTTGTCTGTCAGCACTGGAATTTTTAATTAGCACCTGGAACCTCATATTTTATGCCTCCCCATGGCACATTTGAGAGGAGGCCATTCGAAAACTGTTCATGTAACCATTTGGAGCATTAATACTGTCTCCACACGAGCGAGTGTTGGGAGGATGCAAAGGGAGAGATGAAAAAACATTGATGTATTTGTGAATAGAGGTGGGCAGTGTGTTACTAGGTTAACAATGGTAAGCACTTCACATTTACATATTCAGCCTCAGCAGTATATTATGAATCATGGGGATTTTCTGGAGGATATTTTCTCTGTAGTATTTTAATAATCAGCAGTGGTTTTAAACTAGTGGGAAAATATAAAATATAAGGGTTGTCCCCTAATAGTCGACTAACCATTAGTTGACCAGAAGAGGCTTGGTAAACCAAAATTATTTTAATCATTTCGTCGCAGAAAAAAATAAAATAAAATCCACTGGCAAAGTCACTCATTCTGTTACAGACAGTTTGTTAGTGGCTGATCAGACAGGGTATCCAGTTCTCATCCATTATTCATCAACCTTAAATAGGACTTTAATTTTATCTTAAATCAACTTTACATAGCTTCTCGATCAAATGTTAACCTACAGAAATGTGCGGTTTAAGTGTTTGCATGAAGTGTGAAAGCTCAACGGTAATGTGCTTAAAGATGGAGGTGATGGTGCGCTCACTTTCCATCTTTGCACTCAATGAGCTATACCAGCATATTAATATTATTTTGAAGTCATAACATGATATTCTTAAAGTGTGCTAAAAGTTATGCTTAATTAATCAAAACTCTATAAAATCTGTGTGAAAAGGAAAAAGGTGTCAGAGTTTTTTTACCCCCTCTAATGTGCATTACTTTTAGAAACTGCAGTGATGGTACGTATTTCGTGTCACGCTAAAAAGTGCAACAAGGTACATTTATGCCATGAGAACAGGTAGTTTTTGGTTATACAAATGAGAATAATACATCTTCCAAATCTGGAAGGACTTTGTTTAATTGTGTGTACTCACAGTAACAACAAAACAATGCGCTTTTGTAAAATAATAAAAAAAAAAACGGACGCGATTGGTGCCATTTCGGTCTCTGTGAACTTGAGCGCGAAACTCTGAAACCCTGTGTATGTTAGCATTACAGATATGAAAAACATATCTATCATATAAAGCACAAAATGTCCGCTTAATTAACCAATTGGACAACATTTATTCTCGGATTACGTTAATGCAACCTTTTACCTTTTTCCTATAGGCTATCTTCTAATCCCAAAATATTTAAACAGTATATAGTAAAATTTAGTAAATGAAAATTTGACTAAACACAAAGCAATACAGAACAACACTAGAAAAGTTAAAGCAACAAACAAACCATGGCAAAAACTCTTGAGAACTATGGACTGTGGCTGTTGTGATGTATTCATACAGCATACATCTTTACACCCCTTGTTAAAACACTCCATCCTGCATGTTTATTAGTGCTCAGGCATGCACAACAGCGAATGTTGAAGTTATTCACCACGAGAGTGATGGGAACTTCCGCCACTCCACGCACTGTGGACAGCTGGGGTCAGTTTAATTGCAAATGGGTCAAGCAATAACGAAAGCCTTTCCCCCCACTGAACAACCACAGGGCAGCGGCACAGACAGGTCCACACAAAATGCTGCAGAAAGTTTGTCTGGCTAAATTGTTATTGCTTATTTTTGAGCCTGTCACAGAAGTGCATGGATATTAACGACAAATAGGTCTAGCAAAGCGTTATCTAAACAACTCTTCAATTCAAGCGTGCTTGTGAATCTCTTTTGTTAATTACTAATTGCCAGGATTAGATCTAAGATCCATTGCCTCATGCATTTTAAATGAGGTGAGTCTGAATGATTTCTTATTAGTGCCTCTGCACAAATACTGCATTCATGGTATATTGAGCTCCTCCAAGCACACAGCAAGAAATAGCAGGATGGTCTTGCTAGGATCTTTTAATGACTATAATAAAGCACATTCTTTCCAATAGAGCTGGACTCTGATATGCTGAGTCACCTTGTTTGTGGGGCTTAAACATGTTGCTTTACTTTTGTACGGTGTACATTTTAGGACATCCTCAGACCTCAGTCATAAAATGAAAATGCGTCATGCCTCAGACTGAAAGGCTTCAGGTTTTGGAAAAAATGACGTCTGGTGTCAGGTCTTGTATAATCAGGCATAGGGCGAAATGGACTGCATCAGACAAAAAGTCCTCAGGCAAACGTCTCAGATTAAAAGGCATCAGACAAAAAGATGTCAGACTCAGTTGGAGTCTGACGTGTTACGTTGCCCCACCCCGTGTGAAGTCATTACTTTTTAAAACATGCACAGAATACTCTTGAAATGCATGTTATCCTATGTATAAAATTTAATTAGTTTAGCTTTTAATAAAATTGTTTAAAAAAACAATATCAGAAGCAGCTTATCTCCATCTGCCATCCTCAACAGTTCCAGACCATCACTTTGCTTGGGCTGTATGCGTGTGGCGTCACACGAGGCGGGGCAACGCAACACATCACACTCCAAATGAGTCAGTTTCGCCTGACGACTTTTTGTCTGATTCATTTTAATCAGCGTTCATTTCGCTCTATGCCTGATTGTACGAGACTGGACGTCGTTTTTTCCGAGACCTGAAGCCTTTCAGTCTAAATCACAATGCCATTTGGTCCATTGATAAAGGCCGTTTAGTCTGAGCATTTTATTTTATGACTGACGTCTAAGGATGTCCTAAAATATACATTGTACTTTTGCTATGTTGTAGCACATTCTCCAAAGGTGTGAATACAGCATATTGAGGTTTGTTGGCCTCATTTACGGATAAATACATTTTTTATTTAAGCAGAGTGACCCTGTAAAAGAGCCAGCACAGATATACATCATCACACTTACCAAACACTGAATGCGACCTGGTTGAATGTAAGGCATTCTGTTCAACACACTGTCATGCTCACCGAGAAACAGGCATTGAGAGGAAAAAGTAGACCTAAATATTTAAACAGAAGGAGGTCAAAGGATACAGCAAAAGCACCAGTTTGTTTAAAAAAACAAAAAAAAAACATGCAGACTGAGGGGGCGCACAGATGTGCTGGATGCGTCATCACAGCAGAGGAGTCTTAGCTTTTGAATATTAATTAGTTTAGGCACTAAAAATGTTAAATATTTTGAGGAATATATGATGCATTAATCAAAGCCCGCAGCACAGTATTTGCTCATTTCCAAGTCAAAAAATGTCCAAATCAATAGGAAACTGAGTTGCTATTTTTCAATGTACCACAAAGTTCTCATTTCTCAGGGATTTAAGGGAGTAATTTTTCTTGCTTATCAAATCAAATGCTCAAATCTTCATTCGTCTGCCACTGTTGGTCCCAGGATTTTGTAGCTCAGTGGATAAATGGATCAGTCTGAATGTTAAGTAGCATTTTTGATTCGAGTACACACGGTTCTGGTCTCTAATGTGCCCAAATATAACATTTTATTTTAATAAATCAAAATTTCAATTCTGTAGCAGTAAGTGGGACACATTGTTTCTTATCTTATTTTGATGTTTTGTTAGAATAGACAGTGAAGTGCACAAATGCAATAGATTGGGTTGTGCCTAATTATTTTTCTAAGTAAAAAATGCTTTCCACAATGACCATGCAGACCATTTTATCAACCTCAGCAGAGAACAACTTACTCCTCTCTCCTCCTTTCAAAATATATTTTGTATATATTTTGTTTTGTATATATTACATACGGATGTTTTAATTGCATGTACAACATTACATGTAACTCTGGTTCAGTGCTAATACACTGTAGTTCTGCTTTCTGTCTTCATTACAGTGCAAAAAGCTTCTTTCTGGTTTGCTTTAGCCTCTTTGAAGATAAATGAAGAAGAAATTTTTAACACATTCCTCTTCGGCAAAGAACCCTCACATCCTCCACATTATATTGCCACCCACCTGGAAATTAATTGGTAGTGTCTGAGATGGAAAGAGTGAAATTCAAGCTCCATCTGCTTGTTCCTGCTGCCATACGTGCACATTAATTCTACACATCTCTTGCTGTGCTTAGATGATATCCAGATTTTTTTCATTTCTAAATGAGCACAAAAGAAAATACATTTGGGCTAATTTGAAAGTGGTAACTTATCACTGACAGTGCAGATAGTGGAGAATGAGGGGTTTCACTTTAAAATAATTTGCTTCAGATATAAACCACATTGTCAAAATGATTGGGAACAGACAATACTTTTTTTTCTTCAAAATAACAAAACCAAATGATTTTTATATTTTTTTAACTAGCACATGCATCTTTCACCCAAAGTATAAGGCATATTTAAAATAACTGAAATACGTATTAAATAATAACAGACAGTCCATATTCTAAATGAATGACTCTTGTAGTCTGATTACAAAACAAATGAATCTTAAGAATAATTTTAAATTAATTTTAAAATAAACATACCATCTAAACAGTCATTGCTAAATAACTAATACTTTTAGTGTGTCACGCATCTTTTCTGTCAACTCTACAAACAATTTTAGTATACACTCTAATGGGTTGTATTCACCGCTATTGTTCAAACGACCTCTTCGAGCATAACATTAATGGACAGGTTGGATATTTTAGTTACTTATTGGACTTTACCTATGCCATCTCTAAAATTATGAAACCTTAATGGAAGTGTTGAATGGAAGTACTTGAATCATTAAGAATAATATATAAAAAAAGAATAATTAATTTCTGTCCGCGACTATAAAGCTAATACGAGCTTAGTGTGGCCAAGCTACCTTACTACCCGGCTTCTGGGAGGCGGGCTTAACCTGCGTCCATCAGATGCCTCTGTATACTACTGGACGAATCTACATCCAACCAGACCACCCATTCCTAT
This sequence comes from Enteromius unitaeniatus, assembly GCA_032359435.1. Taxonomy (NCBI): domain Eukaryota; kingdom Metazoa; phylum Chordata; class Actinopteri; order Cypriniformes; family Cyprinidae; genus Enteromius; species Enteromius unitaeniatus. The sequence continues at coordinate 12,487,649 of JAUMHI010000034.1, forward strand.
GACGTATGCATAGCGACGGAACCTGAAGCCTCCGTAACCAATTGTAGCTAACTTCATTAAAGCAGTAGATTAATATGAGAGTAGCTGGTATTTACAGTCATTCAGTGATTATTTTCGAAGAGTTTAGCAAGCAATTGAGCATCGCAGAACTGCTGCGTCATCGCGTTACACCTGTATTGAAGTGTCAGAGTCGTACGGATCCATGTGCAAGGCTTTATTTATCCACAACAACAAGCAATGGTCAGAAGTACCGGCAGACAGTTGTATCAGGGATAATCCAGCAGAATAAACAGTAAACGGGCAGCAGTCAATGGGGCAGGCAGCAATAATCAGTAGCCGGGGGAACAGTACAGGGTCATACACGGAATAGGAAACACGGGAATAAACGCTTGGAATTACCTCCATAGGACAATAAGACTTCGCACTGAAGCCTAGGAGACTGAGTCCTTAAATAGTCAAGATAATGTCCAACACATGACGCTGATACGTGCATAAAAGGTGTCCGGGTAGGAACTAATACTCGGGAGACAGTTCCCGCTGCTGTTGGTTGGAGAGAGCCACAGAGGCGCTGTTTGTGACAACACTCACCTCAGCCTTTGCCAGCTGGTAACCCTAATACTACTAGCATACTCTCTCACCTTCAGCAAGAAATTTATGTCAACTGGGCGAATGTTTAGTTACCTAATTAATATTTCATATCTTACACCCGGGGTAGCTAGCATATCGAAAACATGGGTTGGTTTTCATACGAAAGTGACAGTCAGTGAATGGAAATCCACTAATGACCGTTTTTCTTGTGCAACAATGCTAAAATACATAAATTTATGCAGCACTATTGCATTGATGCAGAAATCCTGTTTCCACCCACAAGAAGATGAAGTTTCACCTATCCAGTGCTGAGTTCATTGCACATTCCTTTTATTTTAGATTCACTACCTCACTAGATGGAGAGGAAGCATCCAAGACATTTAACAGAACCTCCATTTATTACATAACTATGCATTTATATACCACATTACCCGAGGGATGACTTTAAAGAAGAATTGGCTGTTCCTTACAGACAGTATATTGGGCGAGCACTGCATGTTGTGTCTGAAAACGAAGCAGAGCTTGGGTGCAGGGTACATTACATCAATCATGCTAATCCTCCTGTTACGAATCAGAGAGCCAGCTAAGCCAGAGGGAAGCAGTTGAAGTTCTAGAATCGCTCTTTGGAAGACAAGCCTGTAATTTGATAAAAAGTGCACGAAGGGTGAAAAGGGATCTGAGAATGAGCTGTGCGCCGTATCATTTCTGTGATGAAAATTGTGATGTTAACGCCGCCCGTAAATAACGACCGCAGATGGCTACTCCTCTGGTGTTTGCATAGAGGTTGGGGCACAATTCTCAGTGGTCTGAGGTGAATACTGATTTTAAAAAAGGGTTATTAGTGTTGGCAGAATATGATCAAAATTTCTTTTTTTTCTCAGAACTGGGCCATTGGCTATACCTGTCCTTACATAAATAGATTTCTTAATCTCTATAGCACAGGAGCACAAACTATTAATGAAATCACCTTGTGTGTGTTCCAAACAAAGAGAAATACCACAATAGATACAAAGTATCCCATGGAAAGGTTTCTTTATTACTACATTGTTTTTAAAACAGTGATAATAAAAAACAGTAAACAGAACAAAATGTTCAAATGTGTGCAGCACTGCATTTCACTTCACTAGTTTATTAGATACAGTCAGTACACATTTTCTGAATCATTTCTCAGTGAGACTTAACCTAAGTTGAAAAATAAGAAACCCTTAAGGAACCGTTAGTATTAATGCATTCCACTTTAAATCACCTAGAACATTATTGCATGGCCTAGGCACCAGACCATAGGTAGATGTGCTTGGCAGAACTAAGTTTGGCTTTCTAATTACTCCTAATAGGAGGCCCCTATCGATTCTGTGAGTGGGCATTGATTGGTTGGATTTTAAAAAGGCATGCGTCTAGACTCCCCCTCCGAATGCCTCAGAGGCTGAAGCGGACACCCCCTGGTGCACACTCTTACCCTCTAAAGCAGAGACAGGGAGTCATCGATTGCCAGGAAAACAATGTGCGTACATGCACATCCAGATGGTAGCCAATATTGGCTAAGCGTTTGTTTTTATCTGGTGCAATCACAGGAACTTCCACCTTACAAAAAGAGGTGACTAAAAACCAGCAGGTAGAGTTGTTTGACTTAGGCCTACTGGTTTAAAAGGGGTCACCAGATGCAAAATTCACTTACATGTTGTTTGAATGTAAATGTGTTAAAGTGTGCACACATCCACCCAATAATGATAAAAATCCACTCAGTTTTTAGTTTAAAAAAATAAATAAATAAAAAAATTAAAAATTAAGGATTTGCTTGATACAAGCAAATTAATCTACCAATTGTGTAATATTCTGGTTGAATTTTTTTTTAATTAAAGCTATAAAAGTATTTTTTGCAGTGCATAATGACATAGTTCTGTACAGGCCCCTCCCATGATAGACTGTCTTACCTTAGACCCAACCTAAATGAGCTGTCATCAATCTGCCATAGATCTTTCTCTCACAACTTCCGTATTTTGCACCGAAAATATGCAATTGCTGTGTAAACCTATTTTTCGCCCCGGTATGCCGGTAACCAGGTAAACAACAAAGATGGTGCAAGCATCGAGCAAGATTATTGTAGCGTACCGAGTTGTTCTTGCAATGCACAAAAGCAGCCTTATTTATCTTTCCACTCCTTCCCTGCTAACGAAGAAGGAGGACGAAAACCTCTAGTTTATCCTCTGAGATGGGTAGCATCTAGCCCTCACAAAAACCTTCCCGTCTACTACATTTGATACTGTGACAAGCAAACATACGAACATAAACACAGAAATTGCCAGAGAAAAAAATATTTTAACTAATGATGACAGCATTCAACTAACGTTAACATTAGTCTATTGTCGCTAGCTGCTACACACAAGACGTTCACTTGGACCAAACGCTGACAGTGAATGTCATATTGTTTGTAACATCACGACCACGACTGTTTTACTGCTTTAATAAAGTACATGCCCTCTATACTATCCCTAAATAACCATAGCGCTAGGTCTAAGTGGACACACTAATAATTTGTCATCCCGATTGCTCTCTAACGTTAGCTACGTTACTTGAGACATTCTAAAACGCTTTAACGTGGCTTACGCACCTAAAAACTGATAAGGGAAACCCACATTTCTGTCAGACCTTTCTTGTAATAATCTTTAACTACTGTCAAAGGATCGATTCCATATTCGACAGATAAAGTTAATAATATCACGTTAAGCGCTTTCTCCCCCATAGAAGTCCATAATAAGGAAACAGCTTAACGGACGCTACCTAAACAACAACCGAGAGAAACCAAACTTCTGTCCAATTTTATTTATAGTAAAGACTTTCCACTGTCAATACAACTAGCTCTTATTCAGCTATTCAGCACAACAAGTCGGCAAAGGTGAACTTTGGCAAACCCGTAAGGGAAGTTGTGTAGAATCTCTCCATTTTTAAATTACCTGGCATTCTGCTGTGTTGACATTACACAGGAAGTCTGCATACCCTGCGATTGTGTATTTCTGTTTTTTTTTTGTGAGAAAGGTCTGTTATGTCGACTCTCTTGCAGGAGAAGACAAGATGTCTCTGTTTGAGGCATTTTGTTGTCGAAAGTAATATAGCAGTCATTTACACAGGTGGCTTCTGGGGTTTCAGCCCCGAATGTTTTTTTAGTTGTAAACAAAAAAAAATTTAGTTTTATATGCCTACATTAAGCCCCGAATGTTTATAATGTCTGGCTCCGCCCCTGCATTTACTCCCGACATCTAAGCTGCTAAAGAAAGGATTATCTTAACTTTCGTTTTTGAAGTGAATGCGCCCCCAATCTACCTATATGCATATGTTCCTGCAAATAATTTGTGATAAAGCTTCATCTACAGAAGAATTGAGTATAAGAGTATTTTTATGATTTTTTGCAAATCGCCTTTGCTAATAATGTGCTAGTTAGCCAGTTTAATTAAAAAATATATATATTTAATTTTACCCCTTTTTTTTTTTTTATTTGCAAACAACTCGTGTGAAGCAGTTCGAAGAATCAGTCTGTCTTAAACCCCTCACTGCTGTGATTGGTCAGATGGCTCAGTCCTTCATGATTGGAGTACCTACAGTGGCCGAGAGAGCTCAAAGCACTGCAACTTAAGAAAACACATGCAAACAGAAAAAATGACAACACATTAAGAAAACATCATCAGTTTGACAACACAGGAGCTGCAAGTTTTTACCAACATTTTATATGTTCTTTACTGTTAATTAAACTAAATGAAATAAACTAAGTCAAAATTACACCTCTATTTTTGTTCCCCTGATTCAACTTTACTACCACTGTACTTTGAGCTCTGACTCTCAAGACAGAAAAGAAGTAAAATCACAATCTACTGCTAGCAATGCAATAAGTATTCACTGCCAGTTCTAGCTCTTATTGCCTAGGGAGAAGTAGGTGATGTGCAAAGCGATGATGGCATGATGTAATACAGGATCAGTCCCATTGCAATCGAGGTGGATTTAAACCATGGCAAACAGATAGGCTGATGGGCACTACTCAGAGTTACTAAGCATCAATGAACTGAAAGAACAAAATGAGGCAGAGATAGAGATGGGGAATGATGGAGGGGAAATCAATATACGAGTTCTGAATACCTGGATGAGATGTTGAACAAATTTAACAAGCAAACACATTATTCTGAGATTTAGTCTTTATTATTTTCCTATACAGCTTCATTTCCAGGTTCACCCAAAATTTTGTCTTCACTTGCTCTAATGTTTTCTGTATGACTTCCGTTCTTTTGTAGGACAAAAAGATCTTAAAGAATATGCATTAGGGACAAAATTACTGATTTTTTTAAAACATTAGGATATTGTTGTTACAGACGGCTCGGATGACTTTAGATCCATTTGCAAACAGTTTAATTATAAAGCGTAGTAAAACAGGCAATGGTCACACAGGGTTATACAGAAATAGAGAAGACAAAGCAAGACAGTACCAGAGCTAGGCGATGGGTCAGAAAGACAGGCTAGAATCAAAACGAGGGTCCAGGCAATGGTCAGGGTATCAGGCAAGAATCAAGGTCGAAATGTCCAGGCGATGGTCGAGGTAACAGGCAGGAATCGGTGTCGAGATAAACAATCCAATAGGCAACAGTAAATCCAAATATGACTGGGAAACGCTCAGAAATGTTACTAGGAACAAGACTTTGTATCGAATGTCTCTCCTTGAACGCTATAAATAGGGCAAAAGTCCGTGCAAAACAAGAGCGGATGTCCGTGAGTTCCGTGAAAAACGGTCCAGGGGGGAACTAAAACTCTGCAGAGGGTTCCTGCTGCTGCCCGTCAGACAGCGCCACAGAGGACCGCCGTGCAACAGAGATCTTGTACTGTTCAGGTAATGCTAAACAAAATGACACTAGAGTAATCTGACAAATTATCTGGAAAGGGCCCACGTACCTTGGTTTCAGTTTCTTGCAGGAGTGTTGGAGACGAAGGTCCTTCGTGGAGAGCCATACCCACTGTCTAGGTTCATACGTGGGGTTGGGTCGTCGATGGCGATCAGCCTGTTCTGTGGTACGATGTACTGCTCATTGAAGATGAGTGTGTGCTTGATCCCAGGTTTCCTCACTTCTACATAACCAGTCGTCAAGGGCAGGTAAGTTGGTAGGCTCTCCAGACCAGGGGAACATGGGGCTGGTACCCCAGAATACACTTGAAGGGTGTCGTTTCAGTGGCTGGTTTCTGTAATGAATTTTGGCCATATTCAGAGTCAATGAGTCATGAGTCAATTCTTGGTTCAACCTTTCCGCCTGTCCATTAGATTGTGGGTGATAACCAGATGTCAGGCTGACATTGATGTTGAGGTGGGTACAGAAGGCTTTCCATAGTCTTGAGGTGAACTGGGGTCCCCGGTCAGTTACGATATCCTCAGGCATGCCATAGAACCGGAACACTTGTTCGGCGATAACTTTGGCGGTTTCCCAGGCTGTAGGGAGTTTGGGTAGTGGTATCAGACGACAAGCCTTGGAGAACCGGCCTATGATGGTGAGAATTGTGGTGAAGCCGTGTGAATGTGGTAGGTCGGTTATAAAGTCCATGGCTATATGGGACCATGGCCTCTGGGGTATGGGTAAGGGTTGTAACAGTCCTGCAGGTTTAAGATGACTGGCCTTGCTGATGTTGCAGGTGTTGCGTTGACAAACGATGCAAATAACGTCTGTGTTCAGACTATCCCACCAGAATCGGTTAGCTACTAGTTCTGTGGAGGCGAGTATACCAGGGTGACCAGAACTCGGTGTGTCATGAACCCAATGTAAAAGTCTCTCACGTAGAGGTTCGGGCACGTAGACCTTATCAGGCAGACAAGTGGCAGGTGCAGGGTCCTGAGCTTGAGCTTCGGTGATTTCAGCCATTATGTCCCACCTGATGGGTGCCACGATGCATGGTGGGGAGATGATGTATTACAGGGGTCTTTGCTCCACTGACGAGTCAAAGCCAATGCCGCCATTCCTTGAGCGCTGACTTCATGGCCATGGTCTCCCACATCGTAATTTCTTGCGGCCGGAGTGAGCTTGCGGGAATAAAAGGCGCAGGGATACAGCTTGTTCTGTTCACCATGTCTCTGTGGAAGTACGGCCCCTATGCCTGTATTAGAAGCATCGGCTTCCACAGTGAACTCCTTTTGTGGGTCTGGATGCCTGAGTATGGGTGCAGTAGTGAAGAGGGCTTTGAGATCATTAAAAGCCTGTCTGCTGTGGACGTCCCAGTGAAGGTGAGTCGGTCCCTTTTTTGTCATGGAAGTCAGTGGTGCTGCTATACGGCTGAAGTTGCATATGAAACGGTGGTAAAAGTTTGCAAACCCCAGGAACCGTTACATCTCTTTGATGGTTTTATGTTCTGGCCATTGGAGAACGGCAGTGACTTTGTCTTGGTCCATGGTGACCCCTTCATGGCTGATGACGTACCCCAGGAAGGCTATTTGAGTCAGGTGAAATTCACATTTGGTCAACTTGGCATAGAGTCTTTGCTGAATTAGTTTTTTCAGAACATTTTGAACGTGCTGTACATGATCAGTGAGAGTTTCTGAGTATATTAGTATGTCATCAATATACACAATTACTGTTTGGTTCAGTTCTTCTCGGAAGACCTCATTGACTAGTGCCTGAAAAACTGAGGGACTGTTGGAGAGTCCGAAGGGCATCACCAGGTACGTAGGTCGCAGGTCGTAGTGCCCAGTCGTGGTTGAGAACGCCATTTTCCACTCATCGCCTGCCCGGATTCTGATCAAGTTATAGGCACTCCTGAGATCGAGTTTCGTGAAATATCGGGCCTTCCGGAGTTGCTCCAGAGCAGCAGGCACAAGGGCTAGCGGATAGCGGTACTTTACAGTAACATCTTTCAATCCTCTGTAATCGATGCATGGCCTGAGACTGCCGTCCCTCTTCTTCACGAAAAAGAAACCTGCCGCCGCTGGTGGTCGGGTGCGTCTGGAGCGGATGAGATTGTCCAGTTGGATGGCCAGGTCCATATATTGCTCCAACGTTTTACCTTCGTCCCGGCAAGCCAGCTCTGACTGCAGGTCCTGTGACAGAGCCTTTTGGTACAGGGCCGTGAGGGGTTCAGCAGGCCAGCCGGTTCGTGCTGCTAGGGTGCGGAATTGGAGTGTGAGGTCGGCGGCCGTGCTGGTACCTTGTTTCAGGATCTCCTCACTGGCGTCTCGTCCTCCACAGAACTGTTGTAGGAATTCAGAGAAGGTTATTTGAGACATCCGTGGCCCCTCCCAAAGAGCGGTGGCCCAGTCCAAAGCTCGTCCTACTAACAGTGAACAAATCAGTGAAAGCTTACTCTCCTCATCAGGAAAACTGCTGCCTTGGCGTGAGATGTACAGGTTGCATTGCATTAAAAACCCCTTGCACTTCCCTGGGGAGCCGTCATACTTCTCGGGGAGTGAGACTCGAGCAGCGTGACTTGAGGTTGGGGGTGTTGGTGGGATGACGGGCGCGGCTGCTGCCGTGGGTGCATGAGCTAGAGCCGTCATGGCGGCGCTCATGGCTTGCATGGAGGCATTCAGGGTGCGGAGAGATTGTCCCATCTCCTCGGTTAAACGAGTCAACTTCTCCAGCTGCTGGTGATGTGTGCTAAGCAGCGCTCCCTGACGACTTACTTCCTCGGCCAGTTGAAACACTGCTGCTGGATCTGAATTTGGCGAAGTCTTCTGTCATACAGACAGCTCGGATGACTTTAGATCCATTTGCAAACAGTTTAATTATAAAGCTTAGTCAAACAGGCAATGGTCACACAGGGGCATACAGAAAGAATCAAGGTCGAAATGTCCAGGCGATGGTCGAGGTAACAGGCATGAATCGGCGTCGAGATAAACAATCCAATAGGCAACAGTAAATCCAAATATCACTGGGAAACGCTCAGAAATGTTACTAGGAACAAGAATTTGCATCGAATGTCTCTCCGTGAACGCTATAAATAGGGCAAAAGCCCGCGCAAAACAAGAGCGGATGTCTGTGAGTTCTGTGAAAAGCGGTCCGGGGGGGGACTAAAACTCCGGAGGGGGTTCCCGCTGATGCCCGCCAGACAGCGCCACAGAGGACCGCCAGTGCAACAGATATTAAGTAATCATGTTCCATGAAGATTTTGTGTAAATTTCCTACCATAAATATTTTGAAACTTAAATTTTGATTAGTAATATGCATTGCTAAGAACTTCATTTGGACAACTCTAAAGATGCTACAAACTTTTCAGATTATATAAATTATAATTACAGAAAAACTAAATTAACACATATGATTCACTTTTTATTTAATATAGTTTTTTTTGTCACTTTTATTAGTTTATTTTCATTAGCTTATTTATTACTAGTTTATTTTTATGTTTAATGTGTCTGCTAGTATTGAACCCAGAAAGACAGGTGAGTAATTTCATTTTTGGATGAACTTTTCAGTTTAAATGTCAAATGCAATTTTAAATTATTTATATATTTCCTCGGCTCAGTATTCAGCTGTGACACTTTTTACTTAAGTAATTCTCATACTAACTTGTTTAAACAGATATTGACCGGGAAAATGCATTATGATAATTAATAACTATAAGCACATTATGGACTCATTTCTTTTTTAGAAACAATCTTAAAAACAGTTTTCGCTACCATAATTACTGTCATGGCAGTAAACTGATACCAGATCTTACTTTGTGCTTAAAATGTCAAATGGCTGCTTTACATTCAAATCCATCCAATTTCAGGCAGTGACAAGCATTAGACAGAAGATGGATAAGTGGGTGGAATCAGGATTTAAATGAAAGTTAAATCATTCGCTCCACTAATGAGACATGAAGCTATTTGGATCCTCTAGCTGGAGTCGGGTGCATGTAATGCTTTGGTGCATTGCGTACCTGCATCCCGCTTGATTGCAATTTATTTTTAGGATATGGAGACTGTGGGGGCAGAATGAACAAACCTTTTTTTTTATTATACAGAGGAGAAAACAGCTGCAGAGTTGGCAGCAATCTCTCATAGATGTTTCTTTGTCCTTGGGGACATCAGTACTGTCCAGCATACAAATAATAAACTGGAATCATCTTCATACATATATAATGAAGAGATGATTCAAGAATGAAAATCTGTCTTCATTCATCCTGTGACAGGTGCCCAGACAGCATTCTGAGTGGACCAGTCACACTATTCAGTAAAAAAATTCAGACAAAAATGTTGACCCATGCAATAAACTAGACGTCACAGAAAGGTCTTGGAGCCTGTGCTGGTGTAATGATCATAAAAAGATCATAAAATTCAGTGATGGATAAAATAGAAATATGGTTCATGGTTGGTGATATAAATAACCATGAACAGATTGACAGTTATATGCCCCCTCCTATACAACCCCAGAAAGCTCAGATGGAGGATGATATATCTTGTTATGACATCTCTCAAATTATGTCACTAATTAAAAAATTTGGCTTTAATGCGAAATGCAAGTTCATTTTTACCCAACAGGTGTTTGGCAAATTGATTTTGGCATTCTATTTATTTTAATTTTATTTTTTGCCTTTTGCTCTTAATTGCACCATCTTGAACTGAGAAATTACTAAGTGAATTACAGTACAGCGTGTGAAGCCAAAATTATGGACTGCCACAGGCCCCCAAAGCCTGAGGCCATGTGGTCTGAGATTGCCAAAGCTGAAAACGAGGACCCTGAGCACATAAAGTACAAACTCACATCTCTAATATGGTGAATACAGTGTATGCCGACCATTAGGACCCCCAAGGTACCATTTGCATGTAAAATGTAAGAAGACAATCTAACATTTTACATTCCCAACAAAGGTCTCTGAAAATTTAGACTTATCTGAGTAATCCAGACCATTTTAGATAATTTTTTAATGAATAAGTATCCTATTTTAGATATTTCATTGTTCATTCTCGTTTAATGTGTTTATACACTCGGTTTACATTACTGTACTGTTGAGTCTGTAAGAATGTTTTTAAAAGAAGAGTCTTGTGATCTCCAAGTTTGAATTTATTTGATTGTAAATACATTAAAAAAAATTATAATATTAAAAAAATACAATCTTGTTTTCTATTTGAATATTTTATATCTGTGTTTTCAGCCCTCAGAAATCATTCTTAATATGAATGAATGAATGACACATTTATATAGTGCTTTACTGTGTATTGCCATACACCCAAAGTGCTTTACAATCATGTAGAGGGGGAGGTCTCTCCTCAACCACCACCAGTGTTTAGCATCCACCTGGATGATGCGACGGCTGCCACAGGACAACGGCGCCAGTGCGCTCACCACAAACCAGCTACAGGTGGAGAGGAGAGAGAGATACAGCCAGTCAATGGATGGGGTTTATTGGGAGGCCATGATAGACAAGGGCCAGTGGGAATTTGGCCAGGACACCGGGGTTACACCCCTACTCTTTACGATGAGTGTCATGGGATTTTTAATGACCACAGAGAGTCAGGACCTCGGTTTAACGTCTCTTCCGAAAAACAGTACTATATTGACATTTGGGCATTAGGACCCACACAGACCACAGGGTGAGCACCCCCTAATAGAAACCTCTAATATGCTTATCTTTGTTTATTTACTTAAGACACTATACATTATTCTATAAATTTTAATGCTGACCATTAATTGTAAACAGCATGAAAATACTGTATTTATCAGATTATGTGCAATAACTTATAACCACATAAGTGGTGAAGGTAAAAATGTAAAAATGCGTTATGAGTTTTATGATTGTTTATGTTCATTTTATCAACATGATAGCGACTGACTTTACAAATGCTACTACTTTTTAGTCTGTGATTATCAAAAAAGTAATCCGTCTAGACTGCTGAATTTCCATGAAGACGACAAAGTATTTCCATAGCTCTTTTCCAAGCCCACCTCATCAGGTGCAATTTCACAGTAACTGTCACAGAATTTAATTTCCCATTTCCACTGGCTGCCTCCAACCAGAACTCACTGGTTTAAAACAGAACAGAATAGGCCAATAGCATTTAATTGCCTGGTTTTATGGCAACTGCAGAGAAGTAATAGCTAGTCAGCAATTCTGTCCACATGATAGATTCTGCTGATGGCCGTGGGCTCTACAGCACTGTGAGGAGGCGTTAAGGCTGGGCTAAAGAAGAGCAGGTGAGGGCCAACAGACGAGCCAGACTTGCCATCAATCCATATGCTCTTCATCAGTGTCTCTCTGGAGCTCACATAACTGCTAAAAACTAACTTTGATATTCGGGGTGTACCAAGATGATGCAGGCCTGCTGGGATGGGATAAATGTGAACACTTTCTGTTGGTTTTCTGAAAGGAAAAATTGGCCCCAGAATGAATTCTGTCATCTTCATTTGCTTTAAAACTAAAAAAGCATTTTTTTTATGTACTAAAAGTTTGGGGTTGTGAAGGTTCTTAAATGCTTTTACAACTTTCTTATGTTCGTCAAGGCTGCACCTGACTAATAATACAGTAAAAACAGTAATATTGTGAAATATATACGACAAGCTAATTGCAAAAACAGATACCTATTTCTTTGGAATATAATTACTTTGTTACATAGTAAATGTCTTATTTTTTTATGCATTTATTGCCTTTTTGCTGAATAAAAGGCATTAATTTCTTTAAAAAATATCTTACTGACCCCAAAAGTATTGTGTTTGTCAGTTTGTAACTAACCACATGAAGAATGTGTCTGATATATCTTTTGATGTTCCATGGAAAAAGAAAAGAAAATCATACAACACGAGGGTGAATAAATTGACACAACTTTTATTGCTGGGTGAACTATTCCTTTAATTCTCTAAACTGGGTTGCAAACACACACACAAAGCACTTTTTTACATTATAGACAAATTTCAAATGGGATTTAATTGATTGACTTTCTGTCAGATAGCACACAAATATCTATAATGAAAAATGACTGCATGCATATATCTTAAGAGAGATAGAGTCGAAAAGCATCATTCAAAAGGAAATGGGAAGGGCATGAGCTGTCTGAATAAACCATCTCCTCTACTCTTGACCTGAGTGCCAAAGCACAACAGCAAACACAAGGTATATATTATTGTCATTGCAGTGTTTGCCAGCAAACGAGAACTGCTGATACTGATGTATACAAGAAAAGTGCTATCAGTTCAAAAAGAACTCAATCTCACTGACACAGCACAGGGAGTCACAGCATTCTCGCATGGACCAAATAAACACTGTGTTTTGAGGTGGGCAACACATTTTCTTTTGTTTGTTCCCACTCTTGTTTTGATGCATTAACTTTTGCATTAGATTCTGTGAACACTGAGAAAAGTGTTGGAAAGAATCAGTGGCTTAGTTATATTTATATTTGAATTTAAATGTAGAAAAATATGCGGTATGCTGTGAAATAGCTATATTTAATTTATATATTTATGGTGGATTATTAACCCTGAATATGATAACATATTTAGCTATTTATTTTAATAGTGTGTATTCTGGAAAGTGGGCCAAAGTGTTGGAATAGCATTAGGTAAATATGAATATTTCATGGCAAAACACTCTCTGACCAGCCACCGGGGCATTTGCTGCTCCTTATTAGCAAAGTCATTAAAAGTCACAAAAGACATAAAAAACAATGCTAATTAACTCTTATCACTGTCCTTCTGGTGCACTTCCTTGAAAAAAAAAAAAACTATGAAAAAGCTAAAAGTTCAAGCCAGTCTTTCATCACTGGCTTCATTAATAATGAACATATTTCAAAAAAATGAAATGAAAAAAAAAATTGAAAATTCTGCAGTTGCTCAGCTTTTGTTTTCTGTTGTTTTAGACAAACATTTTGCCTAAAGATTCTTCGAGGTAATAACATACTTGTTTGAAAATCATTGATCCCAGCTCTTTATTCCCCAGCTAGTGCCCTCAAATAATATTGGCACCATTGGTAAATCTGAGCAAAGGTGGCTGTGAAAATAAATCTGCATTGTTAGATCTTTAGTTCAAAACATTCACAAAATTCTAACCAACCATTAGCAATTTCCAAAACAATTGAAAATGGGGAGGAAAACTCATGATGAAATATAACAAGATAACAGCTCTGAGTTTTCTCCTGTAACGCCTTAAGAGTTTGGAGAACACCTGATTAGAGAAAAGAGGCCATTGCTTCATCCAGAATTACTCCAGACCCTTTATGGCGCTTTTCCACTGCGTGGTACGACTCGGCTCGGCACGGCAAGTTCAGTGACGCAGTAATGACGATTTTATCCGGCTAATCAGTGACCAGCAGAGTTTACACGTCACGGTACGGCTTGCTTGGAACCTCGACTGAGGTAGATACTGTTCCCAGTGGAAGACCTGAGACAAAACAGACGCGCTAGATTTAAATCAGTTAGATTAGATAACACACCTTTTTGTATTAACCAAAAATGGCTGTTTCGTGGTCTATTGAGGAAGTACAGACATTCCTCTCATTGATCGCCGAGGAGCGGATCCAGCGTGAATAATCCCGCCCACTCTAAAGCGGTACTAAACTTCAGTGGAAGCACAAACTGAGCCGAACTGAACCGTGCCGTAACGAGCCGTACCGAGCTGAGTCGTACCACGCAGTGGAAAAGCGCCATTAGATTACCATCTCCATGTTGGTTCTTCTCTTTAGTTCACCTCACTCACCCTGAGAATATTTTCATGCAATTCTCCACTCAAACTCTTCTCCTTGCTGTGCATTAGGATTATAGAGACACACGTCCTCTTCCAGGCAGTTTCCTAACATTGTATGTTGATTGGAAATTCTTAATTATTTCTCTGATGGTGGAAATGGACATTTTCACTGCTCTAGCTCTATTCTAAGTCTCTTCACTAATTTGTGAAGCTTAGTTATCTTTTGCAGCATATAAGACATATATTCTTTATTTTTCTCATTGTATTAATAAGGTATTTTGCACTTTGTTTTCCCTCCTATATATATTTCTGTGAAACAGGATGCCTGGGCTGGATATTTCCTTATTCATAATCACCCTGGAGGCGCTCAAAATTGTGAATATGAATGGGAATATACTTCTGAGATATTTTACTCATTAAAAAAATCTAGGCGTGCCAATACTTGTGGCCATTGGAGAAAAACATTTATTTCACAATGAGATTTTCTCCCCAATTGTTTTACTTCAATGATGGGTTAGAATTTTGTAAAATTTTTCGAACAAAAAATCAAAAAGATAAACAATGCAGATTTATTTTCACAGCCACCTTTGCTCAGATTTACCAAGGGTGGCACTATTAGTGGAGGGCACTGTATATGATGATGCCACTAATATAAAAACAAGCTACTGTGTATACCAAAATAAAGTATACCCCTCTTCTACACTGAACAGCTAGTGTTTGTTTACAATGCAAATAGCTAAACTTGATGGCAAGGCTATTTTCTCCCTTCCTCTGGTACAATACTTCTATAACACTTAGTGAAAAAGCATCTTCCCTCTTTTAGAGATTATAGCTGCTGCCTTAATAAATATGACTAATTTATTGTGGCCGAACAACATACGCTTTTGCCTTTCTGCATATCAGCTTTTAATACAGCAAATGGGATAATAACTTTAAAGCTGCCTCAGTAATCATAAATTAAATAATGGCTTTAAAGGTATCCAATCTGTCGAAAAACCGAAAGGTTCACTGTGATACACTGTCAGTCTCAGTTGGCTTGTTACTATGCATTGAGAGAGTGCAACTTTTCAGCAGTTCAATCTTACGAATGGCTTCCCAATGTCACAAGTAATGGACCTTTACAGCTGAGCATGCTTACATATTTGTCTCAGGTCTGCCAAGTAGCCTTACGATAACAGATTGAACAGGTACCTGCTTTTAGCGTTCTGCGGAGCATTCTGTGCCTTGAGGCACTGACTTATATCCATGTCCTTGATAGAGCTTGATAGGCATTGACAGGTGAGTGTAAACCCAGCGCTGCCCTGCCTACCTGTGACTGATGTTGAGCATTTAATGTGCATCAGCGCTTTCAGATCTTATTACAGAGCCTAAGCTTGTATGTACCTGTTCGGGAAAAGCCTTGAGTCTGCTCACACTTCCTCCACTTTTTCCTCATAATCTCATTGAGATCTGTCAACTAAATGGCCATTATGTTTTCAACCCTCAGTGAGCATGATGCATAGGCGGCAGTGGAAAATCTGACTCGGGTTCACTTTAAATCTGGTTGAGCTAACGCCGTTAGTGTAGATGGGAAAAGGGCTTATCCTTGAGAGCTTTTATGAAATGGCATTTTGTGGGGATGTTTAGAAAGCATAAGCGGTAAGCGGCGATATGCATCATCTCTTTACCTCTGGTCATTCGGTTGCGGTAAAAATTGACAATTTGTATTTATTCTTTAGTTTAACACATGAGATCAAGCGAGGAGAAAGGGTGACAATTTTCAAATACATTGTGCTCTG
Source organism: Enteromius unitaeniatus (assembly GCA_032359435.1). Classification (NCBI taxonomy): domain Eukaryota; kingdom Metazoa; phylum Chordata; class Actinopteri; order Cypriniformes; family Cyprinidae; genus Enteromius; species Enteromius unitaeniatus. The sequence goes on from JAUMHI010000034.1 coordinate 12,503,626, forward strand.
CAAATTTTCGAAATGTGCAGGTATCTGCAAGAACTCCGATTATCTATTTTCTACGGTAGATTTGGGATGTCGCATTGCAAAACTTGCCATTACCATGGTGGCACTGACAAATTTAGTAATATTTGAACTGCTACTCTAACCAAGAAATAACTGAGAGCTAGGAAATGTTCTAAACAGTCTTGTTTCCATTACCTTAACTACCCTATTAATCAGCTTGAAGAAAATGAAACAGTCGGAAGTTGTTGGCACCACATTTAAGCATTCAAGAGAATAAGAGTGAGAATGTGCTTAAAATAGGGAGTAAATGTCCTTGAATATTCAGAGGCCAAGATTCATACAAGCCCCCACTGTATTTGTTAGTTTACTTCTAATATTTCAGGAAAGCCTGTTTTACTAGTAGCTCGAAAATCGTTCAGGTCTGGTCTCTAAGTGCAAGCATACATATTAAAACACATACACCACAGGAGGTAAATAGAGTGAGAATTTCTGCTTATTTGCTTTCTTTTGTCCAGTGTGAATTTCCTGTTGCTGAGAAGGCCAATGACCAAGCCATTATGGTCCAATTACATTGGAAAGGATTCAATCACTCAGCGCGCTAAAATGCTCACCATTACGTTCCAGTAACAAACCTGCAGGAAAGGAACAGAACAAACTCAAAGTGTCCATGGGAAATGATCGAAGTTCACTGCAAAGGAACTAAAAAAAGTTTTCTTTCTTTTCCAGGCACTTTGGCTTAAAGATTCTGAATAATGAAAAGTGTTTCTGTGACTAATAAGGGATTTTCTATGACATTATTATAGCAGACAACCATTTTTATGCTTTCTCTCATTATTTTGACTTCTACTGCAAATCTCAACCTCTTTATTTATGTATTTACGACAGGTAATAATATTCCTGAAATGTATTTTAAGATGAGTTGCTGGGTGATCTTTATTTGCATTTTTTATTGCCGTGATAGTCCTATATTTTGGTGGGTGGCGTTTTCATAGGGATTTGGGTTAGTGGCCAACCCTCATCCCGAGTTGAGAATACAGTATTTCACACATGGAAAACAGCCCCCAGTAAAAATGACTTTCGATTACTTTTGACCTTAGCTGCAAATGACTTCCAGCTGGAGTAATCCATTGCTTTAAACATCAACTGTGCCCACGGATTTAGTTGGGCATGACAAAGTATCCTCCTCATTTAAATTTCTAAAAATAGATTAATGTGCTCCTTATACTTTCACGCCAAACCAAGCATGATGGATGATATACCAAAGTAGCAGGCCGTGATACCAGCAATCACTGTGTGCAATGCACACACAAACGCAGGGGTCTTGTAATTTTTTTTTAGGGTCTGCCTTTGTTACTGCTACTAAACTGTTGCACCCTCTTGTTCTGGAGGGAACAAAGGAGCTGACTAGAATTAATGTGAAGATGCAAATAAAGTCTCATCAGCAGTTCGACATTATTCAGTCTTTAATGAAGAGCTGGTGGGAGAGGAGAGCATATTTATGTGACCCACCTCTGTTGGAAGACAGACAGTGTTATCTCACTTAGCTACTCTCTAGTGTTTCAATATCAGATGGTGGTCTGGCAATTAAAAACGCCCCTAAGAAATTATTGCAACCAGAGATAGGTGACCTTGCACATTTTCTGATGCTTTCTAAAAGATAACATAGGTGGAGAAAAACACAAAGAGGAAGAAAAAAAAAGAAAAACAAAGAAAGAAGAAGAATCTGATTTTTGAGCTTGTGATCCATGATTAGGGTCTGATCAACAGTCTTGCTAGTGGGTCGTAACAAAAGAGCTTGCTTGCTTCTGATAAGCAAACAGTATTAGCATAGCAAGATATTAGCACTGCTAAATGCAAAAAATAAAATGCAACAAAGACTTGAAAATGCTTTACTTATCTATTGTTAAAATCAAAATCCATGCACCCAACAATTTGCAGTGTTTTGGTGTACATACAGTAAAAGTCGTTTTGTTGATGGTAGCGACTTAAGATGCTTTTGGGTCCCCAATTGATAAAGCACAAATCCCAAGTCATTTTTTCATCTAAACGCTAGAGTGAATGATTCTAAATCTCACTCATAACGACCACATTCCCTTTCAAATTAGTGCTTTGGAGCAGATTGGTTGAATGAATGATTCAAAAACTCAGTCATAAATGTGGCTACTTGTTTTATTCCTAAATAAATCAGTCTGCTTGAACGCATCGACTGAATTAATGATTCAGTGTTTTATTTATAAAAAACTTGTCACCTATTGCTGGCTTAAGTGTGTAACCTGTGACACTGAAAAAAATCTCCACTAGGCCTACTAATGTAACTTTTTGTACTGTTTAGTTGAGAGGAAGTGCATGTGGTGAGCAGAAACAGATTGGTCTCCCCTTTATGAACAACCTCTTATGATCCACTTTCCAACACAAACATGGGCCAATAGATCACAGACCAGAGTGTGAAAGTCCTGAGGCCAGCAGAGACTCTGCCTGTCTGATTTTCTCAAACCAGTCCAACTCCCTGCTGACCAACTAAAGTCAAGTGAAAAACTGAGAACTGGCTATATACATTCATACATGATGGACACTTCAAACCAGGATGCCACACTTTTGATGATTTTCTCATCTAGGATGAGATGGTAATTGGTGTGATTGGCTCAGCCTTGCGTGAGCTATATTTGTACATCCCGCATATGGCAATATCTATAATTTATCAAAGAGGACAACATAAAATGAAGGAGCTGATAACCTTATTAATCAACTTATGCAACATTAAGTCTTGTGTGATGTATTTGGAATAGGCGCTATTTAATGCACTCACACTCCAAGAAAAACAGGAAGGTACTGTATGTGCTGACCATGACCATGATCCAGGGTTGTTTTTTGGGGGGTAGATTTTTGTCTGTCACTTTGACTTTGAGTCTGTGTGTAAAAATCAATTGCTATGCCTATCTCTCCGTCTTTCTCCAAGGAGACAACCTTGTATAAGTACTAAGTCCGAAGACAGCTTGTGACAGTTGTGACAGTTTTTCAAGCTCATTGAGTAATTAGATGTGTGTGTGTGTGTGTGTGTGTGTGTGTGTGTGTGTGTGTTTGTGTGTGCTTGTGAAAGTGATGACTGCTGTCAGAAAAAAAAATGTTTTATTAGGTTTCTCAGAGGCAATAGACAGATACTTATAATGACTATATAACTATATAGGAACTATATAATGAGAAAGTATGAATTAACACAGGTTTCACATTCACAAATTTGCTATAATTTAGGCTATCACATAAAGAAGACCTGTAAACTCAACAGTGATTATAAATATAAACATTTTTTTCTTTTGGACAACCTGGTTTTAGAAAAACATGTACCTTTGTGCACCTTTTGTGCAACATAATTTTTACATGCCTTACTACACGTTTCGCTGCAGTTTCAAAGAGTGGCACTAAAACAGATTCAATATGTGCACCCTGACACATTTATTAAGTTGATATAGGTATGTATTGCAGCAGTTCAGAATTGAAGTGAAATGTTACTGAGTTTATATTCTTTCATGCTGGAAATATGCCCTACACAATCCTACCCCGATAGTGTTAACAAACGCAAAACTGATATAAAAAGGCATTTGTTGATATAACCATGCCATTTCAATTTCCTTTTACACAGATTTAAACTGTTTTGTTGAACTGTAGTTACATGGGATTCGAACCAGTGCCTCTTGCCTCTTAAGTAAGTCTTAAACTACCATCTAAAACCCAGATACAAGGCTGGATATGTTTGCTTCTAATACAATTGTGAGTTAAAAAGTCAGAATTCTGAGATATAAAGTTGCATTTGTAACTTTATTACTCGCAATTGTGAGTTTATAACTCGCAATTCTGACTTTACGTCACGCAAATCAGTCAGAATTGTGAGATAAATAGTCACAATAACCTTTTTTTTTTCAGTTAGCGGAAACGGGCTTCCATAAGTGTGAACTATTCATAATAGTACAGCAGGAAGAATTATTCATTACTAATTCATTAGTTTGTTCAAACTGAACTAATTCCCTAAACTGAACTGCTTAATTTGAATCAATCTGATGTTTAAATACTACGTTTAGGAGAATGAACCATTTAGAAAGAACTCAATTCAAGTTTATTTGTGTAACAATTTTTACACAATTTGTTACAATCGTTAAAGGATTTTGTTATCTGCAGAGTCCATATGGTAGTAGGTTACCTAAGAGAGGTGTGGAGCACACCGTAAAACTATAGAGATTGTCCTTACTCTTAGAAGTTTGAAGTTATACACTCTTCTTCTCATGTTTGAGTCTTTGAAGTGGAACTACAGGGGACTTAGAGACCTAATGCCAGAACCTTACAGTCTAACCAAAGAACACTGGGTTGCTATCCCTCGTTTTCCGGCTCTTATAAAGCCCAACTCTAAAATCTGTTTTCATTCAGTCAGACCCCAAAGAGCTCTGGGGAGTTGCTTTCCAAAAGCTCCATCACAAAATGCTATAAAAATGCTTTGCACAACCAGAAACCAAAGTCAAAAGACACTGAAAAGAGAAAGACATGAAGACAGAAAGGAGAGCAGTGAAAGGCAGAGGCTGTGGAGAAGCGAGCAGGAGAAGAGTTCGCGGAGGGCAGAAAGACAGAGAGAGAGGAGAGGTTGCTGTGTCAGTACAAATCTGGCATCCCATTGCTTCTCTATGCACTTTACAAGAGCACAGAGCAGTTCAATTGATCGTTTCATAGTTTTTAATTAGCATTCACCAAAGTGCCTGGTAGTCCTGAGGCCATGTACATCCAATGTTCTGAGGCAGGGCAGGACTTGGGATTTGTGCAACTATCATGGTAAACAAGATTATTTGTGCTTGCTTTTCCTCTTTGCTGCCCACATTGATAGTATCTGTGTGCATCAACTGTTTCCTCAGGCCATGTTTACAGCAAATGTAGCTCTGTTTTTTTTTTTTTTTTTGTATAACAGCCTGTCTATATTAATGAGCAGAATATATGTAGTAGAAACTCTCAAATATGTACCTGATTCCCAGCTCTTTTTTTAGCATAAAATAAATCATCACACATTTCAAAGGCCAAAATAAAATTGGTCCTGTTTTAACTAGACTTTTTTAATCTCAGAATGAAGTTATAGTTCACCTCTCTAAACACCATCCAAATGCAATAACAGCTCAATAGAGATTGACTGAAGATTTTCAGTGTCGATTTTCTCACGGTTTCTCTTGCTTTGTGCCGACCTGATGGAAATCTGTCTGTTTTTTTTGTTTTTGCATTTTCCTTTCTCTGTAAGTTTCTGTGGGGACTTTCTCTCCTTGCATATTCTGTTGGTCAAACATTTCAGGTCAAGCATCAATGACATTTTTTTACACATAAACTCAAGTACTGTGTGAGCGACATAATGCCACGTTTTGATTAATATCAAAATGTCTGATTGATAATAATTGATAAGATCAATTATTCAGCTGCAAGGCCATCAATCTGCAAAATGATCCTATATAAAAATTCATGCAGTGTGATTCAAGCATATTTATATTTTGGAATTTAATTTAATTTTAAAACTTCTCCCATTTGTATAGAAGAGCTTGGAGCTTCTCAGATTTGTTGCATTATCAATGCTGTTCTTGAAATTGATATTTTAATCAAAAAGTCAGGCCACTCTTTAGAACTTGCCTTTATGAAATACAGCATTTAGATGTTTACTCTGAGAACAAACAGAATGTCTAGACTGTCTGTGTGAAAAATTATTTTATAAGAATTAAAAACAGACTGATAGCAGCCTACACATGTGACCAGATAAAATACATGTTGGATTTTACCATCTAAAGTTGTTTGTACAATACACAATTAAGTTGAATGAACTAAATAATATATGTAAATAATAATGTTTTGTACCAATATGTTAAGAACATCATTAAAGTCTTGCCAGAATATTAGTCAGTGTTCCCTATTGGATGGGTTAGTGGTCAGCAGTTGTTTGTACTCACCATGAAAATAATGTTGGTATAAACTACTGATTTGAAATAAAATTGTAGAATTGTACATGTATGTTATCTTACAAAACGAAACAAACAATCCATTACAATATACAAAAATTTGTCGTCATCGTCTTTCGAGATGAAATGATTCACTACATTGCTAAATAAGTCACAGGATACATATTATATATTAAATATGTGCATACCATTTTATGTAGAACTTCTCTAAATTATAAATTGCCTGCAAGATAACAAATCCTGTGCCTGATAGACTCTACGGAGTTACACTATTACATTATTATCTTCATTAGCATAAAGGAATGAGTATTAAATTTGGTGTCTGCTGAGTTCTGAAAGATAAAACCGCTCTCCTGCTTTTCTATATTCAGATTCTGTGATGCGTGATGGAAGAGGGTTTCTGACCTCCTTAGACAATAAAGCCGATGTTTGTTAAGCCACAAAGCATAAAAGTGCTTTTAATAAGATACTGCAAACCCCCTGCACATTATTTTCAGACTCCCAGGCCATTTTATCCCCTTTTGATGGAAGCCTTTCGATGAATGCAACAGAAGAGCAGAATAAGCCTGTGTACTCACAAGGCTTACTCTGTTCTTATGCGTTACACTGAATAGTGCACTCTGGTCAGAATACATAGAGCAGGTCAAAACTTTTTTGCTTTCTACTTTTCAGGTTTTAAGTTTAAAACCATTTTGGCTTTCTTTGATGTCATAGCTTCACCAGGTGAAGGCTGACACTTTGCCTAGTGAAGGGCGCTACTTCATCTCAGTCTCACAATTCAGACAAACGTTAAAGATAAAAGCACTCTGAAAAGATCCCGAGGCCTCAGCAAAAGGGAAAAAAGTAATCCTGCTTCCTAGGATGAAAGCTCTCTTCAAGATTGTCTACTTTTCTTCCAAAGATAACAAGTGAAATTTCACTTCAAATGTTTATTTATTATGAGCACATTTACTCACCACATAAAAATTATTTGACAGAAACGGAAGGAAATGTGTATGTATGTGTATTTTTGCAGAAAAATATTTTGTTGTATTGTATTGCATTGCATTGTTTTTGGATTAGGTGGAATGTGGGACGTTAGCCATGGATTTGGCAGAAGCCAGTTTTTCTCTTTCAATACACATCACCATATTAACAAGGAATTGCCAATTCATGACAAATGAAATTCCTATGATTTGTTGTGTTGACTAGAGAGTGAGGAAGATGAATATTACCCACTGTCTTGCACATATTCATGTGTGAACATATTCCTTATTCACAATCTAACTGGTGAATGAAATTCATTATCAGAAGTGTCGATCATAAAAACCCAAGCCATGAAGCTAATATTAATTAAAATGTGACAGGTTTTATATCAAAGCTGTGAGGTGTGGCAGAGGTTGCAGATATAATGCTGATTCTTACATTTTTGCTGCATACCTTTCTAAATTTGATTGCAACAAAAGACATTGTTCGACCTGTTGAATTTGCTGCTCTGATAATTCAATTTCATTCTCATAACTTCATTATTGTTTAATCCTTTATATGAAGGCACAAAGGACACATCCATTAATCATTTCTAACCATTAGACGTACTGACCGAAGTAAAGTAAGTTTGCTGTCCAAACAGAGTAAGGCTAAGGGCACAATTAAATGACAAGTCATTTACAAATAGAAAAGAACCATGGCACAACTTTGCTCAAAGATGACTTCTAACATTCAAATCTAACATTTAATTACAAAAGGATTCATAAATCATTGAGCAATGGGGCGCTGAGTCTTCACCCTTTCCGTTAACTTGTTGAGCAAAACAGCATTTTCACTTTAATTCGAAGACAAGCGATTAATCTTAATCGGATTTAATTGAACATCACCATATGCTAATAATTTTTCAATTCTGAAAACACAATTAAAGCAATATGAACATGTGCCATTTTCATTACCATATTTTTACAGTGCAGTATTTAAGTAATGACACTTAAGCAAGAGACAATACTAAATTAATCACTGTAAAAATTAACAAATGTCTTAATTATAATTTTTTTCGGCTGACTTAATTTAATGTGCACCCATTTTTTAAACTTAATTTTAGAAAGAAATCTTGCAATCCCATAAAATTGTGACATTCTCTTGTACGTGACCTTGTGAAGACGTACAATAAAATGAGAACATTACAAAGTAATACTTCTGACAACAAACAACAGCAACAACAAAAAAAACTAAATTCTTCTGCACCACTCAAATACTCCAGAATGATAAAAATAAAGATCATTTAACTTAAAATACTTTCACATGAGGACAGTCAAAGAATTACTTATTTTTTTTATCTGCCAAACAGATATCAGAAAGAGTATTAAACTTTTAAGATGATCTGTGTGCATTGAGCACAGGCATTGTGTTGCAAATAATATACATTTATTTTGACATCAATTCATGTATATACCACATATGTTTTATATTGTTTGTATTTTCTTACTGTTTGTGACTCTTGGCTTCTGCAAAGAGCATTTCTCAAAGCTTCCTTTTCTGCAGAAAGCTAAAAAAAAAGCGTGACAACAGTTTACAGTGACAGGTGATAAATGGTTACGGTATGGGAATCCATCTACTGCATCAACACATCGGAAATAGGATCTCCGAAAGATAACAAATTACAGTGAGTCTACTGTGATTCACAGAGAACTAGTGCCACGGTGATCCTTCTCTCTGATGCTTCACTGACATAACTTCCAGCACGGGGACTGGACTTGTGGCACTGGACTTCTGTCATGTTTAGGCTGCAGGAAACAGTGAGGCCGATGAATCATATGGCAAAACTGCACAAAATGTTTACAACACTTGTTCTGTTCAAACAGTGAAGGAAAAGTTAGGAAAAACAGAAGCTTCAGAAGTTTTCTATTGGTCCTTCATGAATTTTTTACATTTCTTTTTAGGAGAACAAAAATTGAAAAGCTACCGCAAGCGAACTGACCACGCTGTTGATTGTTTCACTTCACAGGTTATGAGTAGTGATGGAAGGTGAGCCAGAAAATGAACACTGACATCTGTTGGAGCTGGAACGCTCTTGGTTCACATTGATTTTTTTGGCGTACCGCTGAATGAATAGAGCCTATTTTGTTTCGAGCATGCTCGATTTTATTCATGTATTCGTTTTGTGGATCCATTTTTGTGCCTACACAGCACTATTTTTGTTCGGCCTGCCTCCTGCATCTTCTGCTCGCTGGGAAATTATTTACATTTATAAAGTTTGCTTACTTGCTTTTCTCAAATGCCTCAGTGGTTTTGCCTCTGAGGAGGAAGGCACAGCATATGTGTATATTAATATTTATTTAAATATTTTTTCATTATTTATTTATTTTTATTTAAATTAGCCTACACAAATTCTGAACTGTTTGCATAGAGGACTAAATATTCAAATCAGTTCAGACACGGCATGTGTCTTCATGGGAAACATTCACTGGGGTCTACTTATTTAGTAGTCTCGATCAATATTCATGTGCATTTTGGTCAAATTGTGTTATAGGAAGTATGCACTTAATTTACATCTCTCCGGAACAGCATTAAGCTTCAGTCTACCCTAAAGCCATCCCTGTAATGACATCGTGCTACGGTCAGAAAGAAAATTAAATACCATAATCTTTCACATTTGTTCAACCTCACTGCTGACAAGCGAAGCCAGAAATAAATTGGCTTTATTTTGGTGAACAACATCTCTCCCTAAGGAAGAAAAACAAAGATTATGGCCACACTGATGAGAAAATAGCTTCTGATCAAAACAGAAATGCTCACAGCCTATACAACAGTTCAAAAAAGAGGTTAGTTTTGAGTCATTTATATTTTAGACATGATATTAATAGTTACGCTTGTCAGTCCAATTTGAGTCCTTAATATGGCTAAGTTCACACACAGTTCGGTCATTTACAGATGTAACAACCACATTCTGTAACCCAACTCACACCTGTAAATTTTCAGGACCCACAATTGCATTCTCAGAACACATGTGAAGAGAACATGACTGGACAAGTTTGTTATGTCATACACTGCGATAGAGAGCTGCTCTCTGTTTGGTGTTCTGTGTACGATTCAAGTGTTCGTTCTTCATCCAAATATAAAAACTGCCATTGGTTAATGAACTTGCAGTAAACTAAATTGCAGTTAAACTCTTTTCGTATCAGAAACTGATATGGCTTTCAGTTTTATGGACGTCACCATCTTTGAAATTACTTTGATCACATGACTTGCATGTTTATCAAAGACTATAGAAAACCCAAGACGTGTCACTTGTATAGTCACTTGTAAAGCCCCGCCTTTTGAATAAAATAGCCTATCAGCACATCACCGCATCTGCCATTAGAAGTTCCGCTTGCTATAGAAACAGTCAGCATTCTGAGATGTGCGCCTAGGACTGCGCATGAGCACTGACTGATCTTGCCTGAGAAATAAGCTTTTTATAATGCTATTTGAGCAAAAGAAACAAAATTTATTACACAGTTGTTGTCAGATTTCATTGGTGATTTTAAATATGAAATTTAATTGTAAGCTTAGTGAACAGGTTTGGAGAATTTGATTGTTTCCGCATTCAAAGAGATAGGAGCTGCACTTGGATGCCCGAGAGGCATTTCAAAGATGGCCACCAAGTGACATGACTTGTCTTAAGTAGACTGATGTTTATACAGAATTCTAAATACAACTGTAAGCTGCTGTGTGAGCAAGACATTTCAAGACACACATGGTAATTTCTATCATACCACAGTTGTCAAATTTGTAATATTTGTACTTACAAGTTATCTCACCTCTAAAACGGAACCAGGTGTGCTGGTTTTGATGTCTGGCTTCTCTAATCAGTAAAACCTGCCTTCTGTGATTTCACTGGCCATCTCAATTCTTTTGACACTGGCAACTGAAGCACATCATCTTAGGTTTTTTGGAGAGAGAAAAATCAGAGAGAGACATCAATGTCTTTGGTGGTTAGGCCCTACACACTTTCTTTCCAGTGTTTGAAACAGTGTTTTTGTTGAGTGAATGATTCAACAACTCACTCAAAAATACAGCTGCTTGTTTTATTCCTAAATGAATCAGTGTATTTGGACAAATCTGTTTAATAATTTTATATGCAGTATTTCAAAATATTATGTAATATTTATTGTTTCTTAAGATAATTATTTCAAATTCAAGTGTTTTGAATTTTCCCAAAAGGGAATAAATGTTGCCTTAGTACATGATTTTTTTATGGATGTGTTTTATTTGCACAAGTAAATTTACGGATGCCTGCAATTCAGCAATGTTTTTCTTCTTTCTTCCAGGTGCAGATTATCCTTCTGTGTGGTGAGACAGGAAGAGCATTAGCACTGGCACTTAAGGTAAGATAAGACTCAGTATGTGGGAGCAGTTCTAATATATCTCCTACAGCTGTATTTCTTCTATTCACACACACACACACACACACAGGTTGGATTTCCATACTTTATTGTGACATTCCATAAACATTCAGATTTTTATACTGTACAAATTGTGTTTATGTTCACATTATTTCTTATTTACATGTAATGCAGGTATACCCAAACTTTCTTGTCATATGAACACCTAATATATTTACTTGAAAGAGATTTTAAAATAAATATTTTAATAACTATCGCATTTGCATGTTCAGAATTCTCTGTTGTTTAATGGTCACATCATGATATGCGTCTAAACAAATAAAGCATCTTTTAATTAATTATTAGCTCCCTGCGGTTCATTTACGAACCCCAGTTTGGGAAACCTTGACATAACACACTGTTAAATGCACTTTTTATAATTAATAAAACAATTGTAATATACTTTTCTTATTCTTTGTATTTTTGTGTCTTTATGGTTCAAGATTATAGGTAACACTTTAGAATAGGGAACTCTTCTTCACTATTAACTATGACTTTTCCCTCAAAATTTTCCTAATTTGCTGCTTATTATTAGTAAGGTAGTTAAGGTTAGGTATGGTAGACCCTAAAAAAGAGTTAGCAGATTATCCTATTTAAATCAATGGTATAAACAACTTAGGTCAAAAGTAATCTAAAAGTAGTCTGATTAAATTACCTATTAATGCAAAGTATTTATTTACTAACTACAATTTTTGTCATGTGATTTCAAACAACAATAACAGAATACAATTCCTACGTAATTTATGCAGCTCTTCCCATATCAAAGGGAACACCAAGTCGCACTCACACAAACTTATAAAATGTGACAGCAAGTAAATAAGAGGCAGTGTTTTTTTTAGCATGCCAATTTAAACATAATTACCTACATTTCCTGCCTTCTTTTTTCTTATCTTTCTCAAAAGGTTTATTTTTAAAAATGTCCTTTGGTAGTTTTCACTTACACATCAAATGCCCTGTAAATTTGCACTCCTTACTTAGGCCTGTAATTGTTGCTGTTGAGCTCACTTAAGTTCTTTTTTTTTGGACTATGGACTGGACTATGTGTTGTCTCAAGAAAGAAGGAACAACAGCCTTTCTCTTGCTAATTAAATGTACTTTTTTCATCTTTGGTGGACAATGAGCTCATTATCACACATTGCAAGCGTGGTTGAGTCCAGGGTAACTGAGGACTCAGCAGTTGCTTTTGTGTACTGCAGGCATAAGTGGGGCTTACCACCTGATTGAAATGTTCAGGGAGATGCCACGGTTTGTTTCTTACAATGGTAAATGTGTATTTCGGTATGTGTCTCAGTGACTAGGTCCCTTGAGGGGGAGGCGACTTGGTATTTTTAACATCTTAATGAAACTCTGAGAGAGCTCCTAATTGCAGCTCGAGTGGGTAGGGGAGAATAGAGGTGAAGTGACAGCGATGGAAGCCTTTGATCTGAGAACTCTAATCAATGGGGATTAGTGTCCTTTAGCTCTGTGCTGCGCCATGTCTTTGACAGCCCCATGACTCTCATATTAATGAGCCATTAGCATGGCTTGAATTAAGAGAGATACCGGTTCACAGATCTCTGTGGATAAGAGCGCACTTTAGGGTGACACTGATAACTCGATCATGCTGCCTATGGTTGTCGATCAGTTAGTCAGTTTGAGTCATCTAAGAAAGGCTTCTTTAATCTATAACAAGAGCGAAATGAAGGATGGCAGGCATATGTTGATTTAATTACGCTGATCGGAGAACAAAGATATATAATCAACTTCCATCGCACCTGTCAATGAATGCCCTCAGCCATACTAATGCACTTGTTATAGAATGTTCACTCAAAAGTAACATTCCCATGTTTGGGGAGAAAGTTTGAATATAAACTGAACATTTTGAATGTTCCTAACACAATGGGAACATTAGCAAAATGTATGTTCTTAAAACATATATTGTGCTACTCATAATACAATAATCACAATAAAAAATATTCTAGGATATCAAGCTTGATCATTTTATATTTCTTATTCAAGAGATCTTGCATAAGATGTTTTGAATCATTTCAATTTGCTAAAAAATACTGATCTGTTTTATTATAAAACAAGTGTCTCGCTGAATTCCAAAGCATACTTTTTACCATACATTTTTGTGGCATAAGTGTTTTTTTTTTTTATATATTAAAAATTAAGTGTTTTTTTTTTAATTTTTTCCCCCTGCTTCCTGCTTTTATAGCAGAGTATAACAGAGTATCTCATTGACATCTTTACTATACCTTTATGTTATTAATCAGGTCCTGGAGGAGATATTTTCAAGTGTTTACCATCTCTCCGATAATATAAATGTAATATAATCTATCTGTTTTCATATTGATGTCTTGAAAAGTAAGAACTGACAGTGGATACTCAAGGGCTTTGTAATGTTATTCACACAGGTATGTTTTGAGTTCAGGGGAAGATCGAAATCCAGCGACCTGAGAAAGACAGCAGCAAGATCCCTGATCAATCTGAACCCAAGCTACTCAATAATGAATGTGTGGGAGTCATATAATCTGAAATGCATGTCCGATTCTACCCTCTAATCCATCAGCCTCTCAATATCTGTCAGGATCAGGTACACCATCCGGGACAGTTCTGTCTTTTTCCTTATGCTTGATGTTATATCTAAAGCCTTATCTCTTCTGACAGCTTACACAACCACAGCTACATACAAAGACTGTGTATATGTTAGAGATATCAAAGGCTTAAATTTGTTTGGCAGCGTTGAGAACAAAAAGTTTGTGAATATTTGGACCATCACTGAGCCATTAAATTTTTAAAAGGATGCGTATATCCCAAATGTGCTTCTCTGGCATCCACAATCTCACTTTATCAAGGATCTGTGCCCTCACCAATGTCTAATATAATAACAATATCTCATATTCTCACCAAGGCTATGTTTATTTGCCCAAAAAGGTAATAAAAACAGAAATATTGTGAAATAGTACAGCAGTAAAAAGTATTTTATATACGTAAATAAATGTATGTTCCTCTTTAGGAACTCGAGCCGCGTCTACAAGACGTTATTGGGAACGCCTCCAGCATGACGAATCTGAATATTATGTGTATCGGATGACGTCATTGGCCAGGAAGCATAAAAGGAAATGGAGTGCATCCGGCTTCAGCTTTTTGTCATTCAGCAAGTGCTCTGTGTTGACCTTTGGGCGTGAAAATTAGCCCGAAGCTCGGCCCAAGGGGCATACAAAAGTCAGGGCCCATCTACAAATCTTAAATACAAGGCTCTAGTCACTCCTTATTTAAAAATTATGAATGAAGGCAAGGGGAGAGCCAGGGGCGGACTTACCCATTAGGCAAAGGTAGGCGAATGCCTACCCCCAAAAGCCAGGGGGCCCCCAAAATGCTTTTCACGAGATGCGCATTAAGCATGGTTACAGTGTTTATTACCACAATGTCTGCGTGTCCGAGTTGAACGTGCTTCTTGTGTATCCTGCTTGTAGCAAACTAAAATATTCTGCATCTAAAGCTGACTGCCGCACGAGCATGAGGTGTCTTGATATTTCCCGCTGTGCACCTCTCTCTGCGTCTGCTTTGTTCAACAATAAAACTTTAAGATATCCTTGTTTTAATAAAAGATATGTTGCTTCTCTAAGGCCCTGTTTACAGGGGCAATTTCGTTTTAAAACGCATAACCTTTGCTATGGTTATGCATTTATCCTGGCGTTTTCCACCCTTAAAAAACAGACACCTTTGAAAGCACTGCAGATCCTGTTTTAGTTTGAAAACTCCAGGGAAGGTTTAGCGCCAATGTAAACAAGGAACGTTTTTACTCTAATACACTGTTTAAAATGAAAACACACTGGTGTAAAGAGGAGGCGGAGCAGCAGACCGTCATTCTTCGGTCACACATTCGGCTAAAACGTCCTGGCGTCTATCGACCAGGACTACTGACGGCCAGCTCCATCTGAGGAAGAGCAGCGCACACTGCATTACACGGTGCCCGTCTCTCCTCAGTGCCCTCAGGAGATCGATCTGCTAACCCTGCCAGTGTTCCAGAGCGCAGCGGTCTTAAGTGGGCACTGCTTTCACTCTTTTCTGCCTGAAAATGTAGCGGAGGTGAGAGGCTCGCCTCCTCCTCTGGTGGTCTCTAGAGCAGCTAGATAGGTCGTCCCCTGTCGGTCCTCTGCCAGAGACAGGCCGAGGCCATCCAGCACATCCTGCCCCGGCGTGACCCTCCAGCTGCCACCCGTCTGCTGCAGGGCCA
>JAUMHI010000034.1:12519306-12548135 GCA_032359435.1 Enteromius unitaeniatus
GATCACAGGGAGCTGGTGCTTCAGCACCTCAGCCGGTTGGGGTTGCAGGTCAACTGGGAAAAGAGCAAACTCTCTCCGGTACAGAGAATCTCTTTTCTCGGTGTGGAGTTAGGCTCGGTCAGTATGACAGCGCGCCTCACGGAGGAACGCGCTCAGTCAGTGCTGGCCTGCCTGAGTTCCCTCGAAGGCAGGAGAGTGGTGCCACTGAAGCAGTTTCAGAGGCTCCTGGGGCATATGGCATCCGCAGCCGCTGTGATGCCGCTCGGGTTACTCCATATGAGACCACTACAGCACTGGCTGAACTCCTGGGTCCCGAGATGGGCATGGCACCGCGGCACTCTCTGAGTGGTTATTACCCCGGAATGTCGGCGCACTTTCAGTCCCTGGAAAGACCCTGTGTTCCTGCGGGCCGGAGTGCCCCTCGGCCAGGTGTCTCGGCACTCTGTCGTCACGACAGATGCTTCCAGTGTGGGCTGGGATGCTGTATGCAACGGGCAAGCAGCCTCGGGGCTCTGGACAGGGCCCCAGCTGCTTTGGCATATCAATTGCCTAGAGCTGGTAGCAGGGCATGCAGTGGTTCCGGCCGCTACTGCAGGACCAGCACGTATTGATCCGCACGGACAACACTGCGACTGTGGCGTATATCAACCGTCAAGGGGGTATACGGTCACGTCACATGTACCAGCTCGCCCGCCGTCTCCTCCTATGGAGCCAGCACTGGTTCAAAACCTTGCGTGCTGTTCACATCCCGGGGGAGCCAACGCAATTTCCGACGCAATTTCACGACAGCTTAACTACCCGGGAGAGTGGCGGGCGTCTCCAACCCAAGAAGGTTCAGCTGATCTGGAGTCGATTCGGAGAAGCACAGGTGGACCTTTTTTCTTCCCGCGAGTCCTCCCACTGCCAGTGGTTTTATTCCCGCACCGAGGGGTTACAAAACAGATAAGATCAGACCGCTTGGTGTCCTGCTTGCTGCGCCATTCCCCCTAACAAGGGATGCGAGCCTTTCTCTCCCAGTCGGGTCTCCTTTTGCGGACCCTGGTCGAGCATCCTCCAAACACCAACAGCACTCAAACTGAGGCGGAGCAGTCTGACGCTAGGTCCAGTATCCAGGTGATGCTAAGCCCGAAAGGTTAGCCCCTGTATTGGGATAGGTGGCCGCATGCATGATTCCTCATAGGTAATCTCTTGCGAAGGTATTCCACAAAAAAGTTTCCCAGATGGTAAACTCATGTCTTCCCTCGGCCCGTCTATGTGTGACTAGTCTTTCCCCCTGCGGGTGGAACTAGCTCCGTAGGCATTTGCAGATGTGACATTACCCAGTGGGTTGGTCCATGCTGCTTACCACACATTACCTCCCTGCGGGCAGGGTGCGGTTCTCCGTGGCGCCCTTCCACGGAAGGAGCGCTTACCCTTCGTTCCGCCAAACTGTAAAAACAAAAAGGAGGAACTGAAGCAGTCTTCGTGAAGGTCGAAATCCTCTCTCTAGAGATTAAAATACTCTCTAGTTCAGGAACGCACAGTTTGGTTCCCTCCAGGGGCAAAGTACTACCAACTGGTCCCTGCGGGTACCATGGTCAGCGAATTTGCACTGGAGCGTTGGGAAGGTTACGACCTGCGGCCTGACCAGACAACTTGCAGTGCTGTTGGTTGTGACGAGGTTCTTGGCGATGTCGCTTTCCATATGGACCCCAGTCTGTCGTCACGATATAATGTCATAGTGACTGACAGACAGGGAACGTCTGGGTTACCTATTGTAACCCCCGTTCCCTGATGGAAGGAACAGAGACATTATGTCCCCCTGCCACTGCCTCAAACTCATCGCTGGGGGCCCAGGGACCTGCATGCAAATTCCACTAGCCATTCAGAAAGCATTCTGATTGGCATTTTCTCTCTATCAGAGCGAATCAGGGCTCCCAAGTAATGACCCCAGTCTGTCGTCACAACATAACGACATTACATATGTAACCTTGAGACATTTCTTAGGAGGATGCAGTTATAGTAATATGAATTTATTTGTCTAACATGTAAAATTAAGAAAAATACAAAATTTTAGTAAATAACTTCTTAAGTCTCACTTCATTTATTTATTTTTTTCTAAATTAAGTTGTCCCTTTTAAATGTGAATATCTCAGTCCACCACACTATGTTTACTTAAAAACCTCAGCTGTTTGATATACAGTATATCCGAGATCAGATCAATTCTGCCAGATTTGGTTTCTGCAGTGAAATTATATAACGTTTTTCCTATCAGATCGAATGAACAGGGCTGTAAATATGCCATATTGGTTGAAATCTGATAAAAGCAGCATAAAAGAGGGAAAATCACCCCTGAACAAGACAAAGCAGTGCTGCTACATTGGATGTGACAGGGGAAAACAAATAATCAGAATATTCAAGCTTACTTTGACCTCTAGGTTATTCATTCTCTTTCTGATACTCCCTGAAATTATCTTGTTTTTTGTTCTCTATCTTAGAACAGAGATATTTCTGTCTTTTATGAAAGCCCAACAATAACTGTCAGTTTGTGGAGTAAAAGAAATAGAAGGTTGTGAGAGAAAAAGATGAAAGGTAAATATTCTTCAGAGAGGGATGGCAGAGAATAGCTCTTTCGGAGCGGGTTGCACTTAAAGGGAAGAAGGTATTATGCTTTTTGTCAAATGTAGCCCCTGATAAATTATTTGATTTACTGATATATAGGAGAGAGAAACATAGGGGAGAACGAAGGCAATGATAGTACTATAAACACTCTGCTTTAGAAGTAGAAGCTTTGGATGTATCAGAAAATTCGTGAACGATTTATTCATTCATATCTTGCAAAACTCACTCTGTACAGTTGCTACATACTTAGCAAGAATTTCATTGTACTTAGTGAGCCAATATTTCGAGGTGTAACCCAGAAAAAGCAGAAAACTTCTGCAATTTTTTTTTTTTTTTTTTGTGAATAGCTATCATTTAGTGATCATAATGGGTTGTGCAATTGTGCCAGGTCTGCCAAAAATCATAATGATGAGTTTGACTCTAACCCAGCCTTTGGCGTAAAAGTGAAATAAAAACACCTGTGCATCATTTTCTAGACAACCAAGAGCAAAAACAGCCTGGAATGGCAATAGCAGGGTTGAGTGCCATCCAGAGTCTTAAATGTTCCAATCAAGTTTGTGAATATGAAACAAGGAAGCAAATATGGTGATATGAAAATATGATTTAAAAGAAAGTATCATACGAATTTGGATGTAGTGTAATTTTATTTTTTTATGTTATATTATGTTTATGGATGTTATCATTCCAAAATATGACTGTAATAATCAAATATTTATTATATTGAACTGTTATTTTGTAGATTATGGTAGAGCAACACTTTCCTATAAAATGTACTTAAAATAGACACTTTGTTAAGCTGTTCTGACAGTATGTGTTAGTTCATTTAATTAGTTGAGAAAAAAATAACATATTAGGGTATTCATAATTATCCAACCCTCAAGTTCCTTTAAACTCTGTTTTGTAAATTCCTTTTTCTGTTCATCTCTAATTCAACATTCTATGAGTTCTGGCCAATTCCATTCCAGTTTCAAGTCATGAATTGAAAAGCAAGCCAGTTCTTCCATTTTGAATTTTGTCTGACTCTGAATGGTAGTTTTCTTGAACTAGCAGCACTGCATGCTGAGAATAGTGGAGCACTTTATGAGCAATTATTCTGAGGTCTGAGTGGATTGAGGGACTGGATTGACATTTTTGTGCACAGGGAGCTTCTAGAATTTAAATGAAGTCTTTGAACATCTCTCTCTCCCTTTACTTGAAGGATTTGGTCTGATGACATGCATTTTACCTCGCGGTTTCTCATAAGAGTGGCTTAAAAAAAAACCTTTAGTCTTCCCTTTTACATTTTGAATTGTACCAGCATGACAGTACACACTTTTTGAATAATTTTTTTATATTATGAATCACTCTAAACCCAAGCCAGGTTTAAACTCAACAGTTTCCCACTTTGTTCTGAAATGAAAATGAAAACTCAAGCATAAAATTAAGTCAAACACATTTCTCTATTCACAACTCACTCAAGCAAGAAATTGGCAGGAGCGAACAGAGCAAGGACAAACGGACAGCTGAAAAAAATAAACAGAAACACTTCTTCCATAAACAAAAGCACAGCTGTTTCGTCAAAATACATATATGTATTGTTCATGCTTTAGAACAATAGGGATCTTACTGTATATGATATGGTATGATATGATGTTCTTTAGTAAAAAGAATAGTTAATAAAGGGGGAGGGGTTCTGTTTACAATTTGTGTGTTTAAATTTAAATGGATAGATCCTTAAAAGGACGCAAACATCACATTTAACCTTTGGCCCTTATCTAGTTAATAGCTCATCTATTACTAATAATGTATTTATGACAATATAAATTCAATATGGCCAATGGACAGAAAAAAGATGAATGAAAAATGACAAATTAAAGTCAATAAAAAATGTTTCTTTCAAATTTCAAGTCATGCATCAGATTGTTCAGTAATTACATGGAATAACACTTGCTTATTTGTAGTAATAGAATAACAAATGCTTATTATTTTAGTAATGGAATAACAAAGACTTAAATTCTTGGAGATAAAAAAAAATAATAATAACAGTAGACGTCTGACAGCTCTTTTGGTGAAAGTAGGAGTATGGCCTTCACATTATACTTTCTTTAAACACGATTTCTTGTGTCCCAACATGCTTAAATCCACGTTGCCTTGGGAACTCTGGGAGTGCGAGCGAGAAGGAGACTGTGAAGTAAAACCCGCTGGGTCGCAGGTGCTGGAAATGAACAGTGTCCAATGATCCTGAAAGACAAGGCAATTTGGCAGGCACCGTTGGAATAATGAGAATAGAATGGTAATGTTGCAGGGCTGAGCTCTGTTGCAGGGGCATTTGCGAGCCAGGCAGAGGCCAGCATGCGCGGCGGTCTCCACGTCGAGGTGTTTGCACATTAACCTGCGTAAATAGGGGTTACAGAACCCCCACCCATCTGCCTGTGTCTCAGTGAGGCTAACTCTAACCCTGCAAAGTCATATAGGACGGCTCCTAGTACATGCAACACTGACATCTCTTCATGTCAATCTAGCCAGTGCAAGCCGAAGATACTACAGGAAGCAATATGAGAAAAACATGTCAAAGTAAGAAAGACAGAGAGAGAAAGAGGTCTCTCTAGAGAGGGATAAAGAGATGGATGAGGCATAGCTGTCTCTTAGGCGAACTGCTCCTCATGTTCTCTCAGACGTGACAAAACGATGCTAGATTAGACGAACTTGAAATAAAGGAAGAACTCTACTAACCTGCTGCCAGATACACTTCAGCCAGCTGGAAACACTTTGTCAAATAAGGAAAGAAGTAGACTTAAGACCAGGAAACTGCACTTAAATGGTAGCTTCTAATACTAGAGGTTAGTCTTGATTAAGAAGTTCAGCTAATCTTAATATAACAATATTTCAATAGTTCACTTTAGATATTTTACTAACTAAAAGGAACTACATGTCAACTACCAGTCATTAGATTAGATAGTAGAGTGGATATTAGTAGAGATTAGTTTGGTGGTCCCCCAACTACCACTTCATAAGAATTGCTTAACAGTTGTTAAACAACAAACAATTCAATTGGAACCATAAAACCTTTTTAGGTTCCCAAAAGAACATTTCAGAAAGCAATAACTGTTTTTAATGTGAAGAACATTCTAGTCATCTAAAGATCTTTTTTCCACAATAAAGAACCTTTTGTTTTGTAGATATTAAATGTTCTTCATGGTAACACCAATACCAATAAAGAACCTCTATTTTTAAGCTTATAGTAAAATAATACAATTAATCTATATCTTGGTGACTGGTACAACAGTGAGAGTTGCTAGGTCTTGGAGGAATATACTGTAGCTACAGTACAATTTAATAAACTATGTATAACTGGGTAACATTTTATTTAATTAACTTGACTTTTACTGACTTTTAGCAAATAAAAAACACTTTTTTATGTGCAGACTGCTTAAGTACGTGCCAACAGATAGCAACTGATAAAAAGCCACCCGCTTATACAGTTAATTTAAGCAGCAAGCATAACAGAGAGAAATTTGGTGAGTGGTAGAGAAGTGATCTGATGTTGATCTGAAAATTGTTTCTGCCAGGATCCGCCACTGAACACACTTAAAATGAATGTTAAAACACTGACTCTGCTTTGAAGCAGAGATGTTTGTGTTTACATCATGTAACCTTGTTCTCATTTTAATGTGAAATAGAAAACAGACTTGAATTTTTGAAAAGCAGAGAAAAAAGCAAATGGTTTTCATTGAAGCCTTGTGTCTGTTATTTTGCTCAGAAAATCAGCAGTCTTCACTCCTTACTAAAACTGTGTCAGGCAGAAATTTTCGCTGTTTCAAAGTAATCTTATCCAGTTTAATCTATTATGGTTTTTTCACTCTTTAGGACCAGTTAGAGACCTGTACTGTAGCTCTTAAGGCAATGGTGCGCAGTAATGTTCCTCGCTATCTTTTCATTATCAACAAGTCTTTTCCAAATGCAATGCGAAGCCAACAAACATTCCCATCTGTTATCTTGGCAAGAGGTTAATGCTTTTGTTGACCTCCTGATGCCCTAACATCATGTGGGCTACATGTCTTTATCACAACTCTGCGGTGCACGTTCTGTTTTTTAAAGTCCCCTGCTTACTCTCTAAACAAATCATGGCTTAAGAACACAACAAGCATTTACTGAACCATAGGAGAACTGTCCTGCAGGACACAGGAGAATTACCAGTACTCCTTAAAGACATGCGGGCATCCATCAGCTTACTGCTTGAAGATTACAAATACACACATTGCAGAGTCATATCACCAGAACATCTGGAAGAGACATAATTATCTGATATCATGTAATACATTTATTCATTTCAGCCTTGACATTTCAATCTGTGGTGTGTTTGTGTTCTCTGAAGAATGAATGATGAATGGATGATGTGTCTTGCAGGTGAAAATGATTTCAGCACAAGGTTGTTTTTGGTCCAATTTGGCCATTGGTTGGTTGACTAACCATCATGTTCAAAACAAACAAACAAACCAAAAAAACAACAACAACAAAAACAGACCCGTGACCTGAAGCAGGTTAGACCAGCTGGTAAATAGTTTGTTGGTTGGTTATTAGCTAATAAACCATCTTAGCTGCTTTTCAGTAAAATAATTTTAAAACTTTTTACTTGTTATATTTCTACAGTTTTATGAGCCAAATGTAACTGTCAGTGAAGAGGAAGAAAGAGATTTGAAATGCTAAAATTATTTTGTCGTCTAAATGGTGGTGTGGTTGGTTTTATTAAAAAAACAAAACAAAAAAAACAAGAACATGTCATTTTACCAAAAGAAAATGAACCTCTTTTCTTCAGTGAGAAGTGTTTTGCATTTTTAATATCTTTCTTTAACTTTGTCAATTTTATGCCTTTTCAAAAATTATAATAATACCATTATGTTTGGCAGCTCCAGCTCTTAGCATAGCTTGCATTTTTCTAAAGGAGGTCAGTGCTGATCATCAGCAACAACAGCTACAGAGCTTTCACAACAAAGCAGATAATGCTGTTTAAATACCAATGAGCATGGGTGATAAAATACAGGATGTTACATCAGCTCTTTTAATGTGAAATTCAGGCAATAATGATGCAATTGTTCTTTTCTTAGTTATAACATCTATTTCCACTGTGTATTCTTCTTTCACATAATTGCAGCCACACTTACATTTATTAGAAACATTTGCAGAACATTTGTAGACCAGTCTTTAAAAAAAAATACTTGTTCGATTTTCTCTGTAATATAAAATTTTTTAGTTAACTATAGGTATATACTGTAAGGCAATTTCAAGGTTATATTAAAAAATGTTTTAAAAGCTCTAGCTCTTTTCTTAAAGCCACTTCACAAATTTGTGAAGCTCAATTATCTTTTGCAGCATATACTGTAAGCAATATACTCTTTCTTTTTTCTCATTGTATTGATTAAGGGAGTTTGGCCTTTGTTTTCTCTCCTATATATATTTCTGTGAAACAGGAAGCCAGAGCTGGATATTTCCATGTTCATAATCACTCTGGAGTGCTCAAAATTGTGATATTTTACCAATTTGGTTAACATGTATTTGAGAACATTCATTTCACAATGGGATTTTCTCCCCATTTTGATTGTTTTAATTCAATGATAGGTTAGAATTTTGTAATTTTTTTTGAACGAAAGATCAAAAGGATAAACAATGCAGATTTATTTCCACAGCCACCTTTGCTCAGATTTACCAAGGGTGCCAATATTAGTGGAGGGCGCTGTATACAGTATATACAGTACAGTATATATGCATGTAAATACTTTTAAAATATATATATTTTTATTTCATATGCTTTATGTGCGTGTATTAATATATGCATAAGAATTTACACAACACGTACATATATTGTTAACAGAAACTTATTGTTATCTTATCTAGGAAATCTTATTTTGGATGTGATTAATTGTTTGACAGCAGCACTATTTTCAACTCAAGAATTCTGATTTTCTTATTCTCAGATTGGTAGGATTTTTAAAAAACATCTCTTCTGCTCCTATTTTCTACATTCAAAATAACTGTTTTCTATTTTTATATATTTTAAAATGTAATTTATTCCTGTGATGGCAAAGCAGGGGTTGCAACCCTTTCACTCTTTCATTCACTGCACTGTCAGTTCTGATTGCGTTTCTGCCATGTGGACAACCATTAAGTGACTGAAAGAAAAATCCCAGCAAGAAACATGTACTGTTCAAAAGTAAATTAGGAAAATGGGAAAAGTGCACAGTCAAAGGGCCCTGTAGTCTTCCCTGTTGTATTTAATTGAGAGCTCTCCTAATTGAGCCTCTTCATCATTCAGCGTGATGGCACTCATTCTCTTCAAAGGCTACAGTCTGCTTGGCATTGCCAAAAGCTCCAGTCAAAGAAAAGTTTCCCATCCGCCCATTATAACAGGAGAAACGTAGAGTTGTCTGCATGACCTGGTCTGACTTCTCCTTTGAAGGCGGCATGTATAAAAAAGTAACAATACTTTATGAGAGAAAGAGAGACAGAGAAAGAGAGTGACAGTCTCTTCAGTGGTCTGTAGTCCCGCTATAGTTCTGAAGTCTCTTTAATCTTCTCCTTTAGAGAGAACACTAGACCATAGGAAAGACATTTCTCAAAACTTATCACTTCAGGGAAAATTACATGTCTGACTGTCTGATTTGTTGCTCATCCAAAAATGAAAATCTGCTAAAGAAAAAAAAAGAGAGAGAGAGAAAAAAAAGAAAGAAAAAAAAGACCCTCAGGCCATCCAAGATTTAGTTTATGTGGTTCAAAACAGATTCAGAGATATTTACCATTGCATGACTTGTTGCTAACCAAAGGATCCTCTGCAGTAAATGGGTGTCATCAGAATGGGAGTCCAAACAGCTAATAAAAACATTGCCATAATCTACACATCTACGGTTTGTATTATGGATTTATTTCTTACAACAGTATAACTTTGTGCTTTATAAGACATTAACTGATTTACTGTAGTTTTGTGGATTGCAATGCTTTTATTAGTTGTTTGGACGGCACCCATCCATTAGTTGTTATTCTGAAGGCACCCATTCATAGAATCCATTGCTGAGCAAGTGATCTACTGCAAGTTTCTCTAAACCTGGTCTGATGAAGAAACAACTCATCTGCATTTTGGATAGCCTAAGGATGGGAAAAAATCTTTTTGGGTGAAACACTCCTTTAAAAGCTTTGTGATTTCACAACTGGGATTGTTTCGGCTAATATTTGTCAAGTGGACTCTACTGTCTCTACTGTGCAGATTTACATTTTTTGTTTCATCCGACTACATTTCTCTAGAAGGTATACAGTCAAAATTGGTTGTATAATGTCAGAACACTTCTGTGCAAAGTTTGCCACTCATAATACAAGAGGCAGGATGGAGGCGGCATTAACAAGCCACCTGCTCCAGGGTCCAGTGCCACAAATAAAATAAGAGCAACCTGCTTAGACAGGCTCCGACAGATAGAAATAAGATGTCACAGTGTGACAGGAGTATATGACTGCACAAGCCTATAGTTAACCATTTTTTTTAGTGAAAAAAAGTTTTTTTGTGTGTCATATATTCAGTAGATTTTAGTAATTAATCTTTAGTAATTAATACTAAATTAATCTTTAGTAATTAAGTGTATTTAGCTAGTTTAAAGTGAAGTGATTACGACTGAAGTGATTTGGATGGATAGATGCTTTGTTCTCTACATATAAATTCCTCTCTATAAGAAATTATAGAGAACTATACTTTTCTATAATTTACTTTAAAGTCCCCTACTTTTATCCAGCTGATTGAGCAGCAACAAAAAGAGTTTCTTCGGTATGGAAGCTATGTCTGCGAGTCCATTAAAAATAGAAAATGTCAGAGAAGATTATCACTCTGACCATAGCCCAAAAGCCCAGGTGTCAGTCTGACTCAGTGATTCATTTTACAGTTTGCTCTTGTCCTGAGTTCTGTTGCTGATAAGGGATTAGGGAAGATTTAAAGAAAATTCCATGCATAGGTCTCTACTGAATCAATGAAACGTATCAACAAAATTCCTAGCTGAACTACTCAAATGTTTTTCATGCTTTAAGGACAGCTTAAAGCTTTAATATCTAAAATTATCAGAAAGTAATTTCAGCACAAAATGTGAAATTAATAACAGTTCTGCTTGTTTAGGGCAAATGGGAAATGGGGCTAGTGTGAGACAGTTGATAAGTGTCGCAATTTCTCAAAAACATTTGGATTACTCAAGGCTGTTCTTGTAAATGATGCTGATTTATGTCACAAAACAAATATTGTTTACATTTGATGAAATTGCAAGAATTATTAATGGTACTGAAAACATTAAAATTATTATATTTTGCAGCAGCGTATTTTCTCTCAGGGCTAAAAAACAGTCTAACAAGTATTAAAGCTGTGGTCTTTCTTTAATGGTTAGTTCACCCAAAAATAAAAATTAGTTTTCTAACTAATATTTGTATTGTATTTTGAGCTTAATTTCAGTTAAGCAAATTTTATAATTTTTAAGCAATTACTAACTTACAACAATACCAGTGTTTGACCGGACCAGTCTCACAGCAATTCGTACATATTTTATGAAGTGACTAATTCGTACAAATTCGTACAAACTCACTAATTCATGTGGTTTTTGCTAAATTGTACGTATTTTACAAGTTGTCAATTTGTATTAATTTGTACAAATGACCTACACCTAACCTCGCCCCTAAACCAACTCGTCACTGGGATTAGACAAATCATACAAAAGTGAGGTCTTTTGAATTTGTACAAATTAGCATGAATTTTCCACCTCGTATGAATACGTGTCGTGTGACCGGTGAAAAATCTCTTGAGAGAAGGCATGTCATGATTGCCTCAATAACCTGTCAATCATATAATGTCTGCCTATCATGTTCTCTTCATTTCTGTGATTGGCTGATTAACCTGTCAGTGCGATAGACTCCTGCCTCTCATGCATGCAATTGTACCTAGGATAAAATAAACTTGTCTGGAATACCCGATTGGTCAATGAGTGGTCAGATATTTAATAAAAAGTTACTACATGTTAAATCAACAAATTATAATGTACAAACACAAAATTGCTTTCCAATTGTTTAAGTATATATTGAGGTTAAAACCAGTAAAAATATTGCTATTGTTAAGATCTGGTGTATTCTTACCTTGGGCCAACTGCATAAAATGTTAAGACTAGTCTTAAAAGTTAGTCAGCTACATTTTTCTTTAAGACTGGTCACAGTTTTTTTTTTATTAATTAATTACATAAACAATGTATATCAGTCTAAGTTAAATACAAAAAAATAAAACAGATTACTCTTACTTAGGTTAACTGTTAGTTGGTCAGACTAGCTTTTACTACTTCAACTGGCCCCTGTTCTTTAGTGCTAAAAGGGTCTCTTTTTGTTCACAGTGCCAATCAGAGGTCTATTTGTGGAGTTGATGATCTCGCCCTAGTGCCCTAGTTGTGATGTGGGGGTGCACAATGGCAATACAAGGTTCAATAATGAGCCTGGCTCTACTGTTATTTGGGATTCAAGCTGTTCCTAACCCCACCAGCAAACTAGTGAGGACCACAAGAGTGAGGCGACAGGTTCCTGAAGGTGGGGGTCCTTCTAACAACCAGACCCAGGCCATGATCTTCAATCATGTATACAACATTAATGTACCTCTAGAGTCACTCTGTTCAGTGGACCTAGACACGGTGCCAGGGACAAACAAAGTTACAGCTGCAAGTGACAAGATGCCGACGGAGTACACAGAAGAGACAGTGGACTCGGACAGCCAGGTGACCTTCACCCATCGCATCAATATCCCAAAGCAGGCCTGTGCTTGTCCTGCGGCTGCCGCCATGGAGCAGCTGGCTAACCGTGTAGAGATGCTGGAGAGGGAGGTGTCCTTGCTTCGAGCACAGTGCAGCTCCTGCTACTGCGGAGAGAGCTCTGTTATGGGTAAGTTTAAGATTCTAAGGTGGATACACATTGCTTACATATTCTTCAGTATTATAGCCTATATAAAAAAAAGTTATGTTTCCGAGATCTGACTGGATTTGTTCTTGCATGCATGCTTATTGTTATGTTATTTTAATTATGTAAAAGATAAAAAAGAAAAAAAGTTTAAAATGTCCAAGCTGTTTAAACCAAGTATTTCAAACTTATTTAAGCCAAGGATGCCTGGGTGAAAAAATATACTGTATGAAACAATTTATAATAATTATAATTAACAGTTATACAAAGAAATTTATATATTTATGTACTTAATAATAATTGTTATGTTATTTGTATTTATTTATTTTATTTTACTAATTTATAATTTTTTGTTCCTTATTGCACCTACACATGTACAAAACATATTTTACTTAAGCTAATAAAATTATGGAATAATGGCTACAGAAATCAGCTTTTCCATCACAGGCAATTACATGTTATAATATATTAAAATATGTCAATAGATCATAAAATATATTTTAAAAATCCCAATCCCAAACCTTTGAATAGTAGTGAAATTATGTCATTTATCATATGATTTGGATTATATACATTCAAAATAGGTAAATAGAGGGTATTAATCAGCAAAATTGACAATGAAAAGACAAAATCAATATAGTTGTCTCACCCATAGATCCTTTTTCATCTTGTATGAAAGAGTTAATATGTCCTGCTGTAGATAAATATTCATATTTGAATAGCATCAGTGTATTTTATGCAGACTGTGTTTCTAGCTCCCCTTGATGTTTTATAATGGATTAATCAAACTCATTTTCTTTAATCTTGAATCCATTTCAAGTGGCTTTTGGTTCATTGTACCCGGTGGATGAAACAAAAGTGCATCCTTGTCCTTCTGTCGGTTATGATGTGACTGCGGTGCTAAGTGAAGTAGAGGCTATATTGTGCATTGACCCATAGGGACAACAGAACTGTGGATGGTGGTACTGTTGTGCTTGCTTAACGTCTCAAAGGGGCCCTCGAGTGAATTCACACCTGCAAACCTTGGCTGTGGAGCCCCTCCAGGGCAGCTAAAAACAGCTGAAACACTGCAGTAGTAAAGGGAAAGTCATATTAAGCTATACAAATGAGGTTAGATTGTGAACTAGATTAATTACAGCACTGCTGCTGGAGAGGTCTTCCCCTCAAGCCTTTGATAAGTCCACTGTTTGTTGAATCAAACCAGGCTACATGTGCTGGAGCTAATAAGATTGCAAGATATTGCCTCAGAATTATTATTATTGTTATTTTCTTTTTTTATGTAAGATTAATTTTACATTTACATTATTTTTTTTTTTTTTTATAACACTGTGAATTCTGTCATTATTTACTCGCCAACATTTTGTTCCAAATTTATTTGACTTGGTTTCCTGTTAGGAAAATGCAATCATTTTTAAGGATGTGTTTTATAGAGTGTCCAGGATACTGAAAATTAGGGCCAAATGACAGAAAAAAGCACTACAAAATTATGATAAAAGTGGTGTGACATCTTTCAGAACACACCTCAGGTATTGAATGTACCTTGTCATCACATTTTACTTCCAACTTTTGAGGGAAAATAAAGAAATATTTTACTAAGCAACATATTTGTACTAGACAAGTGTAAAATTATTACGGATAACAAAATGATACCCTGGCCCGAACCTCATGTGGATTTACACAAACTGGAAAAGTTAAGAAGTGTTACATTGTGCCCCGCTCTCCCCTATATGTGGCCACATAAATGGGGGAGCATGCAGGGTTCGGCCCAGACAGTGAGCCATGCACTGGGAGCCCGCTGAACCCTGAGTTCTCTCCACGGATAGCATGCCAAACTCGCTTCACCTCCTATTAATTACCAGAAAGTTCGAACTTGTGAAATGGATATAAATCCAGTACTCTATTTCCATGCTATATGCAAATTTAACAGAGTTAATATAAACTAAATCAACAGATATGCACTGCATTTTATGCTATTTTATTCATCATCAGGTAATTCCAAGAACAAAGTCCGCATCAGAGGAGTACAATTTGCATATGTGGTTTTAACCATAGATATACATATTTTCTGCTCCCATACTGTCTTAACAATAGGGGCCAATTACTGTTCTGTTACACTTTAGTCTCAGTCTCAGACGTCACACCTACGGACCCCTGGGCTAAACATCTGATGCATATGGCACACTTCTCTGGAAACACTTTAGGACTTTCAAAGTCATCACTGGATCAGTTATACTGGATTTCCGGAAGTTGAGTGTGTCACATTCCTTAACGTTCTGCCTGGAAACAAAAATGCCATGCCCCAGACGCCCTTGAAAAAGAAGAAAGCTGTCATATTTACAAATGTGCCAATGTGTGCTTAGTAGGATCAACTAAACACTGGATTTTCAAAAGTATGTGAAATATTTAAAGTTTGTGGCATAGAATCCGAGAGTTTTACACGCTGGTCTGTTATTGTGGCGACATTTTGACGCCCCAAATGTTACACTGAACAAACTTTTCCTGTGTCCCATTGTGCATACTAATTTGTGTGATACTAGTAATTTTTAATACTATTTATTAAGGGCAGATAGGGTGGATAGCATGCACATTAAGACACAGGATATAATTGGTTGTTGGGCGGGCCATGGCCAGTGGAAGCTAAAAGGGATTCCAGACTTTCAGAAATCAAGGTCTGGCTACATTACACTTAGCTATCGAAATATCTTTTAAATGCTCAGCAGAAGTGAGAAATACATACAGGTGAGGGTGAATAACATGAGGGTGAGCAAATGATGACAGATTTTCAATTTTGAGTGTACCATCCATTTAAAATTGGATGAATCAGTTGACTTAGGTCACAAAACCTGTTTAAATTTGATTAATTTGTGAACCAGACTGATTCAGTCGCAGTGTTAACAGTTGCCAATTGCTCCATGATGTTAGTGTGAGTAATTGCTGACAGAATTAACTTCAACATATTTCTTTAATCTTAGGTCGCTTGGACTTCATCCCTCAGTGTGGCCATGGCACGTTCAGTATGGAGGTTTGTGGGTGTGTTTGCGAAGAAGGATGGATTGGCAAGAACTGCTCTGAACCCCGCTGCCCAGATGACTGCTCCGGCCAGGGCATTTGCATCGAAGGGGAGTGTGTATGCGACCGTAACTTTGGCGGTGAGAACTGCTCGGAGCCTCGATGTCCAGGTGATTGCTCTGACAGGGGGTTGTGCATTGATGGCGAGTGTGTTTGTGAGGAAGCCTTTGCTGGAGAGGACTGCTCGCTGGGCAGATGTCTGAATGACTGCTCAGATCAAGGAACCTGTGTGAACGGAACCTGCCAGTGCCGACCCGGCTTCCTGGGGGAAGACTGCTCTCTCATCTTCTGTGCTAATAACTGCAGCCAGAAAGGGGTGTGTAAGGATGGTTTCTGTGCCTGTCAAGAGGGATATACAGGAGATGACTGCACTTCAGGTCAGTGTTCAATGTGTAAAAACACCATTGTCGTTCTTGTTGCCAGAAAACTTGTAGACATAACTTACATGTTTCAGACATTTATTCTCTGTAGATTTTTATAGTGTAGAGTTATTTCTAGGTCTGTTAAGTTATGCTTTTTTATATATATAATTAATTACATGATGTGCAAATTAAGTAGTCTAATTAATGGCAAATTAATCACACATCAACTTTGGCGGAGAAATTACCCACCAAACGATAAAGTCATTATTATGTTAAATGAGAAATGCATACAAAATCCTAGTAAATAAAATTAAAATCTATTAACATATTTTCTCACAAATGGCTTGAGATGTACTAATGTAAAAAATTATAATGAAACTTTATTGGTGCACAATGCATGTTTCTTAGGTATAACTGGAATACTTACTGTAAAGTCTGCTTAAGGCAGCTGTTTTTTCAATTATCCATAAACATACATCTATTGTCTTGTTAAATATTAAATATATTTTCACAGCAATTTATATGGTAATATAAACTATTACAATCTGTAGCTAAATTGTGCGTTGTCCTGTTAAATCTAAAATATTTTTTAGAAAAAAATCTAATATATTTTAAATCAGTTAACAGTATATATTTACTAGTATGTGTAGTTAAAGACAGCATTTACAGTATTTTTTGTTCTTTTAACATTATTACAGCTTGCTATATTGTAAATCGTTACCCAAGAAAATGAGTTTGTGCTAGATAATTCAAGTGTTTTGTTTTATTTATTGCAAGTTTATATGTAATGTCTGACTAGCTCGTGTTCTTTAAGCATTTAAAATCAATCAAAGAAGATATTAAGCTATAACAAAAGCTCATTTGAGAAAATACAAACATCATTTTCATAGCTCAAAGTGTTTAAGCCAATTGCAGATAAACAAGCCCCTTTATTAAGTGAGGTGCAAGCTTTATATTTTCTTTCCAATATAAATCCTCTTTGGGAAGAGCAGTAACCGATTCCCCAGTTACCAGCACACACGACAGATGCTAAACCCCATGGTAGGCCCCCCACTCCTGCAGTCATGGCTGTAAAATTGGTGACAACTCACAGCGTAACACCATTCATTTGTCAAAAGTCACATTCACGGGGGAAGATGTGTCATATTAACCAGGCCGAAGCAATTTCTCCATCACGCTTACCCAGGTTCACAGCTAGTTCGTGGAAAAGGCTGGCGAAACCCCACATCGCTGAAGACAGCTGTCATCTCACGAGTGGGAGAGGGAAGGGCAAATCATATTACCAGCCCAGTTCTCTCCCTCTCATTTTCTGCAAGACTGAGTGGAGGCAAAATTGCTTATTTCATTGCAATTAGGAGAAAATAGTGGGGTGTTGTGTGCAAGAGGTGGTGGAATACAGCGAGTCGCTGCTCAATTATTACTCTCTACACAGCTTCTGAAGATTCTCTGCTCTCTTAGGTCTTCATATTATCAAGGGAATGAATTAGGATATGGCTTTTCTTTCAGTTACTCTATCCAATTTTCTCGTTTCATTAGGCCGATGAAAATGTAAGCAAAAAGTATTTTGCAAACAGGTAGAGATGGGAATGTAATGAAGGAAATAAGATGTGATGAGAAGTTCCTTTCTGAAATCTTCAAATAGCTTAAATGAAATTATTTCTTTGACAATGACGATTTTTCTAATCAGCAGATATTTTCTATTTATCGAGGAGTTAAATTGCTCTGACTCAAAACATACAACTACACCTGCTTTTAACAAGTATTTATTACAATTCAACAAAAGTTATCATGAATAAGAAATAGCAAATTATACACTTCACACTTTGCCAAAACATAGTCTTTAGATTATTCTAAAAGACTGTCAGCTGACATATTTTTGCTTCAGTAAAAATATGGCAATCCATAATCGAGACAAGCATGGCTGCCAATACTAATGCACATACAAAGCTGAGAATGAATCCAGTTTGAATGGATTGAGAAATTGCTGTTAGAGTTTGTGATACTGTGTTGAATGAAATTGTAAGCGTGACACAGACACACACATATACAGTATACATATATATACGTTTATAAGTTTGTAAGTGATAAGACTTTCTTGTAAAACGTGGAAAATGAGAAGCATCCAGTTGGAAAGGCCATTGCTCTCTTTTTGTCTGAGACTGTATCTGCTCCGCTTCCTGGATTCTTGTTCCTCCTTGAAATTAAAAAAGGGAACTTGGCAGCTAGATATGGGTGAAAAGCACAGATGCTAGAGTGATAAATTTTGCTAAGTATGCACCCTGGGACGTTTTTTCTCTATTTTGAGGGGTCTGTTGTAGAGGGGCACCAGAAGGAACGCCAGTCTGTCCTGTTCGTGTGGAAGGAGCTGAATTGCTTTTTCAAGTCCTTAGTAATTCCCTGGGAGCCACTTATAGCTACTCCTATGAGCCCAGTATCAGAAAGAAGTCTCATGTGTTCCAGAGACCCGGGTTGTTTCTAAGTCTCTTGGGTAACCCCAATGGGATTCTCCAAACTCTTTTTATAAGTAGCTACATTTTCTAACTTTTTCAAGTTCACTACTTAACAGAACATCCGTGTCAGAAAATTCCTTCTGTAGATATGGCTATCTATCTATTTAATAATCTCTAAGTTATCTATGAACAAACATTGTAAAATGCTTGCCATGTGATTTGCTTTAGATCACATCAGAGAATTTTTCACACCCGTGAAATAATTCATATTCATGTGATATTGTCTGCCTTTTTATACACAGTGTCACCTCCTATGAATCTGCGAGTTCGAGGGGTGTCAGAGAACACCATTGATCTGGAATGGGAGGGGCCTGTAATCCTGACAGACTATCTCATCACTTTCGCCCCCACAACCCCTGGTGGAGTCCAACTAGAGATCAGAGTCCCAGGAAATGTTACCAACACCACCATCAAAGGGTTGGAGCCGGGTCTAGAGTACAACATCAATGTGTACGCGGTGATCGACAATATCATAAGTGCTCCAATGAACACCTTAGTCTCAACCTGTGAGTACATTTCTCTCATGAGAGCTCTTTCATTCAAATAGCATTGGTGTTTTGGTCAGATAAGGAATTTTTTGTGTCTGATCTGTCTGAGCTGTTTTGCATGCAGTCGATCTTGAATGTGACATTTTCATTGTAAGTGCATCCTTGTTACCCAAGCATGACCCAGGTTTAATAGACCTGGATGAGAGATTACACACTCCTTCACAGCCCCATTTGCACACACACACACACCATGTTAGTTCTACAGAGGAACAACTGGCTGTCTTTGCCAACAGGATATGATTAGACACCCACCACCTGGTGAGTAGCAGTGCCAGATTGGCAAAATGCTAGAGGGCCTTTCGTATACAGTCACTGCCTGTCAGCCTTGAGCAAAATGCCTTAGCCTAGAATAGAACACATCATAACAAACATTCCATTATTTGAGAAAAGCCAGTTGGGCATTCTACAGACAATCATAAAACACCACTGACTGGCCTTCTGTCTCTTACATTTTTCCAGGTAATTCAGAGATAATAACCAAGATAATTGGAACTTAATGAATTTGAAAGAAATTGCTATTTGCATGTGGCATCTGGCAGACATAGAGGATTTGCTTAGACTTCTGATATATTCAACTAGTGGAGCCGTAATGTCTGTAATGTAACAAAGATGAGACTAATGCTGAACATTATTGCCCATTTTCTGCAATTGAAGGATATGTTTGCAATAGCCCAAATCTTGTGCAGTTATTAACAGGAAAACATATTACATAGAAGGAATGACTAGAGAGAGAGAAAACAAGGAAGAAAATAAAGTGAAAAGAGACAGATACTGTACAGTAAATACACTGTGATATTGTGAAATCTTATAATAAATTACATTTCTATATTATGTAATGTAATTTATTCCTGTTATGGCAGTAGTCTGGTCTTCAGTGTCACACTATTCTTCATAAATTACTCTGAAATGCAGTTTTTACTCTAAAATGCTACTTTTTTATTGTTAATGTTGAAAAAGTTATATATATATATATTACTATTTACACTATGATACATTGAATAAAATTGAATGAAAATTTGAATGCCTTATAAAAAATCAGCTTAGCAGTAGTTTAGGTGGGTTAGTGATTAGGTGGTTAAAGAGCAACAAAGATTACTATTATCACTTCTTTACAAACCTTTATGTCATTATATACACAGACGCAGCAGAACACTTCTGGTAGAGATGGCGTTTTATTATTATTTCCATGATATTATTTTCAAATCCTTTGGAGGCTCTTACTATTGCTGACACTGAAAATTTTGGAGGTTCACTTGTGTGCACTGTGAAATAATTGTAATGCTATTTCCTGACTTCTGTTCCTCAGGTTTCCCGACTGCATCCTTTATACAATAAATGTAAACTGATTTAAGATGCATTCAATTTTTAAAATATCTGGGAAAACTAAAATAATCCTGAATATGTCCACAAAGTGAACCTCTCTGGATCCACTGCTCTCTTTTTTTACAGAGCTAAAAGCAGAGAGTAAAGATCCACTTTGGCTGAGAAAAATGTTGATTTATTGAACACACACACAGGATGGAGGCCAATAATGCATCAATCTGTACCTTTTAGATCTCTCAAATCCAGACGGTTTACTCTTCAAATCCATCATGGAGACATCCGTGGAGGTTCAGTGGCAACCCTTAGACTACTTGTTTGATGGTTGGGAAATAAGCTTCATTCCCAAGGTAAGGCTTTGCTTAGAAGGTCACACTTCATTTGATTCTGCCCCTGCCGTAGCTTCTGGCGTAACAACACTAAGGTTCTGGAAACTGGTAGCATTCGTGGACTTCAACATCCGCTGCATTGTATTTCCACAACAGTAAACAAGAAAACTGCAATGTAAGGCTTCCACAGACATCTGTGCACAGCTGATAAATGAATGCTTTTTGAAGCCAAAGATGATTCGGTTTCTGACAGGTGCCTCTCAGCATGATAAATGTCAATCTGTCCTTGTTTGAAAGAGAATTATTCTGCATCATGGCAGAAACACAATACATCCAGGCAGAGATGTTCCCACTAATCCCCTTTCAAATATTCCATCTGGAGAAAGGACAAAACATTTTCAGCATGTGCATTCTGGACCCTCACAGGAAGAAGAAAAACGTCCCGCATGCCAGCAAAATGAGGAGCCTGTGCTTGGTGCCTCATTATGAAATAGCTGTGGGAGACATCGCTGTATGCAAAACAGCATGTCTTCTGTGCAACATACCTGTCATTTCACATCGAGGTGAAACATCTCTCCCTATGTATAATAACAAATATGCATTAGAACCCCCAAGGCCTTGTTTATTTCGTTTGGTAGTATTAAGACCCAGCCACTGAATATGTAAGCACGCTCTTCCCCTTCCGACAAAAGACATATCAGGGGTGTGCTTGTGTGTAATGGAAACCGGTAAAGTGGGGATTATGGTTTGCTTAAATGGTTCACACAAAGGATTTTCTTCAGCCAGGAGATGATTTGGCAAATCTATTTGCAGACAGTTTTGAAAGCTCAGCCACTGATTTTAGGACCCCTTGAAGAGTGCAGTTTATGTCCCGTGCTGGGAAGTCTGGGTCTCATCCCACTGTTTTAGCTCTCAGCAAAATTCATAGCTCATGTCCTGGCAAAGTGAGTTTCATAAATCCTTCATTTTTGAACGAAAAGAAGAAAATACCTTGGAAACAAAGTCAAAAGCCTCTTTCAGGAGGAATAGGAAGTGAATATAAAGAAGCCGACAGTCGAGGGTGGGGGATCATGGTGCACTTCAATCTTCCATCGGTGAGAGGATCCGCTAAGAGTAGTGTGCATGAGAGCCAACTCTGCTACGCCACTAGGGAAATCATATTAGAAGTGGAAGTCCTATCCTCTGCGCATTTAATCCTACAAAGCGTAAGAGCCATACTGATTTTCTACAATATCGTAATGGATGCGAGGGCAGGGACAAGTGGGCGTTCACCAAGCCAATGGCAAAGAACAAAAGGAAAGAGGCTTTTTAGAACAGTCACATTTTCATAAACCCTCTCGCACTTTGATATTGCTTGATTTCATAAGCTTTCCAGGGGAGGTTAGTTGATGTCTTGTGGGGTGCGATGCATCACACTCACAAAGTGCTCTGCTAAGCGAGTTGGGGAAAAAACAAGGCTTGATTCAATACATCAAACATCTGGCGAAATGCATCTACGATGAAATACCAGCAGCTTCTTTTTTTTTTTTTTACACAGCCGATAGCCTCCTGAAAACAATCTCTGTTGATTCGAGCGGTGTACTGTTTGTTCCTGCATGCCTGCCTGCACTCTGAAGCCAGAATTGTGAAATGTGATATTTTTGTATGTGTTTGTGCACATCAAAGGACAATGATGGAGGGATGACAGCACAACTACCCAGTACCATCACGTCCTTCCACCAAACAGGGTTGCGGCCTGGAGAAGAATACACCGTAAACCTGGTGGCCTTGAAGGACCAGGGAAGAAGCCAGCCTGTTACTGCAACTGTTGTCACACGTATGCCTCTTACTCATTTTATTCCAAGCATTTTGCTGTGCATTCAAGTATTATGCTTAGTTTATGTGTGTTCCCTGGGAATCAAATTCATGACCTTGGCATTGTTAGCACCATGCTGTATCAGCCAATCTATAGGAACACCCACACCTTGCTGTTTCATTCTCCGATAACTCAATCATGTTTTTCTTGAACTTGCTGTATATGTCTTTGGTTTTTAATGACCTACCTAAAGTGGTTTATGCATCCCAATACATGCATTTTCTCATTACCCCTAAAATGTCAGTGTATTGCACCTTTAGTCAATAAGTTCTGTGTAAGATTCTATAGTGCAACTTAAGCCTTTTGTTCATTAATTTGATTCTGAAGCGCTTATCGTCAGTTTGCATGGCTCCACAGTGACAAAACAAATAAATTTGTATGGTAATTAATTTTCTAGAAATGAGGTTTGTCATCTGTCATGAAATGTAACAGTGTTTTTAACATTGAAAAAAGACACCTCTTGTCCATTTTATCGATAAATTACTTATAAGTTCCCATTAATGTGTTTTTTACTTATTTGCAAAGGTTTCTATTCACTCTATTATATTATATTAAACTCTTGCAATCGCAATTAATCACATCCAAAACAAAAGTACTGTGTATATGTATTATGTATCTATTATTTATGCATAAATACACACATATGCATGTATGCGTGTTTAAAATTTTTTTTTAAAGTTTTATAGTGGATGTGATTAATTGTGATTAATATTTTGACAGCACTAATTGTGTGTGTGTATATATATATATATATATATATATATATATATATATATATATGTATTTACTATTTTTTTAATCTGTTATTAATAGTTGACGAAACGCTCACCAAGCAAGCACGTTTAGTGATGGACAGTGTAGATGCCCTTAGTGTGGAGTGGCAGAACAGGATGTTTAATCATTGATGGAGACATAAAAATTTGCAAAGCAAACAAATGCTCCTCGGGCGGATGCACAGTGCAGGGAGATCTAGTTTACCGTTGCTTTCTGTGTGCTGAGGAGATGAAAGAGCGAACAATATGAAGTGTTTTTCCCTTTAGGTTACTCAGCCAGCTGAGTCACTAGTATCTCTTTTGTAGATGGAGCTGACAAGTTGGAAGTGGCTTGAGCAGTGATTTCCTCCACCCATCTGCCATGTCCTGTTGTTTTTCCCCTGTCCTTGGTGCTGAAATCAGTAGTGCAGCAGTGAGGCTGAACAGAGGGCTCACCTTCAAACTATACTACGAATACAGTCATTTTACTGTTAGTCTGCTGACAGTGTGTTGTCAGAATGAAATGCTATTGCAAATGTGTCTGACAAGACATGCAGAAAAACATGCAGCTAGTGATATAGAACACTCACGAGGGAAGGTATGTAAACAGCTTTCAAATGGCATGTGAGAGGGGCCGAGCTGGGCTGGGAAGGCATAAACTGCAAGGAGGTGTCACATTGCTTCAGCTAATGGAAAATGTCACTATGATGAATGGCTGAGTCTGCCTGCAATTATGCACTTAATGTAAACTTCACCCAAGAATTCTTCTTCTGTCACTTACAGACAGGAGGATTAGATTCAATTGAACTTTTCCTGGACAATTGAAATTGCATGTCTGCTGTGAAAACGCCATTAATTTCTACGGGCCTCACTGTCGAGCATAATTAAAGAGGCATTAATTATGTATGCGAGTCCATTAATATTTCACACGTCCACTGCGGATACCTTATTGGATAAAGAAAGACAAATTTGATGTCACTTAATTATTTATGTGTGCAAAGATTTATCTATCCCTGGAGAAAGCCCGGGAAGACGAGCTTTTGCTAAGCGTGTGCTCTGCGCCTCATGAGTTTGCTTCACAGTAATTATGCTTAAGCGCTAAAATACAACATTTTCAGGAAAAAATAAACAGTAATCTACTGCCTGGTCTCTGGTGTGCCTGGACTTAAAAATGAGTCTGTGCTGGTGTGCCTTGAATAAAACCAAGAAATCACCCTTGTGGATTGAATAGGCTGTGTGAAGAACTTAAAGTAAATATTCCCGTAAACCTGAGGTGACATCGTTTTCTCATTTACTTGGGGTTCCTTCGAAACCCTTTTGTTTGATTAACGGGTCACATTATGTAGTTGTAATGCTCTTTAGGGAGTCACAATGGTGCGAAGTGTATGTTATAGATTCCTATTTAAAAAGGTAAACGTGGGATTCGGCGCAGTCTCACCTGGTCCAATTAGTAGCATTTTGCATATCACAGCAGAATGAGGTCAAGGTCGGAGATGAGCTGAACTCTTGAGTTCAGAATGTTCATCTTCCTTCACAATACCTGTTTCTGAGGCAGATGGTCATGTTGCCCTATATAAAGAAGCAGGTTAATTATTCTCACAGTCAGTTAGCGACTTATTAAAAGAGCTGTTGGAGGCTCAGCATGGCCTCTTGATTCAGTCGCTTGAGTGCGTGTTTGCAGCGGGACTGCCTGCTGGGGAATAGTATTGATACTTTCTTGTATACTGTACTTGAAACCAGAGATAACTTAAAAGTGAAGTGTGTCATTTTCAGTAATATTGTATATTGGTGGATAAGAAGACTTGAGGTAAACACTATTGCTCTGAGTTTTCTAATTTGTTTGGTTCAAGCAGTTCAACTTCTGGCTCAACCAGTGGCATTTGTCCAAAGATTCAGTGTTATTTTTGCAATTTCCTCTGGTACTTTTTGTGTCACATAAATTACATACCTCACCTTTTAAATCAGACACAGTCACAGTTCACTTTATTTAAAGTTCAACCTAAACTTGTTGCAAATTTAGCGTTATCAGGTTCTGCACGTTCCCACAACATTTACTTTCTTTATATATATATATATATATATATATAGCTTGCCAACACTTTTTAACCCTCTACCATTACCTTTGTGAAATTATCATGATACAATCGTTAAAATAGAGCAAAATAAAAACTATTTTGTGGGTTTTTTCTTACTCTTAATCCTGTTAGATCTATAGCTCAGGGCTATGTTTTTCTGTAGATAAAATATGCTTCAAGCAAATTAACTTTTTTTTTCATTTGTAGTTAATGGTACAAAAAGGGATTTTTTTATGTTCATCATTAATCACAGGATTTTTTCTTTATACATATATATATATATATATATATATATTGAACCATCAAATAAACACCCTAAGGCACAAATTACTTAAATCAAAAGTTCCTATGTTACCATGTTAGAGAAACTTTTATAACTTCTTTATTAAGGATATTAAACCTTTACAGATCCAAAGACTTTTTTTTCAGTATCATTTTTAGTAACTGCATTAATATTTAGATTATAAAATGCTATTTTGTAATGATTACAAATGTCAGAACTCAAAAGAAAATGTGGTATGTTTTTATGTCTTTCTCCATGGACCACCTGTAACGTTTGTATGGACACCCGATTAAAAACCCTTCTAGCATATTGAGAAGCTCAGAATTCTCTCATATCAGTGGTGCTGTTTTATGTTTTTTTTCCATCAGTGATCGATGGGCCAACAGAGCTTATTGTACGAGACATCTCAGACACGGTTGCCTTTGTGGAATGGAGCTCACCCAAGGCTAAAGTGGACCAGATTATATTGCGATATGGGCTGGTAGGGGTGGACGGACCAAAGACCACCTTTCGCCTGCAGCCTACTCTGAGCCAGTACTCCCTCCAAGTCCTGAGGCCTGGATCCACGTATGAAGTGTCAGTTAGTGGAGTCTGGAATGGCACTGAAAGTGGAGCCATTTCCACAGAGTTTACCACAGGTGAATGAAAGCAGTTCTAACTGTGAATTATCTTTTAC
This sequence comes from Enteromius unitaeniatus, assembly GCA_032359435.1. Taxonomy (NCBI): domain Eukaryota; kingdom Metazoa; phylum Chordata; class Actinopteri; order Cypriniformes; family Cyprinidae; genus Enteromius; species Enteromius unitaeniatus. The sequence goes on from JAUMHI010000034.1 coordinate 12,545,614, forward strand.
CATTCTCTTTGGATTTTCACGTTCTTTATTTTAGCTAAACTGGCATCTTTAATTGCAGTAGGCCTGCTTCACAGCAGTAAACAGATTTGATTTGATTCCAGATATGCAGCTTTCTGTTATCCATCGAAGTGAGTAGTACATTATAAATTGTGTTTTAGAAATCGATGCACCTAAGAACCTGAGAGTGCTGTCGAAAACTTCCACTAGCCTGGAGCTGGAATTTGACAATAGTGAGGCAGAGGTAGAAGGCTACAGGGTGGTTTATAGCACACTGGCTGGTGATCAGTATGACAAAGTCATCGTCCCACGCAACGAGGGTGCCATCACCAAAACTACTCTCACTGGTAAACTCAAAACTAACTTTTTCCTTCTATGCAATTTCTATGTAGCATATTATCACAGTATGTCTAACATAAACAGTGGTTAGATATTATATAGGATGTGGAACCAGTACTTTGTAAAATGGTTTTATTTATAGGGACCAGTTCTCACTATTAAGGATCAGTATTAGGATTCTTGTTATTAACACATTGGCTGTTTATTAATAGTTATAAAGCACATATTCTGCATGACTCTATTATGCATCCTTAAACCTAACCAATACCTAAATCTAACAGCTACCTTACTAACTATCAATAAGCAGCAAGTTGGGGGTTTATTGAGGCAAATGTCATAGTTAATAGCAAGAATTGGACCTTAAAATAAAGTCAACGTTTCTTGTAAATTCAATTTAAAAATAATTAAAAATGCTTGCATTTTGTTTTAAATTAAAATTGTTGCCTTAAAACTTAAATTTTAAATGAAAAAAAAAACTTTGAAAGTATATTATTTATAATAAATCAGCATGCCATCATGCATTCCCATTAATTCTAATATATTAAATATAAAAATATAATTTATGTTATTTATAGGCTTTGTTGCTATAATGGGTTAAGGTCTTCATTTATTTTAATTCCTTTGTCAGTACAAGAGGTGAGGAGTGTTTAGTACAACATAAAGGCATTTATTTTCTCCAAAAAGAAGACTTTTGATATATAAATATATGTCTAATCTTTTTGACCTTTATCTTTTTGATAAGTTTGTTAATACAGACAGTTTTAACTTTATGGCTTTAAGACTCCAAATTCTCAGTCTAGATTCACTTTCTACAGCTACTCTATAAACAGCTTTTGTGTGAACACTTCTGATAATAAGTGTAGAAAATAAATTACATGCAAATCACATAAAGATATTTTACTCAGTTCATAATGAGGACTAATTGTAAGTACCCACAAATCTACATTTATAAATAACTTACTTATTTAATGGCAGCAAATGTATTGCTCTTTTTATTTAAATCACTGTCTATCCTTTGCTATTTTACTTTTTCTCCTCTTTAGATTTACTTCCTGGCACAGAGTATGGCATAGGAATTTCAGCAGTTCTAGGTGCCAACCAAAGCACCCCAGCAACGATGAATGCCAGAACGGGTAAGGGATAAAATTATAGATCTGCCGTTGCCAGATCACAGGGAAATACATTTATTTTCAATTGCATGGAGTTTGTATTCCTGCTGCTGACTCTGTGCAAACCTGTTTTTATCAGTACTGATATATAATGCTTGAAATAAGATTTACTGAACCACAAAGTTTAATATTCCCATTGCAAACCTTGAAACAGCTGCAGTGTACTCTGATTGTTCCTGTAGGCCTCGATGTCCCCTTGGATTTGACTGTCACAGCCTCTACTGACAACACCATCACCCTCTTGTGGGGCACAGTTCAAGGGCCTATTGATCACTATAGGGTGACCTACACTTCCTCCACTGGAGTCACAACTGAGCTGACGGTGCCCAAGAATGTCAACACCACCACACTGACAGGTCTAGAGCCAGGCACCGAGTACACCATTACAGTTGCAGCACAGAGAGGCCGGCAGCAGAGTACTGCAGCTACTATTGATGCCTTCACAGGTAATTTGATCTTTTGGGAAATGTAGTACAGGAATCACTGTTGAGTAGCCAAAGCATTGTCTCATCACCACCTCGTGGCATGTCACGTCTGGTTTGGCCAGAGACATCGCTAATCTCTTGGATAATTGCGTGAGGATTCAGGATGGGGTGGATGAAGACTTTAAATTCATTGTTAACCATGTGCAAGGAAGAGACAAGCTTTTCTTTTTCAAGCAGGTTCATTTGTACTGTAGTTGCCTCTAATCATCTTTCATTTACTCAACCTAATTTTAGGTTCAATTCATTCATTCAATAGATTCAATTCATTCATTCAATCATTTTGCTCTTCTTCCTTTTTTACACAATTTTGTCTTTATTTAATTGATGAATGAAAAAATAATGAAAAATTTGATGAATGAAAAATATGTTAAGTTAACAGCGCTAATTTAATTACATTTAATAAAAAAATTCTGTAACACTTTACTTGAAGGCTTGTGCATTAGACTGAAATGACACCTTCATAATCATGACATGTCAGTAATATGAAGGTTTTATGCATGTTTATAACAACTGTTATTAAGTGTCATTCACT
>JAUMHI010000034.1:12548235-12561502 GCA_032359435.1 Enteromius unitaeniatus
CCTTCATAATCATGACATGTCAGTAATATGAAGGTTTTATGCATGTTTATAACAACTGTTATTAAGTGTCATTCACTTTGTAATTTTTAATGCATTGTTTGAGAAACCTTTGTTATGACATCTTGACATAAACCAATACTTCATAACTTGTCAGTGTCTATGTCATGACAACTTGACATTATTTGGACAATATTAAATTATTTAAACAAATTAATAAAATGAAATGAAAATTAATAAACTTAAAATTATTCATAAAATTATTTGACAGAATATTAACACTTACTTGAGGTCAAGAAAAGTATTTGTGGTGCTGCCATAAAATAATTTGACAGTATTAACACTAAAACGACATTTTAATGACAAATTCAAGCCCGCAGAATCCAGGGGCGTGTTTCGATCCAGATCCAATTTCTCCCACTTTACTTGTAGCTAAACCTACCCATCTCCACCCCCTGATTCCTAAACCAATGCATCTCCACTACTAAACCTACCAATCTCCACCCCCTAGATGTGGATCCAACTACGCCTCCCTGGATTTTGTGGGCTGCAGCAAGCCCTACTTGCATGACATAGACACTGACAGGTAATGATGTCAAGTTGTCATAACAAAGGCATCTCAAACAATGTCATCTTTGAATTAAAAATGGCATAACTGAGCCAATGACACTTAATGACAGTTGTAATAAACATGCATAAAACCTCCTTCATATTCATGACGTTTATGTCATGTCATGTCATGATTATGAATGTGTCGTTTCAGTCTTATGCACACCCCTTCAAATAAAGTGTTACCAACATTTCTTTCACAAACTTTCTAGAACCCCTTTCAGCTATGAGCCCCCTGGGGCTTTGAGAATGCCCCAAACTTCACTTCACTTTGTTTTTTACTCTATCAAAGTAATAACTCTTCAGACTTTATCTTTCTTATGCATTTCATCTTTGTCGTTGACACGCACTTGCTTTGGCACGCCACATCAACACATTTATATCTACACTATCAAGATTTTATCATAATCCATCACCATTTTTCACTTTTCTTCATCCAGTTTCCATCGTTGGCTTGATATCTACTAACTGGCTGCACCCATTCTGCAAACTTCGATCACGTCACTTATTGTTCTTCATTCTTGTACTCTTCTTTCCTCCTTCCTGTGAGGATGTGCCAGTCAACTGAGAGATCTTTAATCACAGGAGCCAGCATTTCATAATATAGTTGTTGTCATTCAATTTCAGGGTTCCGCCCTATCACACAGCTCTTCTTCTCCGATGTCACTTCTGATTCATTGACTGTGGCATGGAGTGCCCCGGCTCCGCCTGCTGACGCATTCATCTTGAACTACAGTGCTCAGGACTCCAGTGTTGATTCTGAGATTGCTCTAGACGGGTCCAAAACCAGAATCACACTCACTGGTCTCCTGCCCTGCAGGCTGTACACTGTTACCCTGGTTACCATGCACGGCAATGTGACCTCAAAGCCAGTTTTAGGCTCAGTCGCAACAGGTATTAATACTAATGAATGTGATGTTCAAGGATATCATGTTATTACTGAGGTTGTCATACAGTATGTGCTTAGTTTGAAAAAAAGTTTTTCTCAGTTGATTTTAGACCCAAAACAATTAACACTTTTTCATGCAAACTGCCACGAACCGTTTACATTTGATTCCTAAAAAAAGTTAACATGGAGAAACCGAAGTAATGCTATATTCATGGCATGCTTTCAAACAGCAGCGAATTGATACCTGCTGGGTTTGTAATGCACACAGCACAGGAAGTGCAATTTACTAAATTGTTCACACAACTATCATGACTTCGCTATTTACAGTATATATAGAGTCATCTGTGAAAACCTGTTTTGTGATGGAACTGTAGCCTATTTATTCTCCATTCACCTATTCTCCATTCTGAATCCAGTTGTTGAGTTAAAGTTATGAAAAGTGTTCAACCACAAAGTAATCTGAGCGATAAAAGAGACCTGCAGAGATATTGAACTACAATTATATCATCCATTTATTCAGCATTGGTACTGTTCTGTCCTTAAGTCCACATACCATTTGATGTGAATAAGAGAGTATGAGAATATGAGAGGCTTAATGAATATGGAAATGCATAGAAATTTCAAGAGGAAGAATCCCCTTTGTTGAAAATAAAAACAAAAATTACACTTCACACTCTGTGATGTACTGAAAATAGTGCAAATATAACTTAAATCATAAAAAAGCTTTTCCTAGGGTGCTCTTTTAAAGAATAGTTGAGCCAAAAATGTAAACCATTTACTCACTCTTAAGTTGTTACAAAACTGTATGCATTTCTTTTTTTCTTCTGTTGAGCACAAAATAAGATATTTTGAAGAATGTCAGTAGCCAAACGTTATAGCTAGTGTTTACAGAAGTGAAGGGTGACAGAATTGAATGTCCCTTGTATGTTTTTTGCATTTGTTTTAGTCATTTACGCGTTATTTTTGAGCGTGCTCAGTACAAAATCTCGTCTACACCTGCAGGATTTTCTCATTATGATTCCTGCACACAGCTGCACAGCAGATTTTTCACCCTTTTGTGTCTTAATTAATTCAACAGTGTATAATCCTCCCCTAATTACCTCTCTCTCAATGTGGAGGTGTCAAGAATTATTCAGCTGTTCTGTCAGTGAACTGATATTTGCAGTTGCCAAAGAAGATATTGTCTTGGAGCTATTTCTAAACATAGAAATTAACTCTGCAGCGGGCCACCTGCACAGCAGCTTGATTAGTTAAATAAAAAAGTTTCAACTTTTACTTTGCTTTGTTTCATTATTATTATTATTGTAATGCTGTGATTTGTTAAGCACTCGCACATGTTGCCGTCGAGTGTTTTCTAAAACCTGTAAGCATAGATATGTGTTTAGTACAATTTTAGCATGTTCTCGCTTTAGTTAGAATACCATACTTTCACAAATTAATGCTTTTTTACATTAACATAAGTGAAAAAAAGGTCACCATATGCTCAACGATAAGAAACAGAATAAATGCAGATGGAACAGGCTGAAAAAAGTTGTTCTAGGTGCCCTTTATTCAAAGTCTGCATATATATTTATTGACTGCTCTGCTGAGTAGAAAATAAATTAAGATATGCATACATGAATAATCACAACTCATTTGTTGAGGAATATTTTACCATGAAAGCATTTAAATGAGGTTGACAGCCTGTTTATGAATTGCCACCCATAGTTTATGAATTGAATGCATTAGTCTAATGAATATGGGAGCTTTTTGCTTGCTTTAAGGACTGGCCACATCAATAATGGCAAGAGTAAATCAGTTTATTTCCCTCTCAATTGTCAGAATGCTCCAGAACCACTGTTAGTCTGTTAAACTGTTTTCTGAGGCAGTGTAACCTTTACTTTAGCAATGCTAAGTGCTATTGGGACAGATAAACAAATCATGAAAGAGTCCCTGCTGGACAGCAACGGACAATAACAATGCAAATGTCCTTGTGAAGAGTGTCGTGTGTCCAGCATATTCATACTCCTCTTCTCTGGGGCTGCTGACAAACAGAAATAGAAAATAAATTACATGACAATAGAAAAGAATGACAATGACTGTTCTACTAAAATGAATAACATTGCAATGGAGACTCAATAATAATAATTTAGTCCTGTCGAACGACTGATTGTGATCAATTGCATCCAAAATAATATTTACATATTTTGCGTGTATACTTTGCATATTTATTACGTATATACAAATACACACACATGCATGTCAATATTAAAGAAAAGTATGTTTATATAAATATGTATGATGTAAACAAAAACTTTTATTTTGGATGCAATTAATCGGGATTAAAAAGAAATAAAATATTTGTTCACACTGTATTTTAGGGTCCAGTTCTCACCATTAATTTAATATTAACAATGCCTTTTACCTAATTACTACTTATTAGTTCAGTTTAGGTTTTGGGCAGTATTAAGGATATAGAATATGATTATACAAAATGTGCGTTTTATAGGTAGTAATAAACTGCCAATGGGTTGATAATAGGCATGCTAGTAAGTGGCTAGTTAATAGTAAAAATCTGTTGCCAAATATTTTAACCGATAATATTTGGGTGAGTAAATACTAATGAATGCTACTCCTTTTTTATCTCAGTAGCCCCTTGTTATAAAGTTGGTAAGATTATTTACATTTTACAGCAGTCTCTCAGCTCAATATATTTAATTAAAAAACAGTAAAATTGCTGAATATTATTACAATATGAAATGACTGTTTTTTTATTTCATGTATAATTAAATGCAATTTATTTCTGTGTGATGCTGAATTTTCAGCAGCCACTACTCCAGACTTCTGTGTCACATGAGTCTTCATAAATCATTGTAACATACTGATTTGTTGTTCAGGAAACAAATTGCGCTGCTTAATATTTGGCCGACAACATACATTTTCTTTTCTTCATAATGCAGGAATGGACCCTCCCAGAGATATGAGTATGCTGTACGTCACTGAGGAATCTGTAACAATATCATGGATTCAACCACTCGCATCATTTGATTACTACAAAATGTCTTACCAATCACCAAAAGGTACTTTCTCTGCCTTATATTTATAGTATGTCTAATCAGAACAAATTAAATAAGTCAGCATTACTATTTGTCATCACAGGTAGGATGGACAATGTGGTGATTGACAATGACGTCACCAACTACACCCTAACCAGCCTCCATCCAGCAACGGAGTACGAGATCAAACTGAATGCAGTGAGAGGAAGTCAAGAGAGCAAGGTCATCACCACTACTGTCTTTACAGGTATTTCTGTTCTCTTCTGTTTCTAATCATATCCTACTGCACATTCTGCACACTGGTATTCTAGTTTACCCTAGGAAAATGTATTTTGGTATTTCGTGAAGGATGTGCTCTCATATAGCCTCGTTCGTCACAGAACTTTGATTTGATAGAAATATGGATGACAGTCTGAGGAATGATGCACATCATTTACCATGTGATGAATACCATCTCTCACCCTGTGCGTTTCGCCCGTCCTCTGGGAGGCTGCCAGCATCTCACAGAAGTGAAATGAAATTTTACTAATGGAATCAGTGATCAGCAGAGATGCTCACCTGCCATCTTACTTGAACAGCACCGCACGGCGGTGACAGGCAGCTAGTACTGTAGCTTGTCTTATTCACTAATTGTGGACAAGTATGCTTAAATGCAGAGAGAGACAAGGTACAGACAGGAAATCCATCAGATACACAAAAGAGCGGCTGCTTGATGTTACTGGGATTAGATCTAAGAACTCTGCACTGAACTTTTGATCTTACATCAGCTCACACACACGGTCCACATTCCTGTGGGTGCTGTAGCTCTCTTATTTAACCTTTTTAATAAACTACAAAGACATTTATGTGGGATTATTAGCAGAAATTATATCATGTGTAATATTCGCGGGACAATATGCTTGGAAATAATATTTCATGTCTTCCATTTGATTCGTTATAGTGTGCCACCCCATAGCAATAAGATTAGTCCCTTTAGTAATTTTATAACAAAGTCTCAGCTTTCAGTTTTATAGCGAAACACAGATGGTGTCTTACTGTAATGTGTTGTTCTTTACTGATCAGATCGCTGTATTATATATGTTCCTTTTTTGTAGCATGCCAGACACCCTGCAATCACAATAATGTTCTGCTTTGTTTTACGCAGAGTTTTGTTAACGCCAGACTCTTATCGCGCGATAAAAAAAAAAAATCGCCCTTAATCTATTCACAAAGTTGGGTTGGAAGCTGGGTCTATACTACCCAAGCTATGATGACTTTCACCTTGACATTTTAGCACTGATGTATACCTAGCCAAATTGCACTGTTGCCCTATTTGGACGGGACTAGTTTTCTTAACTACTGTACGTGTGAGCTTCGATTCTTATCAACTGTCGTCCGTGATCTTCATGTACCATTTCGGACGGGATTAACACCTCTGTGTTTATTACAGAGGTGAGAGGGTCTGTTTTGTACATCTGAGCATCACAGAGATCACGCGCTCTGTATAGGATCATTGTTATAGTCATATATTCCGATTGATTACAATTAGTGTAATCACAAATACCATGGTGAAGCTAAATGGCTAGTATAGCAAAACCATGTTAATGTGTGGTTACTTTAGTCCAACTATTATGATTTTTATTTGTAGTAAACCCATGTTTAATTTTGATAATTAAAACATATGTAACCAAATGCAAGAATGCACGTGAGTAATCTTACCTGATACTAATATTACAATATCCAGTCTTAACAGTTTACGTGATCTGGCTCTTTATTTGTATTTATTTCTTTCTTTTATATATCAAAATATGTTACACGTGCGTGCGGTAATACGATCTACGGGATATTGCATTGGCCAAAACACACAAGGAAACGCGTTGTGAAAAATAATATCAAACACATGGCATTCGGACTCTAAAATTATCACAGAGGTTGTGAGAGAAAAACACAGATATGGCAGATTCGGACGGGATTAAAATCACCAAGTATGTCTGTGAAACAAAACATTCTCTTATGACCCCTGTAAAACTAGTCCCGTCCGAATAGGGCTTTACTTTTAATCATTATTTAGGTAGAACACATATTCTGAATGCCTTTGGCAGAATTCAAATGAGCCATTTTAATCTATATTATTCTAGATTAATTTCAAAATTAATTTGGATTTAAAAAATGTATCTATGCCCACCCCTGCATATATAATTAGTTGAATGAAAGTTAGTGCTGGGCAAAAATTTATATTGATTAATCACAATTTAAAATAAATAATGTAAACTGTGAGCATAATATATATGTGCACTGTGTATATTACTTATTTATATATAAATACACACGCATGTATATATTTATTAAAAATATGTTATGTTTATACATGAAATATATTTATATTTAATATAAATTATATAAATAGAAAAAAATACTTTGTGTGTGTTTTTTATAAATACATAATGCACAGTATGTAACGATCAGCTGGATGTGCCAGCCTAGCTCTGGATGACTTTCCAGCTCTTCACTGTGTGTGTGTTTGTGTCTGTTTTCACTCATGGACTCATATCAATGAACTCATGTCTCCGCCCACCTTGTATGTTGTCTTGGTGTTTCATTCATGTCTGTGCCCATCTCGTTAATTGTCATAGTGTTTCATTGCTAGTCTCCACCCACTGACCCAGTTTAAGTGTATAAAGTCCCCATATGTTTGAGTGTTTGTCACGGTTCATTATACTGTCAATCTGATTCAGTGTTTTTCATTGGTGTCTGTGTTTCAAGTGTTCTGTTGTGGATTTATCATTGCCAACCTCTGCTCTCCCTGGATTTACGCCTTTGTCTCACCCCTCGGACTGAGTTTGTTGTTGTTACTGATTTATTATAGTTATTAATAAAGCAGTCTGCATATGAGCCCGCACACCTCCGCGCCTCCTGTACGTGACACAGTACACAAACAAAAGCTTTTATTTTTAATTTAATTAATTATGATTATCATTTCCCAGCATCAATAAAAATACTTATTAATCTTTATTTTTAATGAATTAATGAAATATAAAATATTTATTAGTAGTATTCATAGTATTTATTGTATTATTATTATTATTATTATTATTATTAAAATAAACAGGAGACAATTATAAATCATATCTAACAATATTTAATATTTTAAAAATCACACAAATTAGGGCATATGCAGTTGGCGAATTAGACCCAGTATTTCTAAAGCTAAGAGAGCCTGTTTTCATTTATTGCTTCATTGTTAAAAGCTTATCTTCAGAATGAAATAGTGCTTTACATTTAATATATGGATATTTTACTTGTGTTTTTGTTCCAGCTGTGCATTATATCACTGAAGTGAATGAAGTGTCTCGAGCTTAGGAAGTTAACTAATTAGTCATATCATTTAATGCAGTACAATAGAACAAACAGATGCATTGCTGACTTGCTTAATAACTAGGTAAGAAGTGTTTGCCTATGCATCAAAACACAGCTACATTCCCCATCGCAGCTTAAAGCCTGACAGTTTTGTTCAAACCAATAAAAAATATGACAGGCAAACAGTCTCAAACTGCCCGTGTTGACAGGAATCTTGCCAATGCTGTAACAATGCAAAGTGACAAGCGGCTCCTTTAAAAATGCATCTTTTGGAAACAGCTTAATATTAATAGGATATAGACAACATTGTGGCTTATTTCAGCTGTTATGTAAAGGGTGACAAGAGGAGTTGATGAGACATGATGAATCTGGTTCAGAGCTCTGCCTAATGACCTGCCGAGGATCATCAAGTTCACGTTCACTGCATACGCGAAAACTGATATTCTCCTCCCGGTCTATCAGCAGGGCATGTCAAGACTTGGTATAGCAGAGAGAAGAGAGGGTGCGATGGGGAATTGGGGGATTTTGCCTGTGAACTGCTGTCAGGCAGCGAAGATCAGCTTCTCTGGAAGGTTGTGAGAGACCTAGAATTTCTTGGAACAAAGTCAATGGTGCCTAATGGGAGGGTCAGCTCTCTACAGCTGTAGAAGAGATACAGCTATTGCCAAAGAGGCTGGAAGAACTAAAATGCATGTGGAACAGGATGGGTAGATGGTAATGTGCGATTATGACCTCATCTAAGCACCGTAGCGCAAAGAGGAGAGTGAGATTTTTCCTGTCTGAAAAAAGAAAGGCCATCTGTGAAAGTCACAGCATGGATAGTGGATTACGGAGGACAATATTTCTCATTACTCACTTGCATAGAAATGCTGTTGAGAATGAGCTCTGTACACATTTGACTGTCTAATTTCCCCCTCTCGATGTCGGCTAATTAAGGAAATTGTGATCTTCTCCAGCCAGATAATCACAACAAATTAGTTCCAAGCTGCTGAGGTGCTCTATTTTTAAATTGCCGGTGAATATCGTTTGCACAGGAAAAAAACAAAAAGGTGAAGATGAGACTGCTGCCAATTACCTTGGCTGAGCTTATCTCCGACTGTCTGTCTGTAACCTGTACATAATCCTCTGTTCCGCACAGCTATGGACATGCCTATGGAGCTCACTGCATTGAATGTTACACCTCAGGGGGCTCTGCTGCGTTGGAACCCCCCTGTTTCCAGTGTTGATAACTACGTGCTCACCCTCACCCGGAACCAAGGTATGTGGAAACAACCTCTCTGTCCATCATTTATCGGCATCAATTGCTCTTTAAATGACATCCCGAAAACCACAGCTATAAATATAGATTGAAATGTAACTGATTTTCTAACCGGACAAAGATATGTGCGGTTTTGCTATTTCAGTTCTGAGGCAGGGGAAAAGCAATACGGATATGCAAATGATCTCAGTAAATGGCAATAATAAAATGCAATTAACCATATTATCATGCATTGTTGGGGTAGAAAAATTAATTGGCTTATCAGCTTTTAAAAAAGGTGAAGAGAATGCTTCTACTGTAATTTGTTTATTTTAATAATTACAATTTTAGTTTTTAAAAAAATGCACATCCAGTCAAACTTTTGTAGTCAATGCATCTTTAAATTGTTGGATGCTAGGCAAATTAGGTAGTTGCCAACATTGACCAGTTTCTTGGCATCCTCACATATCATTAGCAAATATGTGCAAGGAAAAAATATATAAACAGTTAAAAATATAACCCAGACTTATATCCAAAAAGTACATTTAAGGGTTGTTCACACAAAGAACAACGACTATAAAGTAGCGATTAATTGCATCTGAAATAAAAGGTTTCGTTTATATAATATATGTGTGTATGCTGTGCATATTTGTTATGTATAATGGCAAACACATGCATGTACATTTTTAAGAAAAATATGTTATGTTTGTATATTCAATTTATTTATATATAATAATAAAAAAAATAAGAATAGGAATGCATAAATGTGTTTTCAAAATATATATTGTATGTGTGTGTATTTATTTATTCATAATAAATATACACAGTACATATACATATATAATGCAAACAAAACTTTTATTTTGGATGTGATTAATTACCATTAATAATCTGACAGCATTTCTATAAAAATGACTATAACAGTACCTATCAGCATCAACACCAACAGACAATAATGTTCTGTTCTGTTCATTGTGCTGTGCTTTAAATGCACATGCTCTTTAAAAAATAAATGTGTTTTTTATCAGCTGGAAAAAACAATTACCTGAATGTGTTGTAATAGAATTATACTTGTAATATTTGATTAGAACAGACCTTTAGAAACCAAAATGTCATTGGTTCAGTGGTAATAGTTTTAATTTTGGTGGTTCAATCCAGTTCAGAGTAAGGAAATGTATGTATGTAATGTTTGGTACTATTTAAAATTCAAGGTAATAGTTTAATTTAAAATAAAAAAAAAATCGTAATTATTGAATTATACTGCGCTAAATGGATGTTATCTTTCCAGTTACAGCAGACACCTTCTTAGTGGAGGGTAACAAGCAGGAGCACCAGCTGAGTCAGCTCATCCCCAGCACCACCTACTCAGTGGCTCTTTATGCCACTAAAGGTCCTCTCACCAGTGGCACAGTCATTGCCAACTTTGTCACACGTAAGTGCTCCATCTCTGTTGCCTGTGTTGTAATTACAGGGGGGATTGAGGAGGTCAAGGCATCCTAGTTCCAGTTATGCTCCCCTCGTCATCTCAAAACAGGTCTAATGGCCTGATTCCAAACAAAAGATCCAAACTTGAGACATTCAAACTGAAACATTTACTTCATGGTTAAATATAATACAAGAGGTAAAGATAAGATTGTTTGGAGTGCAGTGTTTTATTATATTTTTTATTATATTCTGCATTAAAATTTTCATTAAAATTGATCAAAATTAAGATATTCTAGGAGAATGATTTTTAAAGCATTCTTCATAATTAATGGTTAATGAATGTTTAGGACTCTTGACCAATAGGTGACGCTGTTATCAAATTAATGTGGCATTGTCAGTGTGAGGTGACAATGCCACATACAAAGTTTGATGTAAATATTGACTAAAAGTACTTTGCAAAGATACAGCCTCAGATGCAGTTTGGCATCTTTCCAGCAAATTTACTGATGCTTTAAACGAAAAGCGTTTCGTATATTGACACAAAATCTAGAACATTTTCAAGTAAGTTTTCAAGATGAATCAAATTTGATAAGGAAGTTCTGCCTATTTTGGCATAATTGGTATTGATGCTCTCGGCATGACACAAAGAATATATTAAAACCAGTTTTGTATAAAGAATGTTGACTATTGTATATTTAAATAATAAGAAAATGTTCTTTCTCTTTTTTTGGATTAAATAAATGCAGCTATGGTGAGCATAACATAAATTTATTTTAATAGCTAAAATCTTTCAAGGAACATATTAACATCAGTCATCAGTCAATGAACCCTAAAGCTTGGATATATTATGAATACTGGGAAGCAGTGACAAGTTTTTATAACTATCAAATCACAGTATTTTTCACTTTAGTGCCACGTTTCTCAATCCAGCTGCTAATGGCCTACATTTAAGGTGTTTCACTAACCTGATGCACCCTCACAATGTCTCCAGGTCATGGAGCGCTAATGAGATGATGAGTTGAATCAGACATCCAAAATTTGCTGAGATGAGCAGGATAGTGAAACACTGGTTTAGCAGAAGTTAAAATTGCTGATTTCATTATCTACAACTTGTTATACACTGTTCCAGTATTTAAATTTGATTGGACAACCAGCTTCCGAAGAGTGCTCATATTTAACCTATATGATTACGCATTAACTGCCGTATATAAGATATCCGGGAAAAAACAGTATGCATGCTTAAATATCCAATAGACAGCTGCAAGATTAAGCATTGAGCGTGATTTCACCAAGTACAAGATGTTCCTGGATAAACATCCTTGTTGATCCTGGAACAGCATTCCAAACAACCAATCAGAACTGAGGAATCATTTTTCTGGAAATATCTGTTTTAGGCTTATAATCATGGTGAGGTGCACACTACACACAATCAGCTATCATTTCCCACTGATCTTAGGCATACATTTCAGGTAGGGGTAGGTTTAAGGGTAAGGATTGGGATAAGTTTATATTTTTGGACAGTAATGTTGTTCCAGGATCATGTCTTACTTGGCAAAATCACGGTGACAAGATTAAGCACTTCTCAGATTATTCCTTCATAGTCTTCTAGTTTAGCAGAGATGAGATTCATGCGAAGCAGAAACAAGGCCTTGACTTTATTTTTGTAGCTTGTGTAACAATATCCTGAATTCAGCAAACGTCTCTGGGTTATGTATATAACCCTAGTTCCATGAAGGAACGAGAACTGCGTCCGAAAACACTATCGGAATGCCTCCAGCGTGACCATGCCCTGAAACTGCTATGCAAACCGTCAAACGAAGTGCTGAGACATCACCGACCAGGAAATATAAGAGCACGTAAGAAGCAGTGCATGCCAGCCCTCAGGCACGAAGCGCCCAGAGGGGGCACAGGGGGTATGGCAAGAGGACGCCGTTCTCGTTCCTTCAATGAACTAGGGTTATATACATAACCCAGAGACGTTCCTTTTCAGGAACTCAAACTGCGTCTGAAAACGCTATGGGAACGCAAAGGTCAAAGGGGGGACGACCCACTGTCCTGCAAATGTCCAGAACCGAGACACCTGCCAAATAGGCCTTCAAGGCCGCCATACCTCTAGTTGAGTGAGCTCTGACTCCCATCAGCAAGGGGAGACCAGATAACTCATAAAAATGGAGATGGTCTCCACAGCTGAACTGCTCAGATGCTATGACCCGATCCCCTCCGAGGTGGACCAAAGCACACCAGTAACTGGTCCAACTTCCTCCAGAGAGCAGATCTACGCATGTAGGTATCCAGTGCTCGCACTGGAAATAAACAGCATAGCTTTTCCTGGTGTACCTCCCCGCAGGGAGGTGGGCAGAATAGAAGAACTACTGGCTGTGGTGGTACTGAAGGAACCTTAGGAAAATAACCCGCTCGTGGGTAAAGGAAGACTTCAGCCAAACCGGGCGCAAAGTCCACACATGAAGAGGCCACAGACAAGGCCTGTAGGTCCCCCATTCTCTTCAGAGACTCCAGTGCCAATAAGACCGCAGTCTAAAAGGTAAGGAGACGGTCAGAGACTTGCTCCAACAGTTCAAAGGGGACTCGAGAGAGGGCCCTGAGTACCACCGCCAGATCCCAAGTCGGATCTCGGTAGTGGGCAGTAGGCCTCAGCCTCAGTGCACCACGAAGAAAACGAACCACTAATGGATCTCTACCCACTGAAAGGCCACCAATAAGGGAGTGGAAGGCCGATAT